>JAVRXN010000004.1:65083352-65470551 GCA_033556935.1 Timema podura | reverse complement strand
TGTTTGGATGGGAGAAATATTTGATTTTTTCTAGACCAAAAAAAGAGTGTTTGTATAAAAACCGCAAAACACCGACCTTTTCTCGCGCTCCCAACATCCCAACCTTAAACACCTCACATAAAAATTTAAAAAACAGACTGAAATCTTTCTCGTTTTGATATTGATTGTCTTCCCGTTTAAAACTGTAATTGTTTTGTGTTGTAAACAGAGTACTCAATAGATAGACACTACTTTTCAAGTTCTCAAATGGTTTAGTTTTTTAAATTCCGTCAGTTAGAAAACCTTGTTACGAAACGATAAAGAGAAGGCTACAGTATCTTTTTCTTGGAAGTATTTTGTTGTTTAAGTGGATGCGGGGCAATTAAGGGCAGAGCAAGAAACCGAAGAAAATTAGTGCCATTTAAAATATGTTTCCCTCCTCATTAATACTCCCTTTTGGCATAACCATTAGTAAACTGCTAACGGCTTCATATTTAATTTTTCTAACGGATATATCCTTGAAATATTTTGTGTTTGCTATTTATTCATAATAACATGGACTTTGTCTTTCGTGTTTGTTCGCGTGGTCAGCGTCAAAAACTTGAAATATTATAAAAATTACTCTAACAATTTGGTTCCAAATGGGTATATTGGGAGTGTTCGACATGACAAATATCACTGTATACTGGTTTTTGGAGTAACAATTTGTTTAATAGTGGTTTACTGATGACTATTTAAAACAAATTGGTTTAACGATGTTGTTTAAAATTGATATCTCGGGAGCAATTGTCCCCCAAATAACACTGTATACATGATTTTTAGGTAAAAATTTGTTAAGGGCTTGTTTACTGATGAATGATTTTCGAAAGTTAGATATCGTTTGAAAATGGCTCTAACAAGTTCGTTAAACTATTCATTTTTTTTAGGTTAAATTTGTTAAATGGTAGTTTAATGATGACGTTATTTTAAAAACTTTAATATAGACTATAAATTTGGTTCAAAATTGGTATCTTTTAAGTTTTTTACATAGTAATAATTATTGTTTTCTATAAAAAATATATATATTAGATAACCGGCATTGAAGATTGATTTTTATAAATTTCGAATATTTTGTAAAATATCCATACCGATTTTGTTCAAAATTAATATCGGGGGACTCTTTTACATGATAATGAATATTGAAGCTTTATCTTTCTAAAATAAATTAATTCAGTGGTAGTTTACTTACGACAATTAAAACAAATATGACATTTTTTAAAATTGTCCTTAAAGATTGAGTTCAAAATGAGACCTGGAATAGTGTTTCTTGATAAATAAGAATAGGCCCAACTTTTTAATTTCTCAAATTACAAATAATTTTAGGGTAGTTTACAAATTACTTATATAAAAAAATGGAATTTGTTAAAAATATTTGAACTATTTGGTTTTAGTTTTAAAGGTGTTTTACTTAAACATATTTTTGAAAATTATAACACACAATGCAAGAAAGTTAGTGCATTGTCTTTTATCATTTATTAATACTTTTAATTGAATGGTAGCTAGCTTACATATTAGGCTATAGGCCTATTTCAACATAATTAGTAGTATGGTTGCTCTACAATTACGTTTTGAGGTACCCAAAATCCTCTTACACTTAGAATTTCACTCCAAATTAAAAAAAAAAGTTTTCTTAAAATGACGTTATTTTTTATAAATTCACTGTGTGGCTCTTGTTGTTGGCTACTTTAAGGTCAAGAGTCAAATGATCTAATCTTCGAACTACTTAATAAAACATATTGTTTATCAATTTGTTAGGAATATATTATAAACACATCAGTTTCCTTGGTAGGCCTAACTATTCTTGCTTTGTCTCGAATGAAGTCTCTCTCTGACTAAACCATCTCTTGCTTCCTCCCCGCAGATCAGCTTCAGAAACCTCCTCATCATCTCGATGCAACGTTCCTCTGTTTGGGAAGTGTGGAATGTCACAACCACTTTAAACTACAGTAAAACTTTCTTAATTATAAGTCCAACGGATATATAAAAAAAACTCGAACTAACCATTTTCATGGATATATAGACAACTGGTACACAATAATTCATTTTCCTCAAAATTTGCAACACACATTTTATTATTCTATATAAAATACACATACGCAATAAATGCACACATAAAATAAAATAATAAAAATTTATACACAAAATATAAAAACTTGAAAAAAATTAACATACGAAAATTTTAGACTTAAATCATTGTTATGAAATCCGCTCGCCACCGGTATATAATTCCTCGGTTTCTCATTTACTATACGTCAATAGGCTAACTCCAACTTTATTTGACATTCTCGACATATGGGGGTGATTTAATAAAGATCGTTAAGGCAGGGCGCACACATGCTGACAAAAAACGTTTCGAAACATCTTGAAACCACGACATAAAAAAATTTTCAAACATTTTTCTCAAATGAAACATGATGAAACAAAATTATAACGAAAAAAAAATCGGTTTATGCTAAGATGGCGGTGTATAATGTTGGCAATATTGACACTGATGAAGTGTTAGCTATAATTTCCTGGGATTGGTTGGCTAAGCAGGAGAAAGCATCAAGTAGGAGATACTTGGTTCACCCAATCAACGAAAAAAGAATTGAGAAATGTTCTTTGAAAAACTACACATCCGCATTTTGAAGCACAAACAAAACATTAATGATTAACTTGAAAGAGACTATCGTCACGTGGCCAGACTGCTCGACTTGCGCAGCGGCGTATTTTCCACGAAACACATGAAACATTATGGATGAAACATGAGAGTGGGGAAGAGAATTGCTTTGTTTCACTGTGTGTCCTCGTGTGCACTCCTTGTGTCAATAAGTGTGCATTCAATCATTCATTTGAAAGTCTGTGGTCAAAGTGTAATGACACACGATGAAACACAACTACACAAACATGTTTCGAAACTTTTTGTCTCAGCATGTGTGCACCTTGCCTTAGTTAGATTTGAAATGAAAACAAACTAGAAAAAAACAACATTGGATAGGTTTCAGATTATCCAAATATTTCCTTCAAAAATTAAAATTAAATGTGATTTCTTACCATTAATTTAAATAGAAATCTAATGGTGAATCATGGTGGGCTAGGATTATCAAATTTTTCGAATTGACCAATTTCAAACTAGCCAAATCCTGCTGTATTTCCTGCAGTTGCTATGTAAACAAATTTGAAGTCATGTAGGGCTCAGTAATTTCACTTTTATTCTTTTACCAATTTATCAGGTCTATGTAGTCTGTAACTTCGAAATAACAGGAATGATGAACTAACGAATTCTTGAACGCTTTTTGTGAACCTCGTACTTTCAGAATGCGATGGTAACCTAGTTCTCAAATCGCCTTCCTTTCATCAGCTAAATATTTTCAGCTTGACCTAAATAACCATTTCGTCGTATGACAGTATCGATTACTTTTTTCAAATCGTTACTAAGTTGACGACTTGATTCTATCGTTGGTAATAGATGCTTAGCTCAATTTGTGCACAAAAGCTTCGTCTTGTTGGTAAACCACGTAGGATCAAATACTAGAACAACTAAAGAGGATAGTGTTCTTAGGGTATCCTTGGCAATATAATATAGGCGCAAAATCCTGTTGGCGTTTGACATGTGACCTGGGCATCTGTTTGCTAAATCCTGGGAACATGTTCCAGTCACATTAGTTGTCAATATATCAAGCATATATTTTGGGTCTGTACTAAGGTCAGATTTATCTTCTACTTCGGGAAATTATGTTTTTATTATCTTAAAAATCAACAAGAGGGAGTTTTTCGCACCACTGCAATTGTTTCTCTATGTGGCCTGAAAGCACTTGCGCACCTAGTGTTTCACCAGACAGGTGCATTAATAAATGCCACAGAAAAGTTCATTTGCATGAAGCTGACAGTTGAACCACTGTAAAGGTTTCTTCAGCTCTAGTTCTAAATACATACAATGCGTCCTTTTGACCCTGTATTGATGAAGGTGCTATCATAACCAACAGCTGATATTAATGACAAATCAATAGTATTAAAATTTATACATTTCAAGATGCTAGTTGTAATTTTTACAGCTTCTCCTGAACCACAGGTTATATTTCCTAGTAAAATATGTCCTGACTCGGATATAAGTTTTTAGTGCCCTTCCGAAACAACCTTTTTGTAGTACTTGAACCACTTAGGCTAGTGTTTTGTTTTTTCTGCCTCAAAAGTAGAGTCCAACCTATATTCTGGTTTGTTTGTATCTTTTAGCTTTTCTTAGATCTTTCACGTTGAATTTTGGAGCTGTCCACAACACACCTTTTATCTTCTAAGCTAACTATTCCAACATCTGGGAGTACATCAGATATTATAATTGCAGCTGAATAGTACAGGTAAAATAGACCAAAAGTTGCATAATAAATGACAACCGGTGTGCATTCACGAAAATTTGGGAAGAACTTCGTTTTGGCACTAGAAATGAAGATTCGATGAGTCCCCAAATAAAAGTTTCCTTACCATGTTTTTTGGTGGGAAGGGAGGGGGGGGAGGAAATTTGGAAAAACTCAACTTTTTTGAACTAGGTCGAGTGCCGTATCGTTTTCCATGTATTTTTTAATGCTGAATTGAATGACACCATTCGCAAGGTGATACGATAACTTGTTACAAAGTTACAACAGGTTTTATGAATAAAAAGTCGAAAATTACACTTCATGAGAGAGCACAGGTGTTCCTTTCAGTTTCGAATATTCTACCCGTGTAGTGAGAGCAAAGTTACTGACACCTTTTGCCGTTAGTTATGCCAGTAGTTTTTATCGTTGCAGTAAATAAATAGCCTTTATTGAAAGTTTTACAATTTACCAATTTTTTTTTTCTTATTCTAAGATTATAAGTGTAGCATCAAAACTCAAAGAAGAGACGAAAATAATACAAGAGAAAGGGCCCCACTGCAAAATTGTGGATTCAGTACCTGACGATGGTGACCCTTCTACGCAGATTCTTAGGAGCTGAAATAACAGGCAGTTGGCCAATGCATCTCAATACTGTTCGCCTGATGATTCCATACTTTGTTGTAAGTGGTCATACTCATTATGCCAAAGCAAGCCATATTTATGTACATCAGATGTACAGCTTGCCTAATAAAATGAAGAAACTAGAGTTTGATAGGTATGCTGCAGCTTACTTCACAATAAGACGTTCAAATAAATTTTGCAATGGTACTTCTCCAAACATGGTAATAGAACAAACTGCAAACAGAAAATTCAAAGTCGTGGGAGGAATCGTTCATAGGGGTTTCACCGACGATGTTTTAAGCTCATATGTTTTGACAAAACAAGCTCTGTCACTGATAACTGAGGCCATTGAAGATTTCTTTGGCATTGCTTTCTTTAATTCTGAAAATTGAAAAATGACACCTGGACACGGGAATCGAACCCGGGACCTGTGTCTAGCTGTCATTTTTCAATTTCAGGATATGATATCTAGATGGAGTAATTCCCACTAAAAGTATAAATAATAGCTTTGGCTATTTAATTCATTGCTTTCTTTACTTACGAACAACATGTTGATGATTAGGAGAGTCGCATCAAAAGGGATAGTTGTGATATCATGAAACTTCAACAATGACTTGAAATCGACAATCCTTTCCATGTCACAACGACATTTCCAGTTTTTTTGGGGACTGGGATTACTGGAACTAATTCCTTAGTTGCCATTTGGCCAAAGAGGTTGGCAGACAGAAAATGGTCCATTTGGTTGGGAAGACGTTTGCTGAGATCAGAATGAAACGAGGTGACAACAAATGACCTCTTGCTGCTGTTACCACCTACGTCAAGGTAAATGATAAAGTTATCAACAGTGATCCAATGATTTTCTATCAACGAATGCTTATTTGGAGGAAACCTACTGACGATTTGTCAAGTTTTTTAAATATGAAATCGTCCCGTACCCCCTCTAACCCCGTTTACATATTCTGGAATGCGGAAAAACGTGAAGTCAGCATTGTATGATGAATTCACCACTGTTGATAAACACGAATTGAGTCGCACTGAAGCTTTTATTGTTGATGGTGGTTACTTGCTGCACGCTGTAAAGCGGCACAAGGACACATGAAAAACTTACCATGACGTTTGCATGCGGTACGTAAACTACGTGAAAAACAATTTCATGCCAGCAAAAACACACGTAACAGTGGTATTCGATGGTTATGATGACCCAGATAGTACGAAAAAGAGTGAAAAGTTACGCAGGTACCAGCACATTAACCCACAGTTTCATATTTCAGCAAGCACTTCTGTTTATGGCAATCAAGAGCGGTTCCTGGGTAGTGCTCAAAACAAGAAGCAGTTTATCATCATGCTGTCTACTATACTTTAAAATAATAACGTTGCGGCGGGACAGTCTTCTGGAGATGCATATGTGCTAATTGTTCAGACAGCTGTAGATAAGTCTCAGCAATTACTACCAACCATTGATACTCAATACATAGACGTCCTGGTAATCCTAACTGCCCTTGAAGCACCTGAAAAGCCGATACTTTTCTAAAACCCCAAAATAGGATGTGTGAAGGGGAAAGTGTATTCTTCCGCTTCACTACAAGATCAACACAGTGGCATGGAACTGTACATCCTCTTCACACATGCGTTTAGCGGGCGTGATACAACTAGTGCCATACACGACAAAGGTAAAAAGCTACTTATGAAGTCGATAGCCTTGATGGAATGTGTCGACACTTTCAATAGAACGAATGCCACGGTTGTTGAAGTGAAGAAAGCAGGTGAAACCCTGTTCCTCCATTTCTACGGAACTAAGGGAGAAAACCTCACTCTCGATACACTTAGTTTCACTCGGTTCCAGAAGTCTTTGAAAAGGAACACACCCAAGTTGGAATCCCTTCCTCATACTTCTGCAAGAGCTGCCCAACATTAATTTAGGGTTTACCATCAAATCCAACAGTGGCTTGGAAATAATTGAAACCCGAACAGTGGGGAATGGATATATCAAGACGATGACTTACATCCTGTTCGGACTACTCTAGCTCCTGCTCCTGACGAAATAATCAAGTTAATATCTTGTTCCTGATTGTTCGTCAATACCAGTGCAGTTGCAAGAAAAGCGGAATAACCTGTTCTGCACTGTGCAAAATTTGTGAGGGAGTAGCCTGCTGCAATACACTGCTTGAAAAAGAAGAAGTTACAGTACCAACTGAAGTCGATTTTGATAACTTCGATGACTTTAAAGAAGACGCAGATGACCCTGATTTTGATGACTGCTCTTTTGTGGACATTTAATAAGTTTAAAGTGATTCAATATGATACAAAGAATATGTTTTTGAACG
Source organism: Timema podura (assembly GCA_033556935.1). Classification (NCBI taxonomy): domain Eukaryota; kingdom Metazoa; phylum Arthropoda; class Insecta; order Phasmatodea; family Timematidae; genus Timema; species Timema podura. The sequence continues at coordinate 65,463,257 of JAVRXN010000004.1, read as the reverse complement.
TGAAATAAATGTAATAAAGTTGTATTCTCTTATAAAGTGTAATTTTCAGCTTTTTATTCTTACAACACGTCGTAACTTTGTAAAAAGTTATCGTATCGACTTGCGAATGGTGTCATTCGATTCAGCATAAAAAAATTACATTGAAAATGATACTCCACTTGACCTAGTTCCAAAAAGTTGAGTTTTTCAAAATTGCCTCCCTTTGCCCCGCCCTCCAAAACATGGTACAACTTTTTTTATTTGGGGACTCATCATATATGCATTTATAGTGCCAAAATTAAGTTATTCCCATATTTTCTTGAATGCACACCAGTTGTCATTGTCAAACCATATTTTACCTGTAATAGAACTAGCGGACACTCCAGTACCGTCTAAAGGCTGTAGCTAAAACGAAATATTTAATTTTGTTTGTTTTGACGAAGATTATGGCATATCATCAGTCTGTGGCAGTGGTTCTTATTGTGCTTGTGCAGTTGACGGAACTGGTAGTTTGTTTTCAGTCATCAGGTGGTAGGCACCACCGGGTTCTGGTAAATCCCTACCCTCTTTATCTTCTTTAGTTGGTGTACTGTTATTATAAAACGTTGATGATTGCTGAAAACCTAGAATCTGCTAAAATCGTAGAATCTTCACTTTTCTTTTTTACTCATGGTAGTTACTAAATCTACCGACCCAATAATAATATATATATATTATCTAGCCAGTTAGAAAATCCCTTTCTTATATGGGAATTCTTGATCTCCCCCCCCCCCTCCCCCCTCCACCACTCTCATTAGCAACACTCAAACACTCAAAACTTTCACACATGCACCTACAAATGACAAATATTTATTTGAGAATCCTCTTGAAAATTCCGAGTATTCTCTTCGTAACTGTCACTTTTTTGTATTTTCATAAATATTCGTCATGATATGCACGATTAAGTTGTAATATTCTTTTATGAACGAGAGCGATGATTTTGACAAATTGCTCCAATCAAAGTTATCATCAAAGTTGTCACCTCATTTATTTAATCCACAATCGGCTTCTTGTATTTTGAGTTGGGTTAAGTTCATGTTTTAACCACAAGTAGTGTACGGTATCACATCAGAGTAGGTAGGTAGTTGAGATTGGTTCATTTGCTGCGGCAAGCCAAATAGCGGACAACTTCGCCCCAATCTTGTGATTAAACAAATCTGAAACAAACAGAAACTTTATTAAATGCGAATTATTTACGCATTAATAACAAAAGCAACAGCTGATATCATCAAACAGCTGACAGGCTTCAACGTTTGATTGTCTCTAGTAAAATCTGTAAAGTCAAAGACGTCAAAAATATGGAAAAAACATCAAACTATTATTTTTTCCAACACTCTTTAGTCGAAGGCGTCCAAAATTTAAGAAATCAATCCATATATTGATAATGTATGTCATAGTGTAATTTTATCACAGTAACACAAAAACATTGATATTTGGCGTAAATGTCCAAATTATTCACCCTTGATATTACAACTAATGATGGAAGCCATCTAAGCAGGTTTTGAAGAGATGTTTCAATAGCGTTTGACGAATATCACTTTAAAATTCAGTGGATACTTTACTTTCTTCACATTAACAACAAATCTTGATTTTCACAAATAAAAAAATCCATTCTCTTGGGCACCTCCTAAAACACACATACGTATATTTATATACTTGGAGAGTTTTGAAATGTGGTGCTGAAGAAGACTTGAGAAGATATGATGGACAGAGTTATAAATGAAGTCTTAAGAAAAATGGGTAAGTAGAGAACATTTTTGGATGTGATTCTTCGGTACAAAGAAAACTGGATTGGAAACATCCTTAGGAGGAACTGTCTTCTGCATGACGTCATATAAGGCAAGGTTGAGGGAAAGAGGAGCTTAGGAAGGACGATTCATATACTAGATGACTTGAAGGAAAGAAGACAATTCTGGGAACTGAAGTAGGAGGCGAGGACAGGGCACATTGGAGGTCTAAGTTCACTGACAACAGGAATGAACCTGTCGTAAGACAGAACACCTAGTAATAATACTTATTAAAATAATATATTCTTTGGGTTTCTTTTAAATACAGCTATCATACTACTATCCAAGCTATTCCGATTTGATTTTCAAAAACTGACATTTTCACTCCACCCTGGTGATTTCATAATTTCCACTCACTTTCTCAAAATATGTCCCTGTAAACATGTTTTTGGAAGCTGAGTTTATGAACAAACAAGTAAACAAAAAAAAAAAGTAAAAGTGATTTATTGGTTAGAAATATGCACACTGAAAAATGTGCATACAATTTAAACTCAGTCGGGGAGTAGCCATACAAACCTATTGTGCTTTTGGATGGATAGTTGACTTTTTTTAAACTTTCAGGTATAAAATCTGGACTATGGAGGATTATTGCATTGTTCATGGTGTATCTTCAAGAACACATTACTGATATTTAGTTCCTTCTATGATTTATATTACGGTTACTTTAAAAAAAACTTCTATGATTTATATTACTATTACATTAAAAAACTTTCTATAATTTATATGACTTTTACATTAAAAAAATTTACTAAACATTATTTTTCTAAAAGAATAAAGCCTTTTATTATGGCATGCCTGTTTATGACAACGATCCATATTTAGAACAATTTAATGAAGCTTATTTTTGTACACCGCGTTTTACTACCAGTTTGGGCTAATGCCTATTTACAATAATGGGTTTGGGATGAAAAATATATAATCTAGAGCAGCGGTTCCCAAACTTTTTGAGTCGCGGAGCACTTCTCAGGAGAGAAATTCGTGACGGAGCACTATCGTTGCCCTTAGACCATGCTCATTTTTGGCTGTTTTTACGTAACTGCATTTACAAGTTGCTAGTCTTTTTTTTTATCATATAACAAAACACGAGTTATTTTTCGAATTCAAAATAGCTTAAATTTTGATCCAAACTTAATTTTTCCCATTGAAAGACATTGAAAATTAAAACTTTAAACATCGTTTTTTCTCTAAACGCCAATTTTGCACATACGTGTATTCGGCATAAAGGTGACGATATTTTCACCTTGCACCTACATAGGTAGTAACTGAATGAAAACATTATTGGCTCTGGAAACGAATTTTTAATTGTTTGATCAGGTTAAGGTGGGGATGCAGGGGACGCAAGAAAAGGCGAGTGTTTTTGCAGTTTTGATAGCAATACTTTTTTTGGATCAAATAAATAAAATATTGCTCCTCTAGAATCATAGAGCTTAATTTTCTTCACATGGTGATATTAACATTTCTTGAATATCTGTCAAGGATGTCCTGGAATTTAATAACAAATTGTTCTCTACATTTAAAAAGTTTCTTAGATAATGCTGCTCTGCTCACGACAGATATTCAACAACTATTCAGGTCACCATGTAAAGAAAATTATTAAACTCGTTTCTATAGAAGCAATGGTTTGCTTATTTTGGCAAAAAAACAAGGTTTTGCTCTAGAAACTTTAAATTAACTCTCCTTAACTCACGCCCGCTGCACACTCACCTTAAACATCAAGTTTTATTTCATTCTAAATCTTTTTTTCTCCTCTAATTTCAGATAAATAAGGAATTTACTTAAATACATAAACGAAAACCAACAACAAAAAACATAAAGTAATGCAGCACATTTGAGAACAAATTCAAAGCAGGTATTATAAATATACAATGCTACTCACCTATATAAGATATTACAGTTTCAAAACAAAAAATGTAGCTTGGCACCGAAAAAGAACGATAGAGCATAGCCAAAGAACATAGATTCTAATGAGAAGGATGGGACTGTTTTGATTTGCACAATGTGGCTATATCTGGTTTAATTTGGGACAGCTGCAACCGAATATCTGGCTCAGCATTCAGGCGGGATCTATATTTTGTTTTAGTAGCCACATAAGCAGAAAATCCTGATTCACATAAGTAAGTTGTTGTAAAGGGTAAAAGGATGATTTTCTATTTATCTGATAAAACTTTAAATTCGTCTTTTAGCTGAAACCAAAATTCTGTTAGTGAATTCTTAGTTGCAAAATTATCTTTTACCACAGAATCTGATATCTAATCAATCATAAACGCATACTGGTGTGATGTCAGACAGGCTGGCTTTTCCGACACAACAGATAATGGATTTTCAACCCCAGTTTTCTTTTACTTTATCGTGGAATTCTTATGGAAAATAACAGTTGAAACTATCAAGCAAATTTAGCAGATGAACGTGAAACTCATTTAAGATATATTCGGGTATGTCAGAATCTAGTTCTTCTCTAAATTCTTTTACCATTGAGAAACTGTCTAAATTTAGATTTTTCATTAAATCCGCCCAAAACTTTCTTTTTTCTTTTTAAACGCTTGTACTTTATCGCTGGCGTCAAAAACGGTTACTGCTTTTCCTTGAAGTGAGATACTTAAGTCATTAACTTTTTTTAATGTCTGCTAAATATGCCAATTTCATAACCCAATGCTCATCACACAGCCTGTCTCCCAAAGCGAAGTCGTTGTCAATCAGGAGGGTTCTGACTTCAGCCCTCATTTCAAAGAACCTAGTCAAAGTTTTGCCACGAGAAAGCCACCTTACTTCTGTGTGAAGAAGTAAAGAGGTATGTAGACTCCCCATGTCATCACACAACATTTTGAATAGTCTTGTATTTTTAGGTCGTGATTTGATAAAATTAATTATTTTCACGCTTTCGTCCAAGACTTCTTTTAGGAAGGGTAGCATTTTTTTTCACAGCAAGGGCATGGCGGTGGAGGATGCAGTGGCTACTGCTGCATCTTCTCTTAATTTGAAAATTTCAGCGCCAGTTGTGTTAGTTGGTAAAGGGTTGCAGAGAAGCAGATCCTCTTGAAAAGACTCCAAGTATTGGTAGCGTACAAATATTATTAAAATTGCCAATCCAACCACATCCGTTGATTCATCCATTTGGAGCGAAAATTTAGTGCATTTTACTCGTGAAAGTAAAGTAGCTTTCACATCCTCTGCTAAGTCCCCGTCGCGAAATTGTGTTATTTGACAAAGGGATGGTGTCTACTAGTTTCGTGGCTTTTACACCCAGCATACATTCAACTGTGTCCTTTACGCAAGCCTTAGTAAGGTTTTCAGCGATGGTATGGGCTTCGCCAGCTTGAGCAACTCGGTAACCGACTAAGTAGGACGCCATCAAAGCCTGTTCATTAACTTTTTTTTAAGTGATAAGATATAATTTTCTGGGCTTGTGTAAGTTCACCATACTTCCTTCTGAAGAAATCAGTCGGTTTACCCTTGCATTCTGGATGGACCCCCTCAAAATGGCGGCACATTTTTGCTGGGAACATTGCACTACTTGGCAACACTTTCATGCAAACTACGCACTGTGGTTTGTTGTCACTAGTCTCAACAAATCCAATATCCAAGTAGGAATCGTGGTACCTCTTTTTAATTTTTTTTTTACCTGTGGCACTGGTCTCCGAAGAATTAGTACTAGGCAGTTCTTTCAACAGTTCAGAAGTTTTTGTCACACCTGCTGTCGCTGATTCTTCCAAAAACCCTTCATCCTGCCCAGCAATTCTAGCATTGGAAACTGCTCATTCTTCTTCCACACTACAATTGAAAAATAATATTCGTATTATCTGGGTAAATAATATTAATGATAATAATAAATGTCGAGTATTTAATAAAATAATTGATCGAAAAACCGTTGCTCCTAAATTAACGTTGAATAACGTTTAAGAATGTAAATGTATCTCGCATGTACGCACACAATGCTTGTTAAATGTGAGTGGCCATCTTATTTTATCGCTTGGTGACATCACATTGGCTGCAGCTTCAAGGTTACTACCAATTAACAGGCCAAAATTCAAAAACAACCTGAGGTGAAATCTGTTTTTGTTAAAATTGCGACAATATGTACAACATGCAATGCATATACTGAAAAGTCTTATAGGTCCTGTGGTATTGGCATCCAACGCTGTTGTTTGTTTTAATGACCCAGACTCTTATTCTGGCAGACCCCAATAGATAAACATTATTCAACGTTAAAAAATGCATCTAACATAATATTTGACCATACATATTAGCTGTTGATACTTCCATAGCTACTGGAGGAACTGTGGCGGAGGTTTTAATTGTATTTCTTAAGGATTCAGACTTCAGCCAGCGATCCATTGAAAGCAAATCTATGATATTTTCTAAATCACTACGTAGGTGCTCCAAAAAACCTGTAATGGGCAGTTGTTTCGTCAAGAGAAAAGAGCCATTAAAGTTACGAACGTAATTTTTTTTTAATAACACACCAAAAGCACTCGTGAAAAAATAACACCGCACTGCAATTTGACTCGTTTCGACTCTCGGCTAGACACTGAATGAACTGCAAATGAATGAAGGTGCGAAGAAACACGAGTTTTTAATATACAATAGAAACTTTCCAGAAAATCCTGTAAAAGTGTCAAAGCTAACAATCGGATCTTTAAGCACAGTGAGTCCTCATTGAGCTGGGGTTATCTGGCGCCATTTAGCCTCTCTGTCTGGTTGCGCCGAGTGAAGTCTGTGCGCTTCGCGGATTTTCTCAATGTTTTGTGTGGTTCTGAGAAAGTGCTGGCGGGTAAACCTGACTGAGGTGCCGCATGACAATGCACTTTGGATCCATAATACTTGCTATTTACACTGCTTTAAGGACCGCAGCAGAAGCTAAATTACTTCTAAACAATACTTATCTAAAAACCGTTCATGACCGCACAAATAAACAATTTTGAGATCTTGTCACATTTATTTTATTTTTATTTACAATCTCTTCGCGGAGCACTTAGAGATGTTTTGCGGAGCACCAAGTGCTCCATGGAGCATACTTTGGGAACCGCTGATCTAGAGAATATGTACGTGAATTTTCGTTAAGAGGAATGGGGTATTACAGAGGAAACACCACCTGACCGGAACTTGAACCCCGTCCTCCTCGACACGAGCAACCCACTCTAGTGCGTGAGTGACGTCTTGTTAGTGACACCGTGCGATCACTGGTGAGGGCTGTCGTGACTCTAACTTGACTTGTGGTAACAAAGCATCTGACAAACAATAATGTATATTATAACTTGACTTGCTGCAACAAAGCATCTGACAAACAATAATATATATTATAACTTGACTTGCTGCAAAAAAGCATCTGACAAACAATAATAGGTATTGTAACTTGACTTGTTGCAACAAAGCATCTGACAAACAATAATAGGTATTGTAACTTGACTTGCTGCAACAAAGTATTTGATAAACAACTATATATATTATAACTTGACTTGCTGCAACAAAGCATCTGACAAACAATAATATATATTATAACTTGACTTGCTGCAAAAAAGCATCTGACAAACAATAATAGGTATTGTAACTTGACTTGCTGCAAAAAAGCATCTGACAAACAATAATATATATTATAACTTTACTTGCTGCAACAAAGCATCTAACAAAAAAATTATTTATTATAACTTGACTTGCTGAACCAAAGCATCTGACAAACAATAATATATATTATAACTTGACTTGCTGCAACAAAGTATTTGATAAACAACTATATATATTATAACTTGACTTGCTGCAACAAAGCATCTGACAAACAATAATATATATTATAACTTGACTTGCTGCAAAAAAGCATCTGACAAACAATAATAGGTATTGTAACTTGACTTGCTGCAAAAAAGCATCTGACAAACAATAATATATATTATAACTTTACTTGCTGCAACAAAGCATCTAACAAAAAAATTATTTATTATAACTTGACTTGCTGAACCAAAGCATCTGACAAACAATAATATATATTATAACTTGACTTGCTGCAACAAAGTATTTGATAAACAACTATATATATTATAACATGACTTGCTGCAACAAAGCATCTGACAAACAATATATATTATAGCTTGACTTGCTGCTCCGAACCATCTGAAAAACCATAATATATATTATAACTTGACTTGTTGCAACAAAGCATCTGACAAACAATAATATATATTCTAACTTGACTTGTTGCAACGCACCATCTGACAAACAATAATATATATTATAGCTTGACTTGCTGCAACGAACCATCTGAAAAACAATAATATATATTATAACTTGACTTGTTGCAACAAAGCATCTGAAAAACAATAATATATATTCTAACTTGACTAGCTTCAACAAAGCATTAGATAACAATAATATTTATATATTATAATTTAACTTGCTGCAACAAAGCATCCGTAAAACAATAATATATATTATAACTTGACATGCTGCAACAAAGCATCTGTCAAACATTAATATGTATTGTAACTTGACTCGCTGCAACAAAGCATTAGACAAACAATAATATGTATAATATGTATAACTTTATTTGCTGCAACGCACCATCTGACAAACAATAATATATATTATAACTTGACTTGCTCAACAAAGCATTAGACAAACAATAATATTATATTTAACTTGACTTGCTGCAACAAAATATTTGATAAACAATACTATTTATTCTATCTTGACTTGCTGCAACAAAGCATTAGACAAACAATAATATATATATATATATATTATAATTTGACTTGCTGTAACAAAGCATCAGACAAACAATAATATATATTATAACTTAACTTGCTGCAACGCACCATCTGACAAACAATAATATATATTCTAACTTGACTTGCTGCAACAAAGCATTAGACAAACAATAATATATATTATAACTTGACTTGCTGCAACAAAGTATTTGATAAACAATTATATATATTATAACATGACATGCTGCAACAAAGTATCTGACAAACAATAATATATATTCTAACTTGACTTGCTGCAACAAAGCATTAGACAAACAATAATATATATTATAACTTGACTTGCTGCAACAAAGTATATGACAAACAATAATATATATTATAACTTTACTTGCTGCAATAAAGCATTTGAAAAACAATAATATGTATTATGACTTGACTTGCTCCAATGAACCATCTGACAAACAATAATATATATTCTAACTTGACTTGCTGCAACGAACCATCTGACAAACAATAATACATATTCTAACTTGACTTGCTGCAACAAAACATCTGACAAACAATAATATATATTTTAACTTGACTATATGCAACAAAGCATTAGACAAACAATAATATAAATTTTAACTTGACTTGTTGAAACAAAGCATCTGACAAACAATAATATATATTCTAACTTGACTTGCCGCAACGAACCATCTGACAAACAATAATACGTATTCTAACTTGACTTGCTGCAACAAAACATCTGACAAACAATAATATATATATTATAACTTGACTATCTGCAACAAAGCATTAGACAAAGAAAAATTTATATTATAACTCGACTTGCTGCAACAAAGCATCTGACAAATAATATAATTATAACTTGACTTGCAGCAACAAAGCATCTGACAAACAATAATATATATTATAACTTGACTTGCAGCAACAAAGCATCTGACAAACAATATATATTATAACTTGACTTGCTGCAACAAAGCATCTTACAAACAATAATATATATTATAACTTGACTATCTGCAACAAAGCATTAGACAAACAAAAATTTATATTATAACTCGACTTGCTGCAACAAAGCATCTGACAAATAATATATATTATAACTTGACTTGCAGCAACAAAGCATCTGACAAACAATATATATTATAACTTGACTTGCTGCAACAAAGCATCTGACAAACAATAATACATATTATAACTTGACTTGCTGCAACAAAGCATCTGACAAACAAGAATATATATTATAACTTGACTTTCAGCAACGCATCTGACAAACAATAATATATATTCTAACTTGACTTGCTGCAACGAACCATCTGACAAACAATAATATATATTATAACTTGACTTCCTGCAATAAAGCATTTAACAAAAAATAATATATATTATAACTTGACTTGCTGCAACAAAGCATCTGACAAACAATAATATATATTATAACTTGACTTTCTGCAATAAAGCATTTAACAAAAAATAATATATATTATAACTTTACTTGCTGCAACAAAGCATCTGACAAACAATAATATATATTATAACTTGACTCGCTTCAACAAAGCATCTGACAAACAATATTTATATATTCTAACTTAACTTGCTGCAACAAAGCATCTGACAAACAATAATATATATTATAACTTTACTTGCTGCAACAAAGCATCTGACAAACAATAATATATATTATAACTTGACTCGCTTCAACAAAGCATCTGACAAACAATATTTATATATTCTAACTTGACTTGCTTCAACAAAGCATCTGACAAAAAATAATATATATTATAACTTGACTTGCTGCAATAAAGCATTTAACAAAAAATAATATATATTATAACTTGACTTGCTGCAACAAAGCATCTGTCAAACAATATTATGTAATGTAACTTGACTTGCTGCAACAAAGCATTATAAAAACAATAATATATATTATAACTTGACTTGCTGCAACAAAGTATTTGATAAACAACTATATATATTATAACATGACTTGCTGCAAAAAAGCATCTGACAAACAATAATATATATTATAACTTGAATCGCTTCAACAAAGCATATGACAAACAATAATACATATTATAACTTGACTTGCTGCAACAAAGCATCCGACAAACAAGAATATATATTATAACTTGACTTTCAGCAACGCATCTGACAAACAATAATATATATTCTAACTTGACTTGCTGCAACGAACCATCTGACAAACAATAATATATATTCTAACTTGACTTGCTGCAACAAGGCATTTGACAAACAATAATATATATTATAACCTTACTTGCTGCAACGAACCATCTGACATACAATAATATATATTCTAACTTGACTTGCTGCAACAAGGCATTTGACAAACAATAATATATATTATAACCTTACTTGCTGCAACGAACCATCTGACAAACAATAATATATATTTTAACTTGAATCGCTTCAACAAAGCATATGACAAACAATAATACATATTATAACTTGACTTGCTGCAACAAAGCATCCGACAAACAAGAATATATATTATAACTTGACTTTCAGCAACGCATCTGACAAACAATAATATATATTCTAACTTGACTTGCTGCAACGAACCATCTGACAAACAATAATATATATTCTAACTTGACTTGCTGCAACGAACCATCTGACAAACAATAATATATATTCTAACTTGACTTGCTGCAACAAGGCATTTGACAAACAATAATATATATTATAACCTTACTTGCTGCAACGAACCATCTGACATACAATAATATATATTATAACTTGACTTGCTGCAACAAAGCATCTGACAAACAATATATATTATAGCTTGACTTGGTACAGCAATATATGGGACAATTAATAATAAGATATATTCAGACATCTAAGGAATATAGCTTACCTTTGATACACATTTAAATGTGACAAAAAATCTTTTATTCAACATTCTGGTGTAACTTATTGTTCTTTTTGCAAATTGTATATGACCAATCATAACTTTTACTTAGTGAATTTTACATGCTTTTTAGTTAAACGGCGTATTAAAAAATAAATATTGTTCATCAACACTGTAGCTCATCAAGTTAAAAAAACAAGGCAATTTTATTTAAATAAACAATAATTTGAAATATTGGGCTTTAATCCAATTGAGGAGACACTATAATATGCAGACATCCTGGACTTGTGGTAAGAATTGCAACACAGAAAACAAACAACAATATAAAAATATAGTCATTATTGTTTCAAACTATTCTTAGTTTTTCTTACTGTGGTTTTATTTGGGTCTTATCCAATATCATACCTTATGTGCTTTCTATAAACATGTTGAGTCGCTTTTCAAATTAATAAATAAATCCATTACTAGAAATCATATATCTGTTTTCCCTTTGTGTCATTAGCATATAAAAAGCTTTAGCCCCATGTGATTTTTTCAAAAGGACCATACAATTTTCCAAAACAACAACAACTTTTGTTTGCGTGTCTAAAGAAAGTAAACATGACCGTGGGAAGGTAACATTTGTGGTGAGTGCGAGTTATCGAAGTGATTTAGGTCGTCTGGAACTCTAGATGATCTCCAAACGAGATCTCATTGTTCTCTTTAAGTAAGTCAAGCTCATTGTGTAGTCGATAATAACAATACTTGAGAAGGTCTCATTGTGACTTGTGGTCTGTGTCAAAACTACCCGACATGCAATGGTGTGGTTGACTCAAACCGAGTTTTGTGTTTTTGTGTAAACGCTAGGTTGCGTGTCCTTCGTCCCGCTGGGGTAGTTAATTGTTATTGTTATCGTATGGCCGGCCTCCTTACTTATTTCTCTCGTATTTATTATAATTATTACGGCACAAATCTCACCCATTATATTAATTGACAAGAAACTGATGCGATTCATTTAGACTCGAAATACTGTCGACTCATTTAAAAGAATTTCGGTAACAAAACCAAGTTCTCACAAATCTGTTGGATATTAGGACTCTGGCTGGTAAAAGGTTTAGAAAATACACGCTATTTCCACGGTCAACATTCAAAACATTTTAATATACTATATTATTATTATTGTGTTGGTAGTATATAATACATATAAAAAGTGACAGCTGCACATTACATGACTTGATATATGAATATATTAAAATAGTTTGAGTAACTTTTGTAACTGTCAGATACTGTTTTCATATTTAAATACTACCATTACTATAAAAGAAGCTCTTAATATTATATATTGACTTTATAATTAATAAATCAAATAAGACATATTTCTAGAATGCCAAATTTTAGTGATTTTCAATTAATGCTGGTAGTCGAAAGAGGACTTACTATACATGGCACAGTCTATAAAACATCACTTAAGCAATAGACTAGGAGGCTGGGCTACAAATCTAGGTTAATCTATTGTACAGAGGACAGATTTTTCTTAGTAATTTTTATCTTTTATTTGAAACAAATGCGGGTACATTTCGTCTAAATAACACCTTCATCAACACTAACCCACTCTAACAATTAAATAAAGATAGCACAAGCTACTAATAAGAAGTTGTTCAAAAAATATGTCCAATGAAGAATACAGCGTCAAGATAAATTGATTGATAAAATAAATAAGACTAATACGTTATGACTCAACTGTGATGTTGTCAATTAGGTTAGTGTGTTTGATTCTTACTGGTCATGTAATGGTTAAATAGAGTCATTAAGGAGGTTTTATTCCTTCTGCTAATGCAAATACAGGAGGGCTGGGATCTCCCCCCCACCCCCTCCAGCTTCTGGCTTCACCGATCTATCCTCTCTCTCTTTCCTTGAATCCCGCGCGGTGATTTATTGACGCCCTCCCCTATAGCATAAATACTCATCCTGGTCTGCAGAAATGACCCTCCCACGCCCTGCATGGTGGTTTATCGCCATTACGTGGTTCATGGGTCATGATCCATCAACGCCATGTATCATACTGATGTGACTCCTTATCATCATATTTTGGAGAATTGATAATGGTTCATTGAACAAAGTCATGCATAATACTTCACAATATTTGATCATCGCTCATTGATATAAGTTATGCATCGTATTTAAATGGTATTTGATCATAAATTGTTGATCGGGGCCATGTATCATATTTCCTTAATCCCTCATGGATAAGATCATGCATCATACTTACTCTACATTTGAGCAATATTCAGTGATCAAAGCCCCGAATCGTGCACATAGTAATGACCAAGATGAATTAATATACTTTCTATCTGTACACACATTTAGATGATTGATAGTTCCGATTGAGAATCTTGTATGTAGTACGGGTCCGGAAAAATGTACTTTCAGCCAGGGATTCGCCATTGTAAGTGAGTCCTTGTCTTATTTGCTAGAACTAAGTTCCACTTCTGCATGTTTTTTTATATCATAGAAATAAGTTCTGCACTCTTTTCCCTGTATTCTATCTACATGTTCCACCCATTAACTTGACGAGCTTTCATTATATTACGTATTCATACTCTTTGTACTCTTTCAATCACCTACATGATGGACGTGACCCCAATGAAATTCACTTAAACAAAAAACCGATAGTATGAGGGTTAATACTCCCTGTCCGTTATTTCACTATCATGTTAAACTCTTCTGCATGATGGACTTGTATCCTAATACGTGTTTAGACACCTTATTATGTATTATAACATTATATTACGCTTATATACGTGACGGACTCGCCTCACTTTACTTCATCATAGTCCCTTTCTGTTCTTATTTACATGGGAATCTTTAAGCATGGTGCATAGGTTAATACGCCATCATTTTTGCTCATATACAAGGTGGGCTTAGATTATTGTATTCATTGAAAATTCTTGTCCTGTAATCTAACATTTTGTGTCAATGATATATATTGCTTCATAGACCTTTTCCTGTGTTCTAACATCCTGTTCCACTTATCTATATAATGAGTGTCTCATGGACCTATAGTTCTTGTTTTGTTTTCTGACAGTTTGTTGCACTTATCTAAGTGATGGTCTTGAATAAATTTAGGCTAAATAGGTTAATAATCTTAACTCTCTATCCTAAGCTATCCATCCTCATATTTTCCCCGTTTGTCTCGGGTAAGGTTAAAGCCATATCAGAGTCTGTTTTTTGTAATGTAGCTCAAAGAGGTTATGATCTTGTTAATGCCCCAAACATCACCGCTAACATCTTGAGTTCATACGTTATGTCTGTGGAGAGTTCTGTTCGCAAAAGCGATGGTATGGGCTCAAGCATACCTTAGTTTAGCTGACCCAGTGCTGCTCCTAATACCATAGACCGTATATGAGAGACTACACGTCCTTTTATGATATAAATTTATCCACGAAGTTCGTCATTTTCAGTACAAGTGTGGACAACCGTGAATCTTTTAGCATTTGGAGCGACCCTCTTCAGCAAATAATGAGTTAACCCTTTTCTCAAGTTGGTACAATGGGTGAGTCTTTGCGGATAAACTGGGGATGATTTTGCCAAAGAATACCATCATATCCAGGAAGCGTGACAGTTTTACATGGGTCCATAGATACTCCTCTTTGTGACATAAAGTGTCTTAAGAAATTAATTTCCGGTACAGCTGATCGTATCTTTCCCGAGTTTACTGTCAACTTCGCCCGCCTTAGTCTGCTCAGCACCTCTCTTACATGGGTCAGGCGTGCTGCGTGTGTGCTCGAATAAAGGATGGGTTCATCAAAATGGTTAAATAAGTGGACATGTTGGATGTCTACAAATATTTCGTGTAACAGTTGCCAGAGGATTTGGTGTCCCATAGTGATTCGAATCGCAAGACAATGAATTAAATTAGGCCCACTCTGTATATAGCTGATCTTTGTTTGGACGCCTCATTCATTGGAACCTGATAATATACTTTGCTTAGGTCAATTATTACAGTGTAGACTTTTCCTTGACCAAGAAACTGCATTGACGTTTGGATCGTTGGTTTAGGTGTAATAGCCTACTGCTATATTTTCTAATTAACTTTATACTTATCTACCACTAATCTGATGTTCCTCTTATTTTTAAATATCAGAAAACAAGGCAAAGCATAAGGACTATCTACGGATTATATAAAGCATTGGTCTATCAACATTTATAACTTGTCACTGTACCGGGGATGAGGATGAGGTGGGGGAAAGGAAGTAAGATTAGCTGACGTTCTTTATTTTCTTAATCCTTATATTTCAGGCCAGGATAATCCTAGCTGGGCCCACCCTGGATCTTCCCTGTTTGGCTCCCGTTAACCGCATTTGACAGAGATGACAATTGTATCCATTCTGAAAAAGTATTCATTCAGACATTTCTTCAACAAGCACCACAAATAAAAAGTTGATTAAGCAATCTTATTTATAGGGTATCATACTCAACTTGAACACAGGCCTACGTTTTATGTACTAGTTTTGTTAAGTTTGATTGAAAACCCCCCCAAAAGTGTTTATATTTACCACTCTCCGCAACAGCTATATGTCCAGACAATCTGAATTTATTCCCATTAGGCCAACTATGAGTAGAAATTCCTAACAATATATCCATCTGAAATGAAACGAGAGGGAGGTCAGTGTTAAAAATAAAAATCTTTGCTTTTAACTGTTAAATAATAAAATTAATCTTGCGAAATGAAGGGAATTCTTGAGACTATGGTTAAAAGTGATTATGTACCAGTAAGCATATAAGTTAATGACTTATGTTTATTTATATAATAGTAGGTATACAAAGGGAGCGGGATTCCTGGTTTTTCTTTGTCATCATATTTTAAGTTTTATATTTTTTTCCATCTCAACACACAGAAGCAAAACAAATCTCCAATAATAACAAAATTCAAATGGTAAAATAAATTATACATAATCCAAAAAATCAACAAAACCCTCATCAATCACAGAAAAACGTTATTATATATAATATGAATACTCAAAGAATGTCACAACATGGCACCAAAGTATTTAATAGACAATAGTTATAATTTTTAATATTATAAACGAACCCACTCGAACCAAACTTAACCTTTCAGGCGTCAACACATTTTTCATGAAATTTCTGGATCCAAAAATATTAAATTTTTCAAACTATTCAAAATATTACTTTATTTTAGGAAATGCTTCCCCATGTACCAATTTTAAACTAAATCATTATTATTTTTAAAAATCAATCATTTGTAAAGTACCTTATATAATTCTTTTAAGAGAAACACGAATAAGTATTTATCTTTTTTAAATATATTACTATAAGGATAGTGCTGCTCTCTAGTAAGCACGGAATGAGTTAAGGAAAGTCTCTGCTGCTGCCATCTATCAGACAAGTGGCACCGCTATTAAATGAATACAAATCAGAATGAATACAATTCAGGATTTTGTGGAAATTATGAGAATGGAAACAAATCAGACTTTTTATTTGTGGTGCTTGTTTAAGAAATGTCCGGAGCTCTACCCTAGCGTGCAGCGCTGCTGTGACGTCGGCTAGTGATCTAGCCAAGCTTGCTTCTGTTCAATACATGTGACTGTGCGGTGTCGCGCTCGTTATTAGCTTCTTATTAATGTCAAGTATGCTACCAAAGTCACTTTGAATAGTAAATGTTTGTGTTTTTTTTGTAAGCTTCCTATTATTTATGCGTGAAGTGTTAATGAAAGTATCGTACCAACACTATCGTTGCCGTGTGATATTAAAGTAATATAACCAAGGGATATGGTGTCATGCACAATACTTTCCTAAAGATTCTGATGACAGACGAAGATTTAATCACTACTGAACGGTATGGAAAAGGAATCCTGATTTGTATTTTATTTCCTCAGAATATTTTTTCCATGATGAATATGAACAAGACCTTGAGGCCTAACTGCTAAACTTACCTAAGAAAAACAAATTAAAATTGCCTGCTGTACCCTCCCTTATTTGTGGTGTTTCAGAAATGTTATCCAAAGGAAAAATATTACCCGTGAGTCCAGGCCTGATATTAGATTGATGAAACAAATAGTAAATGATATCATGGCGGGTAAAAATATTTGGAGGACGTATCACTCCCAATATTTTTACTCTATGGGAAAGTCCATTCATCCATCAAGTTATCCATCTCACCTTAAAACATACTTGAGAAACATTTCTTAAATGTAATACATCACGTGGCTTTATTACATAAATATGTATTGTACAAGATCATTATTTATTGTATTACATAAACAAATTTATAAAATACTGTAGCTAATGAAAGAAGTAACGTGTTTGGCGACGTTAATGTTCACTTAAATTTAGTGTTAACTAATCAATATAGAATTAATAACCCTCTTGTATGTAGGCCTATTCATAAACCAATTTGGAGTGTACTGAAAATCGTGAATTTATATTAATGTTCAACTGAGAGTGTCGAATTAAGTATCTAAAAGGTAAAATTAGATTCGGCTACATTTATGTTTTATAAGTAGTGGTTATAGAGAATGACAATAGTAATACCCCCAATATGTGTCCCCTCCCAAAGTTGGTAATAATATGTGCTCTCCTCAAAGTTGGTAATAATATGTCTTTCCTCCCCTCCCCACCTCAACCGCCCAGAGTTAGAAATAAAGTCTTCCTCCAACATTGCAAAGTCAGGCACGTCCATGGGCGATATACTATATTCTATAAATATGCAGGGAAAGGAAACCAAAGAAGGTGTATTTGTTGCTCATTGTGTCTCTCAAAACATGAGCCATGAAACAAGTCAACCAATCGTGAAAAAACTGAAACCATTAAAACAAATCTTGAATAATTGCAAAAGGAAAACAAAATATTGAAATTCAAACTATGGAAACAAAATTCTCTGAAAATCCGTAGGCTCATGAGCATAATTATCTTATATATAATTTGATGAGCCCTTTTCACGTAATAAAAATTACGAAGAAATGACTAAACAGATTTTGTCAAACGACCACTCATTTTAACTGTTAGGAGTCCAGGGTGTCGGGAAAAATAGTAATTTTCCACGAAAACCCGATTTTCACAGATCATTTTCAGTTTTTCATTCTTTTTTTAGTCACCACGGAAACCGTTATTTGCTGCACGGCTGTAAATCTCTAAATAAAATATATCTTTTTGGCTAAAAAATAATAACTCAATCTTCATTATTTGTTGGTCCGAACACATCAACATTTTCCTTTTGGATGAATATTTCTCTTTGGATGCTGGTCATAGCACATCTAAATTGGGATGCCTAAATTGGGTGCTAAATTGGGTAACATTTATTTTAAATTGGAATGGTGTTATCGTTAATTTGCATTTAAATCAATAATATTGAGCATCATTCGAAAATTAAAAAGTTAAGTTAAGTTCGTGAAAATACTGTCAGGGTTTTGTTTCGCGCAAGATAAAATGATGTTTAAATATGTTTTGGTATGTATTATAATTTATAATCTCAAAAACAATAAAATGATCTTGAATAATGTTTAAAAAATTAGTCATTGTAATTATCTAAGTATGAGTTTTGGTGTTTTTTTTTTTTTCAAATAAAGGGTTTTGATGTTCATTTTAGCAAATAGTAACACAATACAAATATGTAAATTAAACTACGTTTTCATTTTACCGCTTAATTTAGAGGATATTATATTTAAAAGTAATGTTTTGTGTACTCCATCTATCTTTTCACATTATTACAAATACAATAAGTTCAATTATGTTTCCATGGTGATAATAATTTTGAGGGAATGATATTTCAAAGTACCGTAATGTTTGAGTACCACATCTAGAGTTTCACATTCTCTCTCTCTCTCTGACAGACTCTCTCACGCTCTCTCGCTCTCTCAAATTCCCCCTATCTCACACTCACTGACTCACATACATTAACCAACTTTACGATGGTCTTCTCGAACATTCCTAAAAATATAGTAATAATCTAGGGGTGTGCGACTAGTAACCATATTGGCCAAGAAAATAAGTCTACCATCACAAATACTTTCACTTTGTCGCATATCTATTATCTGCCTATCAGCTTACACTTATGTCGTATCCCAAGAAGTAATGGCTGGTAACAGTTAGTTATTCTCTAAAGGGAAAGAAAACTGCAAGTCGTATTCTAGAGTGGACAACTTACATGACGTGAGTACATGTTTAACGCGAATATCATGGAGAAGAACATCCTTAAATTAAAAGTCTCGTCCAATGCTTCAATCTCTCTCTCAAAAAATGAATTCCAAGGCTGTCTGTCGATAAAACCGAGTAGTTCGTACACACTTGTGAGAAACCTCACCCTCCCAAGTTCCCCGCCATGTTTCCTCACTTGCCGTGACTGTACTTTGGTCTTGTCCGTGACTTCACGAACCACATCAACAGTAAACGTGCTGCATAATAGTAACGTACTTTGCTGCACATTTGCCAGATATTTTATCCGACTGGCGACTCTGCTGAGTTTTATTAAGCAGGTGGTTTTCATATAAACAATTAAAGTTTTTTCCCCTAATCCTGTTTTTTCTCATTTCGTTTTAGTTATTTTTTATTATCTGATTTTAATGTTACTTGTAACACGATTCATTAAAATGTATAGCTTTTATATTGTAGTTTTTAATATTATTACTGAATTTTTGAATTTTAATGTTATCATAGTGATTGCTTTTATTATCTACGCCCTGGTGCTTATAGCCACGGTGATACTCCTCTAAGCCACCCATGTATAAAATTAAACTCTGTAACTTATGTTTTGCTACCTGATAACCTCTGTAGGGTATTTTTTAAATAATTGCACAGTAACTTAGAACGCGTCTTATGTGTGTTAGTGTTTGTCCATACTAAAGGGTGTGTGTCGCTGTAATGTGTGGGTGTTGTAAAGGGTGCTGTGTCGCTGTAATGTGTGGTGTTGTAAAGGGTGCTGTGTCGCTGTAATGTGTGGGTGTTGTAAAGGGTGCTGTGTCGCTGTAATGTGTGGGTGTTGTAAAGGGTGCTGTGTCGCTGTAATGTGTGGGTGTTGTAAAGGGTGCTGTGTCGCTGTAATGTGTGGGTGTTGTAAAGGGTGCTGTGTCACTGTAATGTGGGGTGTTGTAAGGGTGCTGTGTCGCTGTAATGTGTGGGTGTTGTAAAGGGTGCTGTGTCGCTGTAATGTGTGGGTGTTGTAAAGGGTGTTGTGTCGCTGTAATGTGTGGGTGTTGTAAAGGGTGCTGTGTCGCTGTAATGTGTGGGTGTTGTAACTGAATATTTGTTCCAGGCACGTCGTGTTCCTGTCCCAGACTGGAGATATGACTATCTGTGCGAGTACTTCAAACCTCTCAGGTAACTACCAATGTTCATTATTTTCATTCATAGTAAAATTCACAGGTTTACTAAACACTTTTGATCTACTCTTAAATCAATGTTCTGCCTACTTGTTCGACTTTAATTAAATTTCACGTTTTTATTTTTATCCCTGAATATGCTTTTATCTGTTCAGAATGGTTCTTGGGTCTATAATATTATTAGAAGTAAAATAATAAAATTGACTCTGATGGTAAATTAACGTTTCTTTGGACCACCCCACTCCAGAGGATACAATCCCCCCATCTCCATGCATATAAGAAAATCATCCTTAATATTTTTTATTTTTTTAGCACTGAGTCTTACTACCCGTTTGGGTTATACACTTATATACAAATTACGCCAGTGGTTTTAGGTATTAGGAAGATTATATTTAGAAGAAGTCTTCCCGCATTTGCATGGAGGTATAGTGGAAGAACATTTTGGAAAAACCACCCTCAGTACACCCGACCGAGTTTCGAACCTCAATTTCCCCGTGATTGGCAGTTTATTCAACTATGAGAGTAGTGCCTTAAACCATACGTTCATCGAAATTGGTCTCCTTAATGTTATTACGAACCTTATTCGCCCCATCTTCGTTAAGTATATACATATAATATGTTCCTATAACTTTTTTTGGAATTAAAAAAAATACAAAGTATCTACCATTCATTAAAGTAATAAAAAGTCATGCCTTTGGTTAGTGTATCATGAATATAATATTATAACACAAATTAACAAATTTATTTGAAAGTAAAACATAGGATTATGCTAGACTCATATTTTCCAATTATTTCGTTATCTTTTTGTTAGTGTTGAATATTTCACTGTCATCATGTTAATAGCTAGTAATAAATAGTTGTTTGCGAGAATGTTGGGGGAAACTATAAATTCAATACAATAATAATTACATTAGATCTAAATGCCTTGTCCTGATTCAGGGTGTCCAGCGACCTGGAAAATAGGGAAAAGTCATGGAATTTACTTGGTCAGGGAAAAGTTTTGGAAAAGTCAGGGAATTTGATCAAATTTCTGGAATTTTCACATATTCACTAAAATTTTACACAACTTTAATTTACAATAGTCAAAATAACATTTTTGTTCTAGTTAATAGTCACCACGAATCTCTTTTAACACAATCATCTTTCTACCCCTCTCTACGGGTTTTTAGCCAAAGTTTTCATGTCTATGCACATATGAAGGAATTCGATTACACTATTGGAAGAAGAAACTAAAAAATAATGTGTCTCAAAACAATTTTAAACTGTACTGGTGTACTCAATATGATCTAACTGAAATCTAACTTAGATCACACGTATATACGCTACAATAGCCCATTACTTTAGACTGAAATTCTTTAACTCCGTCATCGAGTGACACAATTTCAGATTATGTATGTGTCTAGAAATATTATTCCATTATTTAATTTGCGAGCCTAATAAAATAATGTTTGTAACATTTAGCTACTGAAAAAGTTGGAAATTGTCCCTGGAAAACATGGAAAAGACAGGAAATTTTAAAATATAGTTTGGCTGGACACTCTTTGATTACAATAAACAATTACTAAAGTAGCTAGATATATGAAAAGATTGGTTGTCAATGCAATAGTTGCTTTGTGTTAAAGATATGACTTTCATATGACTTGGTAGTCAGCTGTTGGCGTTAACACACTCCCATCTTTGCCTCTTTCGATACTACTTTATTATTTGCAACAGCCCACTTACATACAACTACTCTCTGAGATGCATTCACCCGTCTGTCAGTTTCATCATCCATCCTTATATTTTTACAGAACATTCTGTACAGATACACTAAATTATTCACTTGTTCTAACAGTTATACACACAGTTGACTCTGGTTATTATGAACCTCCACGGACTCAAGATATTTTGTTCACTATGTCCGAAGTTCACTAAAATATACTTTTTTATTCTAAATTTGACAGTAATGGGTTAGTGACAAACAAAATAAGAGTTCAAATACAATCGTTCTTTATTGAAATCTATTAATAAATATAAAAAAAATCGGTTACGGTATATGCTTGTGCTTATTGTATACTGTTTTCGTTTAAAAAAAAATCTCGGTCGGGTGAACTGGTTTTTTTTTCCTAAATGGTTTTCCACTCTCTCTCTCTCCACGCAAATGCGGGTTCACTTCCTCTAAATTCAACCCTCCCAATCCTAATCCATTAGATTAATTAGTACTTAAGCGTATAACCCGAACGGGTAGTAAGACGCGGTGCTAAATATTATTATTATTATTATTTAAAAAATCCAGATCCTTCTCTAGAGTGATTTTTATCCACACTTTATTCCACACTAGCCATGCATTCAAAAAACTAAACTGAGTTTAAAAGTCTAATTTTTTTAGTTTCATATACCCTCTTAAAGAAAGATATTAGTTAAAACTATTACTAAATGACCACATACTGTCATTCACTGTCCTGTAACTCCTGTTGTATTAAAACAACTCAGAAGACTGTCTTCCTTTACTTGCTGCACACAAAGGTATTAAAACTTAAGTCAGGTCAATGAGTGCAGTGACTGTTCAAGCTCAGCCCTCCCCCTCCACATTCCGTACTTTCAGTCAAGATTTGTTATACCTAAACAAGAACACAGGTAGAGAATCTGTGTCTTCAAGTTTAAACAACCAAAAAGTTATGTTTTTAAAGAATTATTATGTTAGAATTATATTTCTTATTGAAAGTTTGAATTTTTTTGTTCACTAAAACAGAAGTTGAGGGTTCATTCATGGGCCGGCTTTCGTAATAGTGTATTTTCTATAGCGATTGAAATAGTCGGCGACACTTCTACGTGTTTCACAAAGAGGGTGGCGTCTAAAATTTTCAACCAGACGTCGGTATTTAAATTGTCTGCGTCTATGAGCAGATAAAACTCTTTTGTTGCGAAAATTTAACGCGCATGGATACATTTTCAATATAAATTGTGAAATATTAAATATGTCGGCGTGTAAACGTCCCACCAAGTAGACCGGATGTTTTAACAAGTCTAATCTCGTGGCGAAGCCTTTTTCTCTGTGGATGCAGCGATCTCACTGTTAGCGGCAGGGGCAACCAAAAACCACATACCGTTCACCAGGTGGGTGTCGGAGGCGTCTCGACCGTAATTAGTTAAAGTCTCTAAATAAGCCTTGTACGCATAGTTGTCTATCGAGGTTGTAATAAGTGTTTCGTTGAGAGAGATATTGATTTGACTAAATAAAGAATGTATCAAGTTGTTGACGCAACCGATTTTATGGTCGGCCGTGACCGGTGTCCCATCCCCTTTCACCAGTTGAATACGAAGATATAATTTAATCAAAGAGAGGTCGCGAAAGTACTCGCCGTCTCCGGGACAGAAGAACTCTAACTGAGCGTCGTTGTCCACAGAAGTGATGGGCTTGTATTCGACCACTTTGTAATTTTTAATTACCGTTTAGTGCATTTTTCATCGAAAAGATCGAGTTCGGTTTTCGAACACTCCATAGTTAGTCGAAACTATCTCTTTTAGCTCTCTTGTTCCCTCTTGCTCTAGCGCCCACCTTCGAATGAAGTCGTTTACGCTTTTTTACCCTTTTTAAGCCACGTACCTTGACCGCCTGAGTGACGCGCTTTTTTTTTAACTATATCACCCACTTTTTGGATGGGTGGCTATATCGGCCAGATTGTGCGAACCTGTCTGTAACGCCTGTTTTCCCACCGCTTTTGCCCCCTCACAAACAACGGTTTGACAAATAGAAATAGTCCGCCCAAGATCGATCCGAGGCCTCGGCCCCTTTGCATTTTATAGCTGGCGTGATAGACAGGACCGATTTTCTCTCTCTCTCTCTCTCTCCCTCCATTGTTAAGACTAAGCTAAATTACTACCTCTCGTATCTATTTATCTAGTTTTTCCTCTAAAATGTAAAACCGCTACGGTGGTCACGGGACCCGATTGAAAATTCACTCGTTTGCCAAACTTTGTGTATAAGCCTATACTTATAGAGTCAAAATTACATTTCTCGACGGGAAAATAGAATTTAACAAAGAACACGTGATGTGCGGAGGCGAAGGGGAACTGTATGATTCTAATCCATCTCACATATGAATCACCTAGCAACTGTGGTCCTATAATGTCTGTGCGAAACACATCCCACTTGGGTTACTACTACGTTTGCCGTCAATTCTTTGTCCTTAGATAAAATGTTATCTTTGAAACTTTCAAAACCTACGGGTTAGGATAATTCTGCTAGTAATACCTCCCACCGGTCGTGTTCTAGCCGTATGAACTGTGCCAATTTTGTCGTATAGTAAGAGAGTGTATTATTTTCGTAATAATCGGCCTTCGAATCCGACGGTGGTGCTACATAAAACTGACTCATATTTGTTTAATGTCCGACGCAGGTACCCAGCTGTTAAAAGAACTTTAAATCCTTTCCACTTGACTAGATGATGTTGAATGCCCTTAATCTTCTTACTCTTTACTATTTTATCTATTTGAAAAATCGTCGGACGACGTACGCGAACTAGTTCTTAGTTATAAAAATGTCCTTCTATAGGTCGCCCCTGGAAATCCTTTAACGAATAGACCGGTTGGGGAAGTCTAGGAATTACTTTAACTACGCTTAATATTTCTCAGGTAAAATTAGGCTTGTAACCTCTGTCAAAAATAATTTTTTTCTTTACTTATAAGCACATAATCGCCAACCTCGAACAAAATTTTACCAATTTTAATTTTAGCCCAATGTTTTCGGAACCATGATAATATTTTGAGGACGTGAATAGGCTTGACTGACGCTGGAGCCATTCCTATAGTTGAATGGAACACTAGCGTTATAATTTTGAACTAGCTTGTCCAGCACATCGATGTAGTTGTGAGTGTTGAATCCGGTGAAATATTTTCACATTTTAATTTTCAGCATGCGATTGAAACACTCCACGACGACCCCCTTTATGTCTGGATTATGAAAATGATTTATTTTTTGTACTTGCAAACGTTAGTAATCAACGAACACACATTCAAGTACTTGAGTTTGATACAATTTGTATGACCGCCAAAGAATGCGTCCCTGGGACTGAGGGGCTCCTTGCTGTACACCTCGTGCTGGAGTACAAATTGTTTCAAGTCCTTGTCTGTGCGTTTCATAACATTAAACGTACACTCCCAAATCTCTACGACCGTGTAGCCGGCATTCTTAAATTTTTGCAAACAAGCCATGGTCGTTTCATAGCGCGTCTCCATGGTCTCGTGGGGGCTGAATTTGATAGGGGTAGTGATGTCAGGATAACAGAGAGGGGCACCCGTGCCAATAACAGCCCCAGAACTGGAAGAAGGTGGTGGTATTAACCAGCTTTAACAACGCCGTCTACACGTCGCCCTAACACATATTCCTCATGCCGTTACCCGCATGAAGGATAGAGACACCAAGTAGGTGGGCCTCCCAGCACAGCCATTGTACGGTGACGTGCGACTGTTGGTCTGCACACCGGTAGCAACCGTTAAGGATGATACCGATAGTGTTCTCCTTAAGGTGACTTCTGTGGTAAACCAACATGGCCGCTCCTGCGATCGTACACGCCTCTCTGAAAGAATCCACCCTTGCTTTTTCCATAAGCATGTCTCTAAACTTTAGGCAGACCTTCCGTATTATCTCTACGTCTTTCACACAATACAGTTCCAACTCGCGGTTAAAATCAAAGACATAATTTTCTTTGACCAACGCGTCATACCACTTCTCAAAGTGCTCCTTTCCCTCAACCGACATCTCACCGATGCCGTATCCTCCTTTGGCGGCAAGGGGACCCCTATACCCCACGTTTTATTTTTTATGGAAAAAATGGGGGAAATGTTCCTTGGCCAAAGACTCGTCCAAGCCGAATGTCTTGGCATCATGGACAACGACATCGGGAGAAAGTTCAGCGAGTCAATAAAGTGGAGCGAGCCGTAACGCATGGACATGATTTTCCCACCGTTCATTATGAGCTCTGGAGTTCATTTTTTTTACCTCCATCATGTACTTTAAAATAAAATTCCCATTATAGCCCTTCGCACTATGGCCTAGGGAGGGTGATATCTTTAAATTTTGTGCTTTAATTTGCTCTATAAATCAGAAAAATTGGGCCATTGTGGTATCACCCTTTAATGTGTGAGTCCTATTGCCCCTGCACTCGGTGCAATAATGGCCATTTACATCGATATGAAGGCAGGCCTTGCAACACGTCTGCACGACATAGAGGTTAGGTTCGTGCAAGTACGTGTTTACCGCACCTTGAAGAAGCGTTTCTTGTCTCATTCAAAATCATAGAAAACAAACATGAAAGTGCTCTTTTCCAGTGATGGCTTGGATGGGGCTTGCTTCATATAGTAGAAATGATCATAAAGACGATAGGTCTCGCATAATCTACAAAAAGTCTATAACACCTATGTGAATAATTTGATCTTTCCAAACTGAAAAATTGCCCGCATACCTCACAAACCTTTTTAACATCACAGACCGACATGTAACCTTTGCAAAAACCGGGACGCTTATAGCTATCAAAACATGTTTGGTTTGTGAACCAACGCCCACAGTCTTTACAGGTCACAGTTCGACCTCCACAGCAAACCGCTTTATCGTAGCACTTTTTGCACGCAGGTTCGCATTTGTGCTCGTTCTTATGATCAAATGGCACACGACACTCGTGGCAAAAGTACGAGCACTTAAATGCGGCTGTCAAGGATATTATGACATCAAAATGGTTTTACTTAGTGTCGTGAAAATACAAATCATGGTAGCCCTTAAAGGAATGTTTGGAAGGAGAAAGGCCCTTATAAAGGACTTGTCTCCCCCAACGTTCCCTGAACACTGTGATTTTGTATTCGGAGAGGTATGTTTGAAATTGTTTCAGTTCATTTATTCCACCACCTTTCAGAAGATTCACACGGGCATCACGGCATAAATCTTCTGCTTTTATTTTTGAATAGGATACCAATTTTGATTTGTTTAAAGGTGTTCACGTCCATGCATCCTGGCTCTCTTTAAACGTCACACACAGTCTTGGCGACAACCTATGCACGGGCAAGACAAAGTGGGTCGCCGCCATTTTTAATCGTAATGATTCCTTGGCTATTACGGCTATATGTGCTTGCGGGAGTGAGTTTATCACATTTATGACTACCCTCCTGCGTGGCTCTTTAAAGTGGTGTAACTTGACACACAAGGAGGACGAAGTGAGGAACGAAGCATTGCTTTGTAACACTTGTTCTAAATTAAAAAGCACAGTCTGCGCGTCAAGCTAATCTGCCCGCCTAAATGAGACAAATACAGGTCTTTACGAGGAGTCTGTGTTGACTAATAGCAGACCTACGTGATCCTCAGCGCTGACTCCATGATCCTGGAGATGCCCTAGCAAAGCATTGATTTGCTCCTCAAGCCAGGATCGAACGTCACGATCGCTCTCGGGCGTCCCTAATTGTATGATCAATTTACGCCCGACATAAAAATGTGAAAAGGGACACCTTGAGACAATGCTCCACCAAACTGATTTACCGGGCCTCCAATTGCTGAAGATGGTCCCGCTGTCGCCGCCGCCAAGGGTTGTGGGAGGACCGCGGACCCCGTCTGCCTCGCCGCAGCTTAGGCTCGAACACCGTCTCCCTGTCTTATTGGCGGTGCTCCTGCGGCGGGATGAAATGGTCTCACCGCCGGCGATGGAGGGAGGATGGTGCCGCCATTTTCACCCTCCATTTGAACTATAGCACACAAGCACATGTCAAAGTAATCACTTTAAATATAATTGTTCCAAACTTAGGCGTCTTTTTTTTCTCTTTAAAATGATACCAACAAATATATAATACTTTTCAATTTCAAACTACTTTCGGTATTAATATAATATGTTACAATTTTTTCCTAAACATAACAAACCAACATTAGCAGTGTATGTAATAAATACACTCGAACCCTAGAACATGTACAAAATACAGTCCAGGGCAGTTAATTTATCACTATGAAATCTACATTTTCACCCATGCCAGGGAATTGAACCCGGGACCCTTGGCTCAGAAAACCAATACATAGGGTTTCTCTCTTTTTAATAATCGGATAAACCAACAATATAATTTCCCTGGTTAATTATTAATATTCTGGATTTCTCTGGTTTTATACACTGGTTTCCTCTTGAGATTTTCACCAGGGTATCCTACACATTCTTACCATATGCCTTTCTAGGTCTTCCTCAGTCTTCTACTATAGTGGTACTAGTAGATCACTGTTTGGAAGTTAATATAGTGATCTTATTTAAACATTGCATCTAATAATTTTTTGAGTTATATGCATAATATGTACTAATTACACGGATGTGTTAAGGTTGATGAAAGTTTAATTTATAACAAGTGTGCTCACATTGGTGGGGAAATATGGTGGAAAACAATTAAGGAAAAACCACCTTCATTCTGGTATATATTTGAATACCTTTAAGAAATATCTGTATACAAGCACTAGATCTACATTACAACAGAGTGAGCGCAACATTTTTTGGCTCTAAATTGCATGTCAACGCCATCTGTTATTTCGGTAAGTAAGCAAGTTTACCACACAGCGCTAATGATTGATGAAATCTAGTTTTAAATAAGGTATTGGGAAAACATGTCTTAACACAAATTATCATTTTAGAAAACATTCTAAGTGGAAAACAGTAAGGAGTGATAATGAATGTAGCTAGGACTAGATAAGAACCCAAGATAAGCACCAAGTAATATTTTAAATAAGTTAAAAATATGAAATTAAAGAAATATTAAGAATGAAATTAAATGACTAGATTTAAATACAATCTAACCAGATATTTGAATATAAAGTCATTTAACTTCATTCTTAATATTGATTTAATGTTATCTTTTTAACTTTTTGATAATATTACTTGGTGGTTATCTTTGGTTCTTATCTAAGTCCTAGCTATATTTAACACACATTGGTAAAATTAGAAGAAAGTAATTTTTAATGGTCAGAATTAAGTTTTCTATTGATATAAATATTTTTGTTATAGAATTAAATAAAGCAATTTTTTTCATTGAATATTATAATTTAATATAAATCCGTTACTGTTTTCCAGCCTAAAGCTCGGGTCACTTTTTTATTCATAAAAGATGAATAACTTAAAAGACTAGAACATCCACAAATCCGGCCCGCTCTCTGTTAATTTATCAGACCGATATTTTTAGCCTTGTTGGGAATCGAACCCGGGACCAATAGTTTAGTATACAGACATGTTATTGAATGCGCAAAGGTGACGATTGAATTTGATCTAACACATTGCAAACACGGCTAAAACGACAGCTATAATTTTATCTCTCTTTTCTTGTTTGTACCATGAAAATAAAAGCTAATATTCTCAAAACGGTCAGCTGACAAATGGTTTTGGTATGCCTGCGAAACAATGGTTTGAGGGAAGAGAAGACGTGCTTAATAATCTGTCTATTTCCAACCTAGCGGCTATATAGTATTGTTACTTCTAGACGGTAATAAAATATATAATGGCAAACTTACATATCAGCTGGTCTATCGCGTCCAATTCACCCCAAACATCAGGGATCGCATTTCCGCTGGCGTCGGTATGGTCCTGGGGGACGAAGCCTGTCGGCGGCGGCACGAAGACAGCGACGCCTGGCAAACCACCGACTTTGATAGAAGCGGCGCATGTACAGAGCCCGTCGCTTTGCCGCTTTAAAGGGGCGGCGCCCGCGCACAGGCCGCCAAACCCTCTGCAGGCTCCACGTGGTCCCTCAGGCCAGTGTCAAGATTATATGGATCCCAGTAGTCTGAAATTTAATAAACACATATTAAATACTATCGTGGGGAAAAAAACCACTGCCAATTCTCTAAATCAATAGCAGGAAGCTAATTACTCATTGACCATTCGCCATCCACCAGGCAAATTCCGTCTTCACTAAAAAAAAGGCTAGCTACTGACGCTGCAAGCATTCGGGTGCGTCTTCTTGACATTCTATCAAAGGAGCAAATACCACTGTACACCAAAGACGTGATAGGCAAAATAGTGACCACTAAAATATACAAAACGCTTTTAAAACATACGTGAATTTATCAAATTTTCAAGTGCGTCGAAACTCATGATGATGTTTACTAGCTGCAATTATTAATTACAATGACCAAATGTAGACGCAGACGCAGACGTAAAAAAGCATGCTCTAATGCACCCTAAAGGGGTGCACGGGAGCAAATTCCAACACGTACCGACCAATTGGTCACACCGTGTGGTTTTCGGATATTTAACTGACGGGTTGTCGCATTTCGCGAAGTTACTGAAACAAACAAAAAAGCATATTATTAATTAGTATTAGTTGAGGAAAACAAAATTGTGGGGAACTGACTAAGGGTTTTTTAATAGTTACGTACGGAAACACTACTCTATGGGGGGCTGGGTGAGAGCCACTGTTGACACATCTCGCTTATCCGAGCAGGGCTTTGGGACATCGGTGGCACCCTCCACGGTCGATGACGTAATTCCCAAGCCCCTGGATAAGAGGATTGGTGTCAGCGGGAAGTCTGTCGTAGAAGGACTGCGCCAGCTTCCGGAAGTGGTCCTTGATGGTAGGCATATCCAGGTCTCGGTGCAGAGTCACATTCCGAACGTACCAAGGTGCGTCCACAATGATACTCAGACACTTGCTCTGGAATGCCTGCATCCTCCTCATATACGTGTCCGCCAGGTGGCCCCAAGCGGGACACGCATAATCGAGGACTGTTCTGAGCAACTGCTTGTACAGTGTCAGACCGTTCCTTGTAGACAGGGCGCTACGCCTGTTAAGCAGTGGGCCTAGGACTCCCAGCCTTTGCCTCGCCTTGTTTAGTCGCTCGGTACAGTGCAGTCGCCAGGTCAGCTTGGTGTCCAGCGTATGTCCCAAGTACTTAACACTGTCCGCCCATCTGATCTGCTCTCCGAACAGCCGGAGTGGGGCTGGCCTGTAGAACTTTCTTTTCCATGTGAAGAGCACTGCTGTACTCTTCTCCACGTTAATACTGGTCCTCCAGGTAGTCAACCACCCCTCCAACTGCGTCAGGTGTGTCTGGAGTCGCCTCTCCACCAGCTTCCCTCGCCACGACTCCGCTACCAGAGCCGTGTCGTCCGCATACAGTGCTAACTTGGTGTCTGGGGATTTCGGAATGTCGTTCACATACAGACTGAAGAGCACCGGGCCCACGAGGGAACCCTGCGGCACTCCAGCCCGGATGCTTCTGACCTGGGATGTGGCCTTCCCAAAGTTAGTGGAGAAGTTTCGGTTGGAAAGATAAGATTGAACAATCTTAGCTAGGTAGAAGGGCAGGTTCAGGGAGAGGAGTTTGAAAAGGAGACCTTCGTGCCAAACACGGTCGAAGGCCCTTGCCACGTCGAGAAAGACAGCACCAGTCAGCCTGTTGATGTTTAAGTTCCTTGTGACCTGCTCCACGAGCCGGATGAGTTGGTGAGACGTAGCATGTCCCGCCCGAAAGCCGAACTGCTCGTCCACCAAGATGCCCGCCTCGCGAACATGTCGGGTCAGTCTCGTCAGTAATAGTCTCTCGAACAACTTGTCCAAACAGTCGAGCAAGCTGATCGGTCGGTAAGACGATGTAAGGGCCGCGTACTTACCCGGTTTATGGAAACAGAGGACGTTGGCGTGCTCCCAGAGCTCTGGGAAGTGACTCAGGAGCAGGACGGCGTTGAATAACTCCACGAGGAAGTTAATCGCCTCCAAGGGCAGCTTTCTGAGGACCGCGTTATTGATACCGTCGCATCCGGGGGCCTTGTTTATTCTTAGAGTGGCTAACGCCCGCGACATTTCTGCCGCCTCCGTGGGTTCGGGTTTATCCAAGGGTCTGTACGAGACCGCACCGATGACCTGAGCCACGTGCGCAATGTGCACCGGGTCTGACGGGTCGTCAGTCAGTACACATTGTGTCTATAAGTGCTCAGCGAGAGCATCGGCCTTCTCCTGGTCGGAGTTGGCCACCCCGTTACGACCCACAATACGCGGCCTTGGTGCGGGGACCCGCATCAAGTTCCTCGTCATGTGCCACAGGGACCTGTCCTGTACGCATAGGCTCTCAATCTTGTCCTCCAAGACACTGTTCCGGTATTCTCGGACCATCTCGCGAACCGCATGGACTTTGCGGCTCCAGTTGGCCTTGTCTACAGGGTCCCTTGAGATTTGCCAAGCCTTTCTCAGCCGTTTTTTCTCCTGGACGTGCCTGAGGATATAATCGGGCAAAGATGCCTGTGGTGCCCTCTTAGGACGCTGCCTCGGCGTTGAAGCTTCGAGCGACCCCTTGATGAAGGTCACCGCGCCGCAACGCGATTGATTTCCGCTGCTGTTCGAAAGGCAGGGGCTGGTCCCAACCTCTCTCTCAATACATTCGTGAACCTGTCCCAGTTAGTGCGCTTAAGGTCAGGTTTTTCGGGGGGTCTATGAAGGACACCGCGCGTCCCATGTTCACAAGAACGGGGTTGTGATACGAGTCTAGCTCAGCTAGAGACCTCAACACCCTGTGGAAACAACGAAGTCGAGGACGTCCGGGAAGCTAATGGAATTGAGAGGGAAGTGGTTAGGTGTTGGGGGGCCGGAAGCCACCAAGCCGTATAGATCTATGACGTCTTGGAGCAATCCGCCGCGAGCGTACATGATCCTAGAGCCCCATGAAGGGTGCTTAGCGTTGAAGTCACCACCGATTAAAACAGGCGTGGTACCTCGAAGCAGCACATCCATGTCAGCCCTCGTAGCCTGGTTGAACTGGCGGTAGGGAGGGAAGTAGATGGAAATAAGTCGCACTAGGCCGTTAGAAGTCACCAGTTGAATAGCCGTTGATTCCATGTGTTGGAGGTGAGGAAGCGAGATGAAGTGATGGTCAAGGCCCCTGCGGACCAGAACCACCGTCCCACCCCTTCCCACATCCCCCGTTCCGTCTCTCCGATGGCAGATGAACTCTGCTAACGAGAACCTCATTGCGGAGCGCAAGTGGGTTTCTCCCAACAGCATTACATCGACACGATGCTTTGCCAGGAAACTTTCTAGCTCAGCCTTCATCCCTGCGACTCCGTTGGCGTTCCAGAGTGCGACTGTGAGCTCCTTCAGCACTGGTGGCCTCTATTCAGGTGTACCGCCATGGGGGACCAGATAGAGGATGATATGATCCATGACCAGGTGGCCACGGTTACTCCTCGGAGACTCCTGGACCTTCCTCAAGAGACTCGATGAAAAGTCCCATGGATCCAGTCCCGGAATCTCCTTGAGAAGCTCAATACAAATTTTGAACTTTCCATCATCATCCTCAGGGGTAGGGTTGGGTGTGGGGGTGGCAGGGTTGACAGTGGTAGGAGCGGGGAGTGTTAAGAAAGGGTTTGAAGGGTACAAAGGTGTAGGGAAAGAGGTGCAGAGTGCTGGACAGGGGAAGGTCGGGATTGGGAGAGGAGCGGTCTTGGACGGGTCCTTGACAGAGAGGGATGAACCGGATGCAACCGGTTCTGGTAGGGTGGCTTTTGCAGGTGCCTCAGCCTGAGGTGGAGGGGTTGGTCTTCCTGACAGCGCACTGGCGAAAGATTGCACCAGTGGCTTTGGCTTCGGCTTCGTAGCTGGAGTCACGGTCACCTTCCGTACCGCAACGTGCCCCGAAGGTTTCTGGCCTTTGCTTAGGCCATCCGTCTTCCCTTCTTGAACCTTCGAGGCCCGCATAGTCCCCACCGCCCACAAGGACTTGTACGTGGGACAGCCACGCCACGCCGAGGAGTGTGCTCCTGAACAGTGCCTGCACTTCGGAGGAGATCGTGTCTCCTCCGGGCACCCGCCCCTCTCGTGGTCGCCGCCACAGGACCCACACCTAGGGTTAGCGCGGCAATCCCTCCGCACATGCCCAAACCGGAAGCAGTTCTTGCACTGCACCGGTCCTCCGGGAGTCATGTACTTCTTCACCCTGACGCGGAGCCCGCACAGGACTGATATAGAGTACAGTCTTGCGGTGTGCTTCCCGGGAGTCAGAGAGACCGCTGCCTTTCTCCGTACTCTGGTCCCGTTTCCACTGGGAGAGCATCGGGGTGACGGATTTCACGGGGAAACCCATCTCCGCCAGCTCTCCCTTGATGTCGCCAGGGTTTGTCCGAGTTAGGAGTCC
Organism: Timema podura; assembly: GCA_033556935.1. Classification (NCBI taxonomy): domain Eukaryota; kingdom Metazoa; phylum Arthropoda; class Insecta; order Phasmatodea; family Timematidae; genus Timema; species Timema podura. The sequence goes on along the minus strand of JAVRXN010000004.1, from coordinate 65,428,455 downwards.
CTTCACCACGACCCTGACTAGTCGCTCTCATCTCAGCTCGTAGGACCAATGCTGGATCCCCAAGCTCGGCAAGAACTTCTGGAGGGTGCGGTAATCTTCCTCCGACCCGTACTGGAGGCGCACTCGATCCCCCGGCTGCCTGACTGCCTCCACAGGCTCTCGAACCTTGGTTAGAATGGCCCACGCCACCTTGGAGTAGTCCTCCACATCACACAAAATGATGGGTGGGATCTTCCCCTTGCCCTTAGGAGCCGGCCCAGAACCACTAGTACCAGGCTGAAGTGAGGCATGGCTTGCGTTTTTACCCCTAGGTTTCCGCCGCTTCTCACCTTTGCTCAGCGCTGGTGCACCCTGGCCTGGGCCGCCGTTGTCCGCGCTCTCCTAACCAGAGCTACCGCATAAATGGAAATGGTTAGGGTTACCCCCCGGTAGCTTCCTGGTGTTGCTGGCCTTACCCCTTCGGTGGAGTCTTACGGTCTGAAACCCATCAGACTCATCATTCGACCCCTGGCTCGACTCATCGCGCATCAACGGGAGGTCTGATCCTGAAGACAGTTCCTCCACGTCCACGGACTCGCACGAGCTGTCAACATGCGCGAAGCGTGTGACCCGGTCTTCCGAGTCTGAAGAGAATTCAGCTAGGCGTTTCTTTCCTACCGACACCCCTTTGCGGGAGGTGTTGGAGTTGACGTGGGCTTTTGATGCCCTTGCGCTAACGCATGCGTTGTGCCGCTTGCAGCGGTCTTTACCAGTTAAAGACGACTAGGCTCCCCCTGGTCAGGGCTTCCGTTGGCACCGTTAGGTTTCCACCCATCTTGCTGGCGGGAGCTTTCGTCTTCTTCCCCGGTTTGCGGGCTGTCGGCCGGATGCCCCGGTGGGTCCACCAGCGGCACGCTGCCCTTTGGTAGTTGGAGGGGCTCCGCTGACTTCCCCTTTGCCATCTGCGCCCACCTCACCGGTAATTGGTGTGGTCACGCTGGCCGACGTGTTGGCCCTAGAAAGGGCCGAGTCGTCACCGGAAGGTGACTCTCGCTGGGCTCGGTCAGTGGCACCCTCACCTCCGGTAGTTGGAGGGGCCCCGCTGTCTACACCCGGTAGACTGGTTACTGCGCCCACCTCCCCGCTAATTTGGGAGGTAACGACAGCCCTGTTGGCCCTGGAAAGGGCCGATTTGTCCCCGAAGGAGACTCCCGCTTGCCTCGGCCAGCGGCACGCTCGACTCCTGGAGTTGGAGTGGCCCTGCTGGTTTCGGCCTCGCCTGCAGACTTGTTGCCCCTCGAGAGGGCAGCTGCCGCTAAAGCGTCGGCCTTTGGGTTTCTGGCGGTCCACTTGCCACCTGAAACGAGCTCCTTCCTGACCGGAAGAGCCTTCAGTCCCCGCGAGCGGAAACCTTTGACCCCTCCCCCCAGCATGGACGGGCAGCACAAGCCTGCTGCTGATGGCGGTTCCCCCGACGCTCGCCGCCAGCTTCTTCCGTCTCGGGGCTGGTCTCTTCCTGGGCCCGGGGTTCTTCTTCGCCTCATCCGATGGTCTTCTCCCGACCCCGACGCCGACACCTTTCTTCATCTTCACCGTGGGTTCCATCGCAGGACGTAGGACGTAGAGTAGCAGACGCTCAGAACGCTCAAAAGCCAGGAACACGTAAGGGAGGCAGGACGAACCTTGCACTCCCATGACCAAATGTAATGATTTCAAGGTCTATTTATAGTCGATTCAATGGGGTAGTGCCGCATGTAAAGGTGGCGGCTTCTAATTGGTCGATAATATTGTTTACGCATCGGTGATTGCCCATTCCACGTAAATAGGCATCTGTTTACAGTTATCTTTCATTCGCGCTAGCTCTTCCGTCAAGGATGGACGTCTTTCTCCGGTGCTGGTTAGGGGGATCCATGAAGTAGCGTTGGTCATGTTTATTTTCCTAGCAGCACTAATGCAGGTACACATTTCGCCCTGTGATGGGAGGAGGAGGTAGGGGGTTCGAGTCCCTGCAAGGTCGACAAACGTTAATTACTTTTATAAATACAAACCCTATATTGTTACGCCGAAATTCCCGGGATCGAATCCCGTATCCAGGTGGCAATGATATCTAGCAGGAGTAAGCATAAATAATAGCTTTGACTGTTTTCACATTAAAACCCTGCGCAAATGATGGTATATCACTAATTTTATTATTCTGTGTCTCATTCGGGCAAGATATCCAGACAGTGTTGGAGGGTTCGATTCCCCCCTCGTGTTCAGATGCCAATGACGCGAAAATGTGGGTACACATCTCGCCCTGTGACGTAAGGGTTCAAGTCCCTTAGAGGGCAACAAACGCTAATTACTTCACATTTCAAACCTTGGCAAATGCTGTTACACATTTTGCCTGGTCAAAATCAGCTCTTATCTCACGCTTGCCTGAAGAGATTAGTTCGAATCCCTGTCGTGCATGTGTACTGAGGCCGGTTTCCTCCCTCATCGTCCACGGCTTGTGCCCCTGACGTATAGTAAGACGCAGTTCTAAATACTGATACCTTAACTTCCTGGCTATTATCAGGGAGGTAGGGGTAGGATTGAATCCAGTTTGACTGTGTCGCTCGGCCTTCACACAAATGCAGGTATATTTTATATCTTCCTCAGCCTTTATATTACTAATGAATTTATGTAGTTATATATTATCACGTCAAAATATAGTCGCGAACATTAAATTCAAGTTACTTAATTCAATATTACCTATGAATTAATGTAAGAGATATATATTATTTTGACAAAATATTGATGAGAACATTAAATGATATTTTCTGTTATAAGTGGCTCAAGGAATAAAACGGTTCTTTCTTTTTTTCCACTTTATCCTTGGGTAGTAATCTACCATCAAAGTGCATTTTATAATAATTTTTATATACTTTCATCGATGGTCCATGGTCTATGGCGTCACTAGACGGCTGGTGACAGGGGTGATTGACGTTTGAAGTAAATGCGGGTACACATTCTACCGGGTGTATAAAAATCTTGTCGACCAGCAAAATAGTGGGAGTGCAAGAAGTACAGCCGTTCTAACAGACATTAGCGGTGCTAAGGATATCGAGGTTCTAATCCCGGTGTGCACGCCGTCTAAATGCCAGGCTTAACTAATTCTAGTGGGGGGAAATCGAATCCTTGGTCTCAGAGTGGGCATTAGAATGCACATTTGAAGCTGCGGCCATTAGAAGGCCATGACCGAGGCGCCAAGTGGCCTTGGGGCTCATGACTCTTCAACAGGGTCGTTGGCACTCTCTTTCAACATTTAAAACAAGTTAGGGTTGTTGTGACATCAGAACTGAACTCTTGAGGAGGGGTAGACGAAGTGAGGGGTGAGGTGGGGTGAAAGGCATATCAGCAGAGCGAGGGATCAGTGTACCTTGGTTCGTTCTGTGCCATGGCGATGTAAGGAGAGTTTCGTGTTGCTTGTCCCGGGAAGTGAAAGGCCGGCAAACATCTGCCAGCTGGTCAGTGGTCACATTCTACGCTACGCTGCCGTCGGGAGATGTTCGTGCTGCGCGATGCCGTGCCCGACGCCGTGGACCGCACGCCAATAAATTAAAAATAAACTACAACGCTCTCCCAATCCTACCCAGGCATAAAAAACAATGGGAACAGAAACAAACCTGTTTAGACAAGAACCAACATGTTTGGAACAATAACCAACATGTTTGGAACACTGGAAAGGGTGATCAGGGGAGAGGGGAGGTGTTCAGAGGGAGGGGAAGGGGAAAGCCAACAGCCAATCAGAGAGTGACACAACATTACGTAACAACCAATCAGAGAGTGACACAACATTACGTAACAACCAATCAGAGAGTGACACAACATTACGTAACAACCAATCAGAGAGTGACACAACATTACGTAACAACCATTCAGAGAGTGACACAACATTACGTAACAACCATTCAGAGAGTGACACAACATTACGTAACAACCAATCCGAGAGTGACACAACATTACGTAACAACCAATCAGAGAGTGACACAACATTACGTAACAACCAATCAGAGAGTGACACAACATTACGTAACAACCATTCAAAGAGTGACACAACTTTACGTAACAACCAATCAGAGAGTGACAACAACATTACGTAATCATCACAATACACACACTCTCCACGTCGGGTCAAAGGTAAAATTGTACCGATAGGGCGTACTAGGTAGCTAGGTGAGTTCTGAGGCCTATGTTTTGTTTGTATTTAAAATTGTAATTAGTTGCTAATGCCGTATTATTATCATCTTTGTGTTAGTACTGTGTATCTTGGAAACGTGCGTAATAGAGAGAATCTGATTTTTCCACTGAATTTAGCACCAGAAAATTGGTTTTATCCATCCATTTACAAACCAGATACATAAAACAAGTTTCAATTTGTTGACCAGTGCTATTACTCATCCTGGAATAAATGAATTTTATTTATAACTCTTTCGGTCGAATCACGTTTCATCTATTTCCAAACTGTAGTGTAGGTTACAATTGAATTTAAAGTTCCTTATAAACCCATACGGGTCTAGTACCGAGTGGCACAATCCTCTTCTCGCATTCTTATTTTATTACTCTCTTACTCTCTCTTGGTATACTGCCAACATAAGTGTAGTCATTTTAGCGCGTTAAGAAAGATGTAGCCTCTCATGGCGCTCCGTGTGCTTGGTGGCAGAAAGGGAAACTAAGATCTTGGGGAGGATATTTTTTTTTCGTGGGGCTCGAAGCTAAAATGCACGCATATTTTTATTCGACGCTCCTTTCAAAGAAATTAGTGTGGAGCCAAGAGCAGGGGGGGGGAGAGGGATGTAAAGGAGATGAAACCCGTACTATTGACATAATGACTAGGCTTTTAGAATCTCCATACCCATTTTTCCAGGTCCATAGGTCTACTACAAAAAAAAATGATAAAAGAAAGTGAAGGAAAAAGACTGTAAAATGTGAGCTCCTGCTTTTCGCCGCAGTAGGGAAGTGATTTTATCTGCAATTCAGATGAGGCTGGTTGTTGGACCAGAGTAAACGACAGAAGACAGAGCGTTAACTTTAGTTGGTGACAGGAGCTTCACGGATGATGGTTAGCGGTTAACACAGTTTCATCCATTAAACACTCATCTTGTCCTCCCCTCTCCCCACCAGATTTGAGCTCACTCCCGTTCACATTAGATCGCTTCCAGGCAAAAAAAAAACAAAAAACAAAGGAAACTATTCACACCGTGTTCAACAAGCGTTTAGTTAGCACGAAAATACCTTAGTTCTGATAGTTTAATCCACTCGGATGGTTGATATGTTATCCAATAATCAATTGATAAAATGTTTTCCACTCTCCCTACACGCAAATGTGTGTACACGTCCTCTAAATATAACCTTACTCCTCTCTAAAACCGCTAGAGTAATTAATTAGTACATAAGCGTGTAACTTGAACAGGTAGTAAAATGCTGTGCTAAAAAAATCAACCACGTAAATCTGGTTTATTGTTTATTTGGGTAACACATGGTTCCCTAACCCAGGGTTCCTCAAACTGTGAGACGCGAGGGTGTCCCAGGTGAGGCAGTGCATCGTTAAACTGTTTGTTGACCAAATTAATTCTCGATTAAGATTAAGAGTTTGTACAATATATTTCTACATTTCAATGTATTGGTAAATTTATAGACAAACTGTTATGTATGCCAGTACTACTCTAAAAGCAGTCGGGTACCTACTAAATGGGAGGGATGAAGATTAAGAAAAAAGACAGATGACATATTCTTCTTTCTCCCCTTCCTTCTTGCTCTACCAATTCGCATGCTTTCTGTGGTGTGTACATAAAAGGGTTTTTTCAAGAGCTTACTTAGAAAAATAGGTTATAAGTAGCTTTTTTTAAAACCTGGCAACACTGTTTTTGTCTTGAAACATTCCAGTATTAGTAATAGCTCATCAAACCGGAGGAAATATGATTCTGTTTAGTATTTCATGCGTGTAAGTGCAATATAATTATTATTTTTAGCTGTGTTGTGTTAGTTGTACATATAAATAGTAGTTTTATCGTTTCTATCTAATCGAAATGAATCGTTTATTGAAAAGGGCTTTCCCAAATGGAAGTTGGGCGAAATTCATAGAAGAAAAAGAAGCTTACTAATAGACTTATGATGACTGTTATATTAATTTGGGTTTACCTTGCTTGAACAAAGAGAGTGAAAATCCAAAGCCTCAGTGTGTAATATGTTGTCAAACTCTTTCAAATAATATTATCCGGCCATGCAAATTAAAATGACTTTTGCATTCTAAACATCCAGATTGTGTTAATAAATCAAGCCTGTATTTTATTTCTTCGCAAATTAAGTGAACTTCAACAACAAAAGGTTACAGTTTCCAATCAAGCTAATGTGTCACCGAAAGCATTAAGAGCATCATACACAGTCGTGCTATATGTTGCTAAATCAAAAAAGCAACATACAATTGCAGATAATCTAATATTACTATGTGCTATTGATATGTGTAATATAATGTTAGGCGAACTTGCGAGTAAGGAAATAAAATACATCCCGCTGTCTAACGACACATTTCGCCGCCGTATCAATGATATGGCAGAAAATATACAAGAAAAATTACTTTTCCAAGTAAGAGAAAACTTTTTTTTTCTCGATCCAATTGGATGAATCGACATATATATCTAATTAAGCGCAGTTTTCATGCTATATAAGATTTGTAAGTGAAAAAGATCTAGTTGAGGAGTTACTATTTTGTAAGGAAGTCGTTTCTAAAACTATAGGAGAAAAACTATTTAAGGAGTAGATGAGTTTATTAATAAAGAAAGTTTGGAATGTAGTAAATGTGTAGGGATATGTACAGATGGTGCTGCTGCAATGACCGGGAAACATACAGGTCTTGTAAAACGAATTCATGCCCATAACGATGCCCATAATGCAAAATGGGTTCATTGCTTATTCAACGAGCAAAATATATGCAATCAGAGGTTCATGATGTGCTTTGCTTGTCTGTGAAAATGGTTAATGTAATCAAAACAAGTGCCGTGAATACAAGATAACCTAACCTTTCGGCCCAGCTCTGTGTACTACTTATAACGAAAGTAGTCCAATGGAGGCATACCAGTCCGCAGGGCCACCCTGAGCACCTGCAGGTAACCGATGCAAGCTGGCACAGCTATTACGTACTAAGGTAAGATGGCTGTCACGTGGAAGAGTGCTTCAACGGCTTTTCGAACTGCGTAATGAGGTGAGGACCTTTTTGCAAGACAAGTCTGTATTGTCAGAGCATCTTCAGAACAAATACTTTTTTGATGAAATTAGCATATCTGTGTGATAGTTTTCACAAGATGAACTTATTGAATATATCTCTGCAGGGACATTATTCTAATATATTGGAGTTTTTGTTTCCATTTGAAAAGTGCGTGTTTAATTTAGCTGTGTGCACTCATTACACGTTTCATATTTTTAAAGTCCTGGCCCTAGTTATATGTTTATAATAACTGTTATAACCCACTGCATCTGACCCTGTTCATGTAACAACTGACGTATATCGTTAAACACCTGATGTTTTGTTGTTGCAGCAAAGTTCCGGCCTTCTTGAATGTGGTAGACATCGCTGGTTTGGTGAAGGGTGCAGCTGAGGGACAAGGCCTCGGCAACGCCTTCCTGTCCCACATCAGGGCCTGCGACGCTCTCTTCCACCTATGTCGTGAGTACCCTGCATGCAACATACACAACTCACTAGTTACCCAAAACATGTCGCAGTGGGTCGTCTAGTTGTGGTTAGGGCTCTGCGGAGATTCGATAATGTCGGTATCGATTCTAATTTTATATTATTCAATTCGATAACTCGAATCAAACCATACTAGAAAAAAATCGAGAAGGTATTAGACCATTGCAGATCCCACAATGTGCCTAAAATATGTTAATATGCTTTAATAACATTTACTGTCAGGTAGAGTAAAATGCTTATTAATTATTACCAAATTGACCGGAGAATAATCGGCACCTTTTCCCCAAAAAACCGCCTTTATAAAACCTTTGGATAATACTAACAAATGTGGACTCAAGAGGAATTAATTTTTTCCTATAAAGATAACATTCTTGATAGTGTCCGTACTAAATTTCAGCTCTCCAGGGTAGTTGGACGTGGAAGAAAGAATCCAGAAAGGACATAAAGACATGGCATGGATTTATATAATTATGTGTACTGGTATTTTCCCGCGGCTTAAGCAATACATCAACACATTAGCCAACTTTAAAAGCTAGAAAAGAATTAAACTTGTTAGAAAGCGGTGTTTTATGTGCGTACTTTTTAAGTTTACAGACAAACAAACATTCTAAAAATAGATTATTTGGTATTCTTATAGTGTATACTACTCACAAAAAAAGGAAAACTCCACGAAATTTGAATACACATACAAACCTTAGAGTTTTATTAGGCCTATAGATTTTCTATCTTAAGAAACAAAAATGAAGTAATTTGAATTGAACTAATGGCTCTATAGTAAACGCTCTATCACATTAAATAAAATGGTGCTGTTGACAGTGTAACAAGAAACATTAAATAAACCTAATTCACAAACAACAGCATAAAATGACTGAAAACATATCTCCAAAATATCGTTGCCAAGAAGACTTGTAGTACCATAGGTTTGTTGATATTTCCAAACCCCTCGTTATCAATGAGACTTAAAAAGAAGACGAATCCGTTAAAATTTGATATATTTGAATTGTTACAACCACACTAAGAGTCTGTGTTGTTTTTTTTTGCACTCCTTCGCTCACCATTGAAATAGCGTGATGGTATAACTTACTCTGTATTCCTAAATATAAATATTTCAACAGAAGATATCCCTCTCGATCCGATGAGTACGTTTTGAATTTTCTGGAAACAATCAAACGTAATGGATCGTACAGAAAGATGTACAGTTTTATTAGACCTAATAATAAATTCCACATGTCATATAAGTCACTCAGACTGAAAAAATATGCATATACTTAGCACCGCGTCTTACTACCCGTTCGGGTTATACGCTTAAGTACTAATTACACTAATGTATTAGGAATTGGGATCGTTGAATTTTAGAGGAAGTGAACCCGCATTTGCGTGGAGGGAGAGTGGAAAACCATTTAGGAAAAACCACCCCCAGTTCACCCGACCGAGATTCGAACCTCGATCTCCCCGTCCATGGTGGTCTGGCTCAACACGACTGGCGCGTTAGCCAACTACGCCACCAAGGCGGGTAATATGCATATAATTCTGCGAGTGTGAACATTCGTCTGTAGATATAAAACTGTTTAAATATTCATCCCTAAGTGTATAGGCTATATTACAGTGTCGCTGATGTAGGTCGCCCATTGTAATGACTTAGCGAATGGGAAGCTATGTTGTGACTACATTTCAACCTTTATTACTTCGGGTAGGATGAAAATTGAGCTTAGTTGTCGTCGCCGGTGAAGATATTCTGAGGCAAGTTAATCAGTTTTGTAGAATTGGTCTCTCCTCATCTTATTTCCGGCTTGTCGGGCGGTCTACGTGGAGCAATGTGGCTGTGTTCCTTCAATTAGCAGCAAGTGTCGTCCTGTGTGGGCCGACTGCTCACTAGCCTGGTACTACAGTACCTCAAGGTGGCCGACAAAACTTCTCTTCACTGGGGAGAACAAAAACTAGAACAAAAATATTAATAGTAATGAAATATAATCACATTATACCTAGTGAGATAACAGACTAGCAGCTCGTTGCTACAACACATATGTAGTCCTAGTGATATAACAGACTAGCAGCTCGTTGCTACAACACGTATGTAGTCCTAGTGATATAACAGACTAGCAGCTCGTTGCTACAAAACATATGTAGTCCTAGTGAGATAACAGACTAGTAGCTCGTTGCTACAACACATCTGTAGACCCAGTGAGATAACAGACTAGCAGTTCGTTGCTACAAAACATATGTAGTCCTTGTGAGATAACAGACTAGCAGCTCATTGCTACAACACATATGTAGTCCTATTGATATAACAGACTAGCAGTTCGTTGCTACAAAACATATGTAGTCCTAGTGAGATAACAGACTAGCAGTTCGTTGCTACAAAACATATGTAGTCCTTGTGAGATAACAGACTAGCAGTTCGTTGCTACAAAACATATGTAGTCCTTGTGAGATAACAGACTAGCAGCTCATTGCTACAACACATATGTAGTCCTAGTGAGATAACAGACTAGCAGCTCGTTGCTACAAAACATATGTAGTCCTAGTGAGATAACAGACTAGCAGTTCGTTGCTACAAAACATATGTAGTCCTAGTGAGATAACAGACTAGCAGTTCGTTGCTACAAAACATATGTAGTCCTTGTGAGATAACAGACGAGCAGCTCGTAGCTACAACACATATGTAGTCCTTGTGAGATAACAGACTAGCAGCTCATTGCTACAACACATATGTAGTCCTTGTGAGATAACAGACTAGCAGCTCGTTGCTACAACACATATGTAGTCCTTGTGAGATAACAGACTAGCAGCTCGTAGCTACAACACATATGTAGTCCTAGTGAGATAACAGACTAGCAGCTCGTTGCTACAACACATAGTAGTCCTAGTGAGATAACAGACTAGCAGCTCATTGCTACAACACATATGTAGTCCTAGTGATATAACAGACTAGCAGTTCGTTGCTACAACACATATGTAGTCCTAGTGATATAACAGACTAGCAGCTCATTGCTACAACACATATGTAGTCCTAGTGATATAGCAGACTAGCAGTTCGTTGCTACAACACATATGTAGTCCTAGTGAGATAACAGACTAGCAGCTCATTGCTACAACACATATGTAGTCCTAGTGATATAACAGACTAGCAGTTCGTTGCTACACCCATCTGTAGTCCTAATGAAAGACAAGAGTAGCAGCTCGTTGCTACAATACATCTGTTTGTAGTCCTAATTAAAGACCAAAGTAGCAGCACAATTGTTTGCAATGTTTATCATAAATATTTCAGGTCTCCTGAACATGTAAATGAGAAACAAATATTATATCATTGTTAAAATGATGTGTGCTCTTTCAGGTCCTGTCATGTCCTGTTTGCGCGCGCATCTCTTTAGTTTGAAGGCTCCTGACTCTAACTCACAGGCACCGGACAGTAATTACTTTCCTGTCGGCTTTGTCTCATAGCGGCTTCTGAGACTTCTGGTCAGGACGAGATTAAAGTCTAACCAAACAACCCAAACTCGGTCATTATAAGGGTCTTCATTAAGTTCTTTTCTTCTAGAAACCACTCCATGACAACTTTGATTGCTGGAACAAATCCTTGGTGTTTTCATTTCCACTGTATGGATTTATACACTCCTGAGTTTAGATCGAGTATCTTTTCATGTTCACTTAGAAAAAGAGTAAATAAAACGAGTAAGTTTTTATTATAATATTAAATACACTTTAAAATTTGAGGTTATTGTCGATTGAATTATACAAATAAAATAGTAATTCAAAATGGGATACATAACTTTGGACCAACTAAACACTCTATAATCACGTTATGATTGCACATGACTAACAGACTAATTTCTGTTACCATCTATTTTAGTAGTTAGATATTAGAATAAAGCCAGCCTCACATAGAACTCAGTATTCTAACCTCCAAGCAGTATAACACAGCTAACCTCATCTAGAGCTCAGTATTCTAACCTCCAAGCAGTATAACACAGCTAACCTCACCTAGAGCTCAGTATTCTAACCTCCAAGCAGTATAACACAGCTAGCCTCACATAGAACTCAGTATTCTAACCTCCAAGCGGTATAACACAGCTAACCTCACCTAGAGCTCAGTATTCTAACCTCCAAGCAGTATAACACAGCTAACCTCACCTAGAGCTCAGTATTCTAACCTCCAAGCGGTATAACACAGCTAACCTCACCTAGAGCTCAGTATTCTAACCTCCAAGCAGTATAACACAGCTAACCTCATCTAGAGCTCAGTATTCTAACCTCCAAGCAGTATAACACAGCTAACCTCACCTAGAGCTCAGTATTCTAACCTCCAAGCAGTATAACACAGCTAGCCTCACATAGAACTCAGTATTCTAACCTCCAAGCGTATAACACAGCTAACCTCACCTAGAGCTCAGTATTCTAACCTCCAAGCAGTATAACACAGCTAACCTCACCTAGAGCTCAGTATTCTAACCTCCAAGCGGTATAACACAGCTAACCTCACCTAGAGCCAAGTATTCCAGCACCCAATAGCGTACCCGTCTCTTACCCTTGAGGTTGTGCTCGCTCTCACCTAGTCTCAATAAGGTGTGCTCCGCTCTCACCAATCTTAACTAGTAGTACTTGATGAGTCAGAGAAAGAGGACCAAGGCATGGAAGGATATTCCTCAAAAACTATTTTCGGCCTACACGGTGCTTCAGTTCAGTGAGAAGAAGGAAAAACCACAAGGGGAGGAGAGAAGATTAGAAGTATGGATGAAAGAAAGGGAATAGGAACTATAAGGAACGTAAAGAGGACCTCTCTGCTCTTGGCTCATTCGAGTTTAACTACACTATTGGGATAGGGACGAGCAAAATATTATTGAAGGGGAATAAACTCTGATTTGCTAGGAAGGAGAACGAGAAACCACTAAAAAAATACGTAGTAGTGATGTATTAATTTTTATGTAAAATTAGTCGATTTATATTTATACATTCATATTTAAAATCAATACGTTAAGGAAACACTCTTAACATAAAATAATATCTAGCTATACTAATATAATTTGTTTAAGATGTCCCAATTGTTGTTCCTATTGTCTAGAAACTTAGTCAAAGCTACCAACAACATGACTACATATCCAGGTCCGACATTTAGCCAAGTCGGTTGCGTGTCTCTCTATTGAGCTAAGGGTCCTGCGAGACAGAAAATGTTATTATTATTGAAAGTTAATTTACCCTATCATAGTATAGTTGTGTTTGTTCTACATTAAATTTAATTAATAGGTCATGTGTTGATATAAGTAGTTGGTTCAGAAAGTGTAATTTACGAATTCGAATAAAAATACTAAATCCTTAGATTAAACAAAATGGAAGAATGTTTGACGCTTGGCACGCTCCCCACAAACACAAGGGGCCGTCTTGAAGTTCAGAACAGTACTAGGGGGGTACGGAATGAAAAGTTGAGTGTAACGAAATCATTCGATAAGGTTTGGCTTGATAATTTATAAAGTACTAAAGGTAGCCAAACTAAACCCATATCATTCAATAGCTGAGGGAATAAAGATTCGTTGACCTTCAGATAGTGCGCTGCGCTTCGTGGGGGGGCGTCATTTTGTGTACGATACGCCGCGCCTCGGAAAATACCATCAAGTATAACTTCGCACTCTACCGTGATACGACGCTCGTTTTAGTGTCAATCAACAGCTCTCGTCGAGATCTATTAATTTAACTATTAATACTTAAATTTCATTACAGTGTTGGTGAAGAAAATGTGGATTAAAGTTGAAACATTCTATAAATTTCCCAATGTCCACCTATACTCGCCGCAAAGCCAACCAGAAATTTGCCGAACGTATACGACGGGAAAGAGCAGATCGTCAGCTATCCAATAATACCCCAATGTCTGGGTCGGAACGAATAAGAACGTATCGGGAGAGAAATATATAGGAAGCGGCGTATAAAAAAGCATCGGGAGAGAAAGATATGGAAGCGGCGCATAAGAAAGTATCGGGAGAGAAAGAAATGGGAAGCGGTGCATAAGAAAGTATCGGGAGAGAAATATATAGGAAGCGGTGCATAAGAAAGTATCGGGAGAGAAAGAAATGGAAGCGGTGCATAAGAAAGTATCGGGAGAGAAATATATAGGAAGCGGTGCATAAGAAAGTATCGGGAGAGAAAGAAATGGGAAGCGGTGCATAAGAAAGTATCGGGAGAGAAATATATAGGAAGCGGTGCATAAGAAAGTATCGGGAGAGAAAGAAATTTTAGGATTGTGTTGATTTGTTCAGTTTTGTTGTAGTATTGTACTTAGGTTAATTGAATAATTCAACTCATATGCTTAAGACAGTAAATGTTTCAAGATCAACTCTTGTTCCAAAAAGGGAATTGAAGTAATTAGTTAGGCCATGTCTTGAATTCTGTATGGAACAAACAAAAACCAAGATTATATATATATATATTATATATATAGTTTTCAAAAGACAGCCTAGTTAAAAAAAAAGGCTGGATTTTTGGCTGTGATGTGGGAATATATATCCACCGTTTCCCGTTACCTTGCAAAGAAAATGAACATACATACGTATATATATGTATGCATATTGATAGCACACATGCAGGGTTTATTCAACAGATCCACGTTCTTTGGAGAGAATCTGCCATCTTCATTGAGCCAACGTTTATCTTCTTTGCTCGATACTTCTTTAGCTAGCTGCTCTGATACTTTTTAAACACTAAACTTGCCCAGAATATTTCACTGGGTTCGGAGCATAAAGTATTGTCAGAGTAAACAATATGTATTCCATATTTACAAAACTCAATCTGTTTTATGCGTCCTCGATTTATTTATTTATTTATCTCTATTTATCTGAATGCTTGTATCGGTCTACCAGTGTTTTGGTCCTTGTCTCCATGTGGTTTGTAATTCTCTTTCTTTATTAGTATCGTTTAGTTTATATAGTTTTTGGCGTGTGTTTGTAAATGCCAAGTGTCCACAGACAAATAAAAACCGAATAGTCAGGAAATTTGTAAACAGAGTAAAAAAAACAGAGTGGGGGGGGGGGGGAAGGAGATCAGAGGATTTTACCAATAAACCGGTAAAATTAGATAATTTCAACATTTAATCAAAATACTAGTAAGCGTCAAAATTATACAAAGTAAATTCATCTCCAATGTTAGATATGGTTTTAGTGAAATAATAATTAACATAAGACACATTGCATCAGCACCATCTTAATACATGGACACGCTGGGACAATTCTAGGGCCCCCGCGGGGGATTTATCACCAACTGATTAATGTTTATAATTTTGAATCCACTTATAAATTATTATTTTTTAAAAAAGAGACTAAATTTAAGTAATGGAAAAAAGTTTTCGGGATATTATTATTCGAAATATTATTCAATGAATTTACAAACATTTCCTTAAAATGATTATTGCAGTCATTATTTTATTACAATTAATGTTATTGTTCAGGCTTATTCATCCTAATTATTATTTGTATGTTGAAATGTTTGTGTTTTTCAGGGCTTATAATGTTCAAAATTGTGTAATAATGTCATATGTGTGTAACTCTCACTAGCAGTGAGAAAGTATCTAAACATTGATAGCTCGGGTGGATATTTCTGTCGTCTGAGTGAAAGTTAATATTAATTAACACACACATATTAACGGTAGCTGCTTTACTCTGACAAACGAACAAAAAAACTCGTGTATTCAAACACAGATATTATGATTGCAACTAAATATCACTAAATGTAAATACATTCATCTTCATCTTCTTCTTCTTATCCCTCCAGTGAGCCGGATAGGAATTATTCGAATGATGTTCCTCCATTTATTTATGTCTCTCTCACTACCACTTACCAAGTCTCACCTTCGCTCTCTTTCTTTGCTGTTGTCCTTCTTCTGGTCTCCTCCTCTGTACAGTTCTCTACAAATTCTGCCATGGTATTCGACTCTCCTTCGTTAATTTGGGAAAATAGCTAACTTGCTTATATTTAATAAAATACACACGACTCTATTTCATAAATGATAGTGCTGATTTTTTTAAACTTTTTATTCATTAATGCGTTTATAGTAAACATGTGAATATAAACTCATTCATGTACAATTAATGTCCCTAGCCTGGAAACTGAAACACGAAACAACAGAAGTAATTCTAACTTTAGATGACCCTGAAAGCATTATTAAATTATTTGAATGAGTCCAGAGGTGAAGTCTTATTTTCATAGGAAGCCCTTTATTTGAAAACTGGATAATAATGTGGCCACATTGTCGGAAATAAAAAATAATAAAACTACATTTACATTCTTAGTCTGTTTAGTTAAGATAAATTAAACAGTAATCCATAAAATTAAACATTGAAAGGAGGATACACTCTTACCAGAAAGCTGTTAGCCTCAAAGCTCACAATTAAAAGCACAATAAAACACATAATTATGTAACTCTCGGGGTACATAAATCTCCTTATTCAGCAGAAGAGAGTGAAATACAGACTGGACTAAGACAGCATGGCTCATGGTTACTTAGATGCTGATGTTGACAGTTTCTTGCTTCAAGAATAGGTTTAGACTTGGATTCTGCAGTTGCCTGTTCAAATTTATGTCTTTATTTTTGGTATATTGATAGAATGTTGTTGTTATATTTGTGTGTTATTTATGTTTTAATTGTGGGTTTTGAGGCCTACAGTTGTATGGTAAGGACTCGTGTAGGCCTTGCCTGCCCTTCTAGCTTCCTTTCAAAGTTTCATCTAATGCTGTTTGGCGTCATTTTCCTACAGTAACCCACAAGAAAGTATTATTGTAAGCTTTTGATAACATTTCTAATATAGCAAATGTTAGATATGTCCAATCGGTGTTGGTGGTTGAGAATCAGAGTTTATGCTAGCTCCTAGAGTTAGAGCAAACATTTGTTGAGCTAGGCCAGTTAATGAGTGGTGTGTGTTTTTACTATAATGATGGTGGCAGCTGAGGACTCTCTCCGCCAGACATGCAAACACATCATCCATCATCACTAGCCGTGGTAAGTGATCTGTCTGACCGGAGAATTTGTCAGGGGCACAAATCTCGTCACCTGGACCCAAAAGGTACCGCTCGCTGAAAATGAATTCGTTGTCCACAAAGTTTGAATTAAATTACGTCACGGTGTTTCTTTCTACTCTTTAGTTGTGTGGGTTCTCGTCATACTGTTTAGTGTCATAACTTGGGACCGGATTTTGACTATTTGCTTTTCCTTGATCGTAAAACATAGGCAGTTGATATATATAAGCATTTAATGTAATTACGAGAACAATAGGTTAATTGTATAGTGCCTATAGTTGAATATTATGTTGGTTTTTGCCTATTTTATGAATACGCGCCTATTTTGGCTTTGGCCTATATTAGAAACTGTAAGTTGTGGCATACTTGTTTGGAATAGGTTTGAAAATATACACTAAATTAAATAACTTCCAATGAGCGTAAATTGGATAGAGGACAATGGGAGCAGTGGCAGACATCTTGGGAGGGCAATGGGAACAGTGGCAGACATCTTGGGAGGGCAATGGGAACAGTGGCAGACATCCTGGGAGGACAATGGGAACATTGGCAGACATCTTGGGAGGACAATAGGAGCAGTGGCAGACATCTTGGGAGGGCAATGGGAACAGTGGCAGACATCCTGGGAGGACAATGGGAGCAGTGCCAGACATCTTGGGAGGACTGATAGCAGTGCCAGACATCTTGGGAGGATAATGATAGCAGTGCCAGACATCCTGGGAGGGCAATGATAGCTGTGCCAGACATCCTGGGAGGACAATAGGAGCAGTGGCAAACATCTTGGGAGGGCAATGGGAACAGTGGCAGACATCTTGGGAGGACAATGGGAGCAGTGGCAGACATCTTGGGAGGACAATGATAGCAGTGCCAGACATCCTGGGAGGACAATGATAGCAGTGCCAGACATCCTGGGAGGACAATGATAGCAGTGCCAGACATCCTGGGAGGACAATGGGAGCAGTGGCAAACATCTTGGGAGGACAATGATAGCAGTGCCAGACATCCTGGGAGGACAATGGGAGCAGTGGCAGACATCTTGGGAGGATAATGATAGTAGTGCCAGACATCCTGGGAGGACAATGGGAGCAGTGGCAGACATCTTGGGAGGACAATGGGAACATTGGCAGACATCTTGGGAGGACAATGGGAGCAGTGGCAGACATCTTGAGAGGATAATGGGAACAGTGGCAGACATCTTGGGAGGACAATGGGAGCAGTGGAAGACATCTTGGGAGGACAATGGGAGCAGTGGCAGACATCTTGGGAGGACAATGATAGCAGTGCCAGACATCCTGGGAGGGCAATGATAGCTGTGCCAGACATCCTGGGAGGGCAATGATAGCAGTGCCAGACATCCTGGGAGGACAATGGGAGCAGTGGCAGACATCTTGGGAGGACAATGGGAACATTGGCAGACATCTTGGGAGGACAATGGGAACAGTGGCAGACATCTTGAGAGGATAATGGGAACAGTGGTAGACATCTTGGGAGGACAATGGGAGCAGTGGCAGACATCTTGGGAGGGCAATGGGAATAGTGGCAGACATCCTGGGAGGACAATGGGAGCAGTGCCAGACATCTTGGGAGGACTGATAGCAGTGCCAGACATCCTGGGAGGGCAATGATAGCCGTGCCAGACATCCTGGGAGGACAATAGGAGCAGTGGCAGACATCTTGGGAGGGCAATGAGAACAGTGGCAGACATCTTGGGAGGACAATGGGAGCAGTAGCAGACATCTTGGGAGGACAATGATAGCAGTGCCAGACATCTTGGGAGGACAATGATAGCAGTGCCAGACATCCTGGGAGGACAATGGGAGCAGTGGCAGACATCTTGGGAGGACAATGATAGCAGTGCCAGACATCCTGGGAGGACAATGGGAGCAGTGGCAGACATCTTGGGAGGATAATGATAGTAGTGCCAGACATCCTGGGAGGACAATGGGAGCAGTGGCAGACATCTTGGGAGGACAATGGGAACATTGGCAGACATCTTGGGAGGACAATGGGAGCAGTGGCAGACATCTTGAGAGGACAATGGGAGCAGTGGCAGACATCTTGAGAGGACAATGGGAGCAGTGGCAGACATCTTGGGAGGACAATGGGAGCAGTGGCAGACATCTTGGGTGGACAATGATAGCAGTGCTAGACATCCTGGGAGGACAATGATAGCAGTGTCAGACATCCTGGGAGGACAATGGGAGCAATGGCAGACATCTTAGGAGGACAATGATAGCAGTGTCAGACATCCTGGGAGGACAATGATAGCAGTGGCAGACATCTTGAGAGGACAATGGGAGCAATGGCAGACATCTTAGGAGGACAATGATAGCAGTGTCAGACATCCTGGGAGGACAATGATAGCAGTGGCAGACATCTTGGGAGGACAATGGGAGCAATGGCAGACATCTTAGGAGGACAATGATAGCAGTGTCAGACATCCTGGGAGGACAATGGGAGCAGTGTCAGACATCTTGGGAGGACAATGGGAGCAGTGGCAGACATCTTGGGAGGGCAATAATAGCAGTGCCAGACATCCTGGGAGGACAATGATAGCAGTGCCAGACATCCTGGGAGGACAATGGGAGCAGTGGCAGACATCTTGGGAGGACAATGATAGCAGTGCCAGACATCCTGGGAGGACAATGGGAGCAGTGCCAGACATCTTGGGAGGACTGATAGCAGTGCCAGACATCCTGAGAGGGCAATGATAGCTGTGCCAGACATCCTGGGAGGACAATGGGAGCAGTGGCAGACATATTGGGAGGACAATGGGAGCAGTGGCAGACATCTTGAGAGGACAATGGGAGCAGTGGCAGACATCTTGAGAGGGCAATGATAGCTGTGCCAGACATCCTGGGAGGACAATGGGAGCAGTGGCAGACATATTGGGAGGACAATGATAGCAGTACCAGACATCCTGGGAGGACAATGATAGCAGTGGCAGACATCTTGGGAGGACAATGGGAGTAGTGGCAGACATCTTGGGAGGACAATGGGAGCAGTGGCAGACATCTTGGGAGGACAATGATAGCAGTGTCAGACATCCTGGGAGGACAATGGGAGCAGTGTCAGAGATCTTGGGAGGACAATGGGAGCAGTGGCAGACATCTTGGGAGGGCAATGATAGCAGTGCCAGACATCCTGGGAGGACAATGATAGCAGTGGCAGACATCTTGAGAGGACAATGGGAGCAATGGCAGACATCTTGGAAGGACAATGATAGCAGTGGCAGACATCTTGGGAGGACAATGATAGCAGTGCCAGACACCCTAGGAGGACAATGGGAGAGTGGCAGACATCTTGGGAGGACAATGATAGCAGTGCCAGACATCCTGGGAGGACAATGGGAGTAGTGCCAGACATCTTGGGAGGACTGATAGCAGTGCCAGACATCCTGAGAGGGCAATGATAGCTGTGCCAGACATCCTGGGAGGACAATGGGAGCAGTGGCAGATCTTGGGAGGACAATGGGAGCAGTGGCAGACATCTTGGGAGGAAACGGGATGTCGTTGTAAGATAAATGTTCAACCTCTTTGAAATGTTAATTTTCAAATTGTGTCCCTTGCCATCTTGTGAAGTATAACTTGACTTTTAAAATTATTTATAAAAAATCTAAAACTATAGCCCATTTCGCTACTGAGAATCTAGAAACGTATCAAATGATTAACATCATGTTACTCGCTCCACTGGTCGACTGGACCAAGGCGTCACTGTCGCAGTACACTGAACTGTTGATGAAGGGGAAATCGAGATTCGAACCTCGGTCCTGTGTGCTTGAGGGGTCTTTACTAAATGATCTTTCACTCTCCCTCCCCCATGTTCAGATAAATTTCCTCTAAATTCCACCTTCCTAACCTCTAACTTATTACTGTAATTAGTACAACATATTCCTATATCCCGAACAAGTGGTGCTAAAAGAAACAGCAATGCGAATTGTCTGTAGGTAAAAATAATAGTAAGTAGTAAAATATATTTTACATTGCCCATTGTGTGCTTTTTTTTCTTCGAGTGATAATTATGGTGCCTAAATCCCATATTGTTAATGCCTATTTTAAACATTAGGAGTGCCTAAGAATCCGCTCCGTAGTCATAACATTGGTGAGGTGTGGAGTTTTACTAGGGTACATCTTTGCCTGCTGGAATATTCCAACTTGACCAACATTTGCAATGCACGTGTTTGGTAACTGTTGCAAAACATACGAGACTTTCGGGATATTGGTCCACACGTTCACTGATAAACCATCTCAAAACAGAAACGTAATCACGTGACGAGCTCTAAGCCAATCACAAGCTTTCAACCATATCGGCGTTGTACACCCGGCAAGACTTCGAACAACTTAAGATTTCCTTTTTCTGTGCGAAAACATCAGCTTGGTAGACCCAATCAAATCTGATCTCAATCCTCAATCAATGCGCATGATTCTAAAAAAAAAAAAAGCAAGATACTAGTAGACAGTCACATCTACTGTTATGAAATAATTTGAAGTAGCTCCTTAAATGAAAAGTGTTGTTCTTGTTTTGTTTGGATTTGCTTCACGCCACGACACAATACAACACAATCAACTCTGGTTTTAATGAACTCGGTTGTAGTGAACATTCAGCTACTGTGAACCTAATTCATTGGTCTCAACCCACATACATTTCGATGTGTGTTAAAAAACTCGTTTATAATGAAACCGACCATTCACGGTTTTAGTGAACCGAAAAATTGAAACTTTCAACAAGAAATGTAATTCTAACATAATAATTCTTTAAAAACATAACTTTTTGGTTGTTTAAACTTGAAGACACAGATTCTCTACCTGTGTTCTTGTTCAGGTATAACAAATCTTGACTGAAAGTACGGAATCTGGAGGGGGAGGGCTGAGTTTAAACAGTCACTGCACTCATAAGTTTTAATACCTTTGTGTGCAGCAAGTAAAGGAAGACAGTCTTCTGAGTTGTTTTAATACAACAGGAGTTACAGGACAGTGAATGACAGTTTGTGGCCATTTAGTAATAGTTTTCACTAATACCTTTCTTTAAGAGGGTATATGAAACTAAAAAAATAGACTTTTAAACTCAGTTTAGTTTTTTGAATGCATGGCTAGTGTGGAATAAAGTGTGGATAAAAATCACTCTAGAGAAGGATCTGGAAAAAATACTAACTACTAAAACAGTATTCAATAAACAGCAGCAGATAACATATTTTTATAAAGATTAATTAATAGATTTCAATAAAGAGCGATTGTATTAGAACTCTTATTTTGTTTGTCACCAACCCACTACTTTGGATTAAAATATTATGTTTTAGTGAACTTGAGACATAGTGAACCAAATATCTGAGTCCGTGGAGGTATAACCAGAGTTGACTCTTATAAAAACATCCATTATGGTATGTATCTTAAAGATCTAACTATCCACTAGACAAATAAAATCTGTCAAGGATCAGCTGTTTCTAGTTTGTGTTGAAAAGTATTATAGCTCAACATACTTTTCTGCTAGCGTGTGCATTGCTACACTCGGGTAGATTCTGTTTCCTATTATCGGTGAATTAGGCTTTAGTTTGGGAGAAAACTTATATTAATCTTCGATGCGATGCCATAGGTGGAATTTGGGGGGATGAGCGGAGGATTAACTTACCAATAATTAGAGATTTGGACGACCAAAAAAAAGTCGACAAACATTATTAACTTTTGACTCTAACAAATTTATCATGATGGAACACTCCGGCTCATCTGTTATAAATAATGTTATTTCAATAAAGTAATCAAAGTAGTTTTAGTGATAATTTATATACAGTATTATTTAATTAGTTTTAAACAACACTTATTGTGTCTTACATTCTGACCAGTTTCAATAGGATTCTCTGAAAATGGGTTCAAAGGTTTTTTGCCATCTCCGACAGTCAATCGTATCCACCTGGGTTGATGTCTTGCAACTAGGAAATGTATGTGGATATTAAGTTTTCATATTTTAACAAGAGCCGAGTCAAGGAGGGCAGGCTCATTTCTGGGAATTCAGGATGTGCATTCTGGTCAGTCCGATAATACCTGGTAAGGTTCGCCACGAGGGCTCTCACCAGGCTCAACGTTTGCGCCTTCCCCTCCCACAATCAAAATGCTGAAATTCCGCCTATGGAGATAGCCTTGTGCATAAAATATATTACTGTGGATTCACACGTTCGCCCGAAAACAAGCTCAGAACAGAAACGTAGTCACGTGACGAGCTCTAAGCCAATCACAATATTTCCGCCTCATTGGCGCGAGCTGTTCTGCTAAAGTTCAATTCATCTCTACTTTGTCTGCTTTGCCTGAGATGTTCGGCACAGGAGAACCAATCAAATCTCAAACTCAACCATCTCAAAGCAGTGTGCATGGGAATTTGACAAGGCATGCGCTGTAGAGCTAGGAGCAAGCAGACAGCTTCCTTGGCCTTTGTGATGAGATTTGAAATAACCCATTAATGTAAAGCATGTTTATAGATGTATTGATGTTGTGCCCCGACGCAACGTTATAATTTGAAAACATCAATCAAGGAATGAACTAAAATATATGTTTATCTACTAGAAAATAAAATATGTTGATAATCAGCTGTAAGTTAGCGTTGCAATGCATAATGGGTCAACATACAGCGAGTGAATTGCTGCGCCACTCAAGCAGATTCTATTATATTTTTGGTGAACCTGTGAATAAAGCTTTAGTCTTTGAAACATCTGCTATTTGGTCCTGTTTTTAATATCTAATTATCATCTCGTAGATAGATTGAGTCATGTTGTCATGTTGTCTCGGGCAATTCCCTTGTGGTTCTTCATGAAACAAGATGTTATAGTGATATCCTCCCGTGATGAGGCATCAATTATAGTGATATTGGATTTTTGATAATGATGATGATGTGGATGTTAATAATGTGGACCAGTGTATGCCTGATGGTGAGCAATAAGTATAACAATACCGGGTTTTATGATGATGACTCGTGCATGCCTTGCTGCGCACTTTTACACGGTTTGTGATCTGATTATATAATTCTTACTCTTTTGAAATGAGTAAAACTTTTAATGTTGCACACAATTTATTTAGATGATTACACTTTCGGTACTGTAGATTTGATATTAAAGTGAGTTTTTGTTCATTTGCGAACTGACTCGGAGAGCCAAATCAATGCAGTTCAAAATTATGTTTTTCTTTTGATAATACTAGGTTTATGTCGAGATTACTATGTTCTGTGTGGATTCCACTCGGCTGTTGCCCGACTAAGAATATCCAAATTGACAGAAACGCCAATATAGGTCATCTTAGAAAGGGCTGATTTGTTGTTTGAGTATCGAGTCACTATCGTGACTCCTAACCTCATGAATGAAATTGTAAACCTTGTGAAATGAATCTGTAAAAGAACAACAGGTGTATTAGTAGATTTTGTGAGTGAAGGTGCGAGGTCTCGGGTGTGGGTAGGATTTTCTTTTCTTGGGATGAGGAGGGTTTGAATCAGGTATGATCGATTTCATGGGTGTGATGATGAATTAGATGCCCGGGTTTTGAGGTTGGGGTGGGATTTGGGATGTGAGTTAGGTTTGGAAGGATATAGGATGGGTTTAGTGGGCCAGCCCTTTCCCCCCATATCCACAGCTGCAGCAAACTCAAGGCTTGACGTGAAGGGCATACCTGCTTACCTGGGGGTTCCGGTGGGGACAAAGGTTTCCTTGAGATGAATGATTGATTGGCTTTTGGGTTGGGGTAGGAAATAGGATGAGGTGAGGCTAGGAAGAGGTCGGAAGACTGACTGTTCCGCTCCCTGTCTGGCTTAGTTTATTATTTCTATCTGTGGGGTTTTCTTACTAATCTAATGGATTTTTTTTCAAACTAGGAATTTCCATCTAGCGTCTTTTTCATTTATTTACTTTTTTTTTGCTTTTGAGGGTTTTTGTTATTTTCTACTTTTTTTGTTAGTTTTTTTCATCCAAGATTATCAACTGGGAGTTTTAATATTTTTATAGCTATACTAAGCCAGTCTCGGTCGTTTGCAATATCTTTGTTCGGTGTGGTCGTAGCGTCCTAGTTCCCTGACTATTTCGTTGGTGTGTGTATCTATCTGTCTGTTCGTACAGTCTTTTGTTGCGGTCTTTGTAGATTTCCTGGAGCTGTCTACTGTTAGACATAATGTGCAAGTCTGTGGTCCTAGTGCGCCAAGGTGCCCCAGTCATTGTTCTGAATATCTTGTTCTTTATTGTTTGAAATTTTTTATGTGGGTTTTAGGACCGTAGCTCCATGCTGGACAGTGGTATAGTATTATTGGTTGGATCACTGATTTGTGTAATATTGTTTTTGTGTGGACGGTTAGTTCTCTGGCCTTTAGTAGGAGGTATAATTGAACGTACCTGCCTGTTGCTTTCTGATCTATGTCCTCTATATGTTTCTTCCAAGTGAGTCTAGAATCTATTGTTATACCTAAATATTTAGTCTCCTTTTTTACGGGTATTTCGGTGTCAAATAGTGTGAGTGGTGCTGGTAGATGTTTGTTTCTACGACTTATGATTATGGCTGCAGATTTGGCAGCGTTGACCTTTCCGCCAGTTTGTGAGCCAATTTTGTAAATTAACTAGATACCTCTGCATCGCCAGACTGGCACAGTTAATGTTTTCGTTGATGGTGTAGATCATGGTGTATGCAAATAGTCTGTCCTTGGTTTGTGCTTGCGTTGGGATGTCGGAGATGTATATGTTATACAGATGTGGCGAGAGTGTAGATCCTTGGGGCACCCCTGCCTTTATGTCGTGTGTGTTTGATTTTGAGCCTTCCATGACTACCTGGAACTTTCTCTCTGTAAGGAAACTGGCGATAATGTGTATGATCCACTGAGGGTAACCCAGTTTAATTGATTTTTGTATTAGTCCTAAATGCCATACTTTCTCAAAAGCTTTTCCGACATCTAGAAATACTGCTACTATTGTTTTTTTCTGTGAGAAAGCTTCTGTGGCGTCTTCGATTAGGTTTATAACTGGATATATAGTGGAGTGCTTTGCCCTGAATCCGAATTGCAGATTTGGGATGATAAATCTGGTTTCACTAAAGTGGTTTAGCCTTTTTAGGATTAATTTTTCAAACAATTTGCTAAGTGAGTTGAGGAGACTTATTGGCCCTCTGTTTTGAGGAAACATGGGTCCTTTCCAGGTTTGGGGAGTGTTATTACTCTCGCCAGTTTCCATATGTCAGGAAAGTGACACAATGAAAGTAGGGCGTTGAATATCTGGACATTAGTGTGGCTTTTGGTGGTAATGTTTTGATAGTCTCTTTTGTCAGTCGGTTGTGGCCTGGCGATTTGTCATGGACCGGATTCTGGGGTCGCAGGTCGTGTTTTATTACCTCTGTGGTTGTGTTGTTTCTGTAGGCCTCCTGTATTGTGTTTGTAAACAGCTGCAGAGTTGTGTCTGCTTCTTCGGTTGTTGTGATGTTGATGTGCTCGGGTAGTGTGTTATTAAGTGTGTTCTTAAAACCCTCCAGTCGCTCGTGTATTTAAGTTGTTTGAGCCCTTTTATTTCTATGTCTGTGTTTACTGCAATCTCACACAACATGGGGTTGTTGTCAGAGTCCAGTTCTTTGAGAGCTGTTAGCTCCTCCGACGTCACTTCCATGTTGGTCAAGACCACGTCTATAGTGTCTGGCCTATGTAGTGGGTTTGAGGGGTACAATGTGGGTTCTTCAGGCCCTATCACTATGTAGTCGTTACTCTCCGCGTGTTCGTTGAGTGTCCGTCCGTCCCTTGTAGTTACACGGCTGTTCCAGTTTAGATGTTTACTGTTTAAGTCCCCTGCTAAAAATATTGTGTTGGAGTCTATTATTGTCTCTAGGTCTTGTTGCAGTAGCGTCTTGGTCGGTGGCTTATATATGGCCGCGAATAGGATACTCCCGCTTTGTGTGTTTACTTTTACTGCTGCTGCTGCTTCTAGGTTCTGTAGATAATGGTAGTGATGACGGTAATGCTGTATGTTGTTTTTAATTAACACCGTGGTTCCCCTCCCTGCCGTTGGGTCGGTCGCTCCTGTATATGTTGTAGCCGAAAAAAAATTATATTTTTGTTTGGGTTTAGGTGTGTTTCATTGATTAGAGCTATATCTATACCGTAAGTTTTGAAAAGTTCTTCTAATTCTTTTGCTTGCGTGAGTATCCCATTCGCGATCCATATAAAAACGCGTAGTATGTCCTTGGTCTTGTTTTTTTTTTAGTCATCCTGGGTCAGAAAGTACTATGTCACTCCCTCGATCATAATGGCCATCTTCTCTGTTGAGTCTGTTGCTTGTCTAAGTCGGTGAGGTAAGGTTTGAAATGTGAGATTATTTTCATGATATTTAATTCTTTGAGGAACTTAATAAGGTATTTGATATCAGAACCTGTTGTGTAGTTTTCTTGCTGTGTGGAGCCGTTTGTGTGTTGAGCCTGGATGCTCGAGCGTAGGATCGGTGGATCCGAGCCGCCTCTGGCATTGGTTGCCTTTGCTGCTGCCCTATTTGTGGGTTTGAAGCAGGTCTTTGCCGTATTGGAGGGTAGTTCTGAGTGTCGGTGAGAGAAGATGTGGGTGGGGGCATGGACCGGGTCGTGGTTTTGTTTTGGTTGTTTGTCTTAGATTTCTGTGTAAGTTTATTTTTTTCTAGTAGGTTTAAGTACACCGGGCATTTACTGTAATTCGCCGTGTGGCTTCCCATACAGTTAACGCACCGGGCTGGTGTGGTGGTGTCTTTTTTGGGGCAGTCTTTGGTGATGTGCTGCTTAAAGCACTTGACGCACCTGGGATTGTTTTCACAGTTGTTTCTGGTGTGTCCGTATCTTTGACACTTGTGACACTGAACAACTGTGTTGAGTGGAGGAATGTACGGTTCTACCTTTACCCTAGTGTGGTTAATGAATTTGAGTTGGTAGATGGTGCTGGAGTCAGTGTTTTTGACTAAGGTCACTTGGAACGTGGGGAGGAGTGTCACTGTCTGAGTTGTGTTGTCTGCGGTAGTTTTCCTAGCGAATTGTCTGACGTCAGTTACAGGGAAACCCATTTCCTTTAATTCGTGTTCCAGGTCCTCAGTAGCCCTGTTGGGAGGAAGTCCCTTGATGACCACCTTGGTCGATTTGTCCTTGGGTAATGTGAATGTGTGGAATTCCTGTTTGAGATCTCTGAGTAGGTATTGTATCAGATCGTAATCTAATTTGTTGTTTGTGTGAATCTTTAGGCCGTCCTTTATGTATATAATCCTGATGTCACTGTTGATGGTTTTGGTTAGTTCTGTAATCTTTTTGTAGTTTTGTGTTCCCGGGGTCACTCTTGGTGGGAATCGTTTGTTTTGTGTTGGGGTAGTAGTGGTGGTAGTAGTGTCTTGTGACGCTCTATTTTCAGCTGTACTTTGCAGGGGTTCAAACCGGTTTGTGGCGGTAGTGATTTTTTTTTTTTGCTTGGGAGTTTTTACTGAGGGAGGGATGAAACCTCCTTTTCGGTCTGTTTTGTCCACGAGGGTAAATTTCCCTTGTCCATCAATATCTCTCCATGTCTGAGGCATCTGTTTAAGAGTAGATAGTCTCCTCTTCGTTTTGAAGTTTACTTGGGTTGATAGTTTGAGTGGCCATTTGGTGGCCCTGAAAAGGGCCGACTAGTGTGGAGGGGCTTGATTGCCCCCCTCTTTGCAGTGTGGGCGGGCTTTGGGTGGTGTTATATGATGTCCCGGAGGATGGACTCTGACTGCGAGTATTGCTTCGCAGCCGGTTACGCTTTACGGCTTATTGTAGCTCGTTGGCACCGTTAAGATTTTCTCTACAGCTCGCCACCGATACGTCCGTCCCGAGTTTAGTTGTTGGGTGGGCAACCTAATCTGGGTTTCCCCGTAGGGTGTTCGTTGGTTGTCGGATGTCTGTCCCTCGGTGGCCTGACAATTTGCTCTAGTAGACCGCGGGAGCGGAGCGCGTCCTTCTACGGACCAATGATCGAATGAAAAAGTCAAAGTGTCGCTGTGTGGATTCATACGCACAAGCGGCTTATATATGACCTACCCCTTGCTTCTTAGAACCCTTGTCACCAGTGTTAAAACTAACTAATAGGAGAACTCCTGGCAACCTGATGTTGTGAAGGCTAGCTTCCTATTGAGTAAAGGGAGCCAGCATGTCACATGATTTTTCAAATACAACGGAGTTGGTCTTTTAAAGAAAGAAAGTTTTAAAACGCAATACATTGAGATTACTTCTGAAAACGCGCGCTTCTCCATGGATTGAGAAAAATACACTTCATCCATGACTTTTTGAACATATGAAGGTGTCCAAAACAGTATCATTACAATATGGTGCCTCTGATTACTCGTTTTATATTCTCTTTGAGCTATGTGTAGTTTTTGGTTTATGACGCGTTGTGTATTTGAAAGGGTTTATATTAAATCTTGAGAACTTTTCATCAAACACAAGCTGTGCTTCAAGAAAGAGATTTACCTGCTTCGGTGGCCGCGTGGTCTAAGGCGCTACTCTCTTAGTAGATTAGACTGCCAATGGCGGAGAGATCGAGGTTTGAATCTCGGTCTGGTGTACTGATGGTGGTTTTTGCAAAATGTTTTCCACTCTCCACGCAAATTCGGGTACACTTACTTTAAATATAACCTTCTTAAGCTCTAAAACCACAGGCGTAATTAGTACATTAGCGTATAACCCGGATGGGTACTAAGACGTGGTTCTTAAAAAAGAATTTGTTTCCCTGTGATGTTATTAAGGTACAGGTTCTTAAAGGGTATCTATACTACTCTCAACAATTTACTCGTAAAGTTAACTCACTGCTCTTTTTACTACAGTTGTGTTTGGGCCGCATAGATGCATTCACTTTTCATCCCGTTGATTGGACGAAACATGCTGCAGTGGCGTGTGTCCATTCTCTGTTTGTTACAAGATACAATTGTTTGAAATACATCAATCTAATAGACAATCAAGATCTCCAGCAACGCCTTAAACCTTATAACACGATACAAAAAAAGCGTAAAAGTGTATGCCCGAAGCGAAGTCTTGTCACGATAACCTCCTCTCTTCTAGGCGTACGTGTACAGAGGGCACGTGATTTCGCGACACATCAACCCTAATGTGCCGCAACTTGTTCTGAAAAGAGATTGAAATCCACTGTGCGTGCCAGGAGCGTAGGACTCCACGCCAAACATTACTTCCAAACATGACCCATGAGGAAGATTGCTATCCGTTCGTTTATGTTGGCTAACAATGCTTCTTGTTAATGTCTCAGTATCTCCTCAAAATCACATTAAAACTTGTTTCCAATTGAAGGAGGAAGACTGGCAGGATATTCCTTGGGTGTACACAGCGAGTTGCCTCGGGGTCGGATGGCCGGAGTTGAGGTTGAAGGTCGAAAAGTTTGGCCTTCAATGACTCTATCCCATGAGTAGTCCGATTTAGGGCAGTGGAAACTAATTCTAGGAGGGAGATGTTTTCTTGGAAGGTGTGGATGACTGGCAAGAGTTCTAGATAGCAGCTAAATGATTGATAGACGAGGAGTTCAGCTTGTGTTGCTTTCTTTCCGTAGTTCCTCTTCTGGTGCACTGCTGCGCGGGTGCTGAGGGGCTGATCTTCGTGTTGAGGGGCGTCAAGAAGCAGCCGAAGCACTAACTTAGTGTGGAGGTGTAACATAAACAATAAAATGCTGAGCTAGTTCCCCGATCTCCTATTTTTTACTGTTACAACTTAATATTCTGGTCGCCTACCCGCATACAATCTCTTTTGCTGGGTATTAAATATAAGTAAACTGTTTATGCACTTATGCTAAGGGTTCTAAAACACTAACATGTGAAAATGGTATTTGACGAAGTAAATAAAGATTAGTAATTTTATGATATATTTATACAGATTACTCACAAGTTTATTGTTGTTCAGACAGTTCTTGTGATACCTTCCAAGTGTTGCAATATCGGGGGTAAGGTTCACACTGCGTGTGTGGGAGGGGCTGGTCTCGTGGCCTCAGCGGTTAACCACCTCTGCTGACGGTTAAAGAAAGTCACGACTAGTTTCGCGTAACAATCCCCCCTGTTGAATGTGACCGCCCACGCGTGCTACACATGATTTTATCCGATACCATTTGACACCTTCCGACCATTTGCTTGGTGCTATTTGATCCGCCACATGACTTGGTGGTCTTTACAGTTTCTCTTTTCCGTCGGGGATGGTCTCGGCTAGAGATGGTCTTGGTAAGCCTTAATCTCTTCCGCGCTCGGGTCTACGTCATCTTAAAGCCGGTAAATGTGTTTTCCGAAGTGGCCTCAAATGGTGTGAGGACCCGTCTATTTGTGAAAGAAGCCATCGTGGATTCCGGCTGCAGTATTGGACAATAGGTGTATCCTTAGCAGGATCTTTAAGTACCTCTCTTGATACGTAGGTTGGTACCCTCTAGCTTCGTCTGTGTATGCTGCTAGTCCTTCCTTTCGTTCAGTTCCTTGGTTGGTTTCGTTTGGAGGTGTAAGGAGCTCTGCT
Source organism: Timema podura (assembly GCA_033556935.1). Taxonomy (NCBI): domain Eukaryota; kingdom Metazoa; phylum Arthropoda; class Insecta; order Phasmatodea; family Timematidae; genus Timema; species Timema podura. Next base: position 65,397,315 of record JAVRXN010000004.1, on the reverse strand, counting down.
ACGTTTGTGTCCCAGTCTTCCAGGCATCAGAGGGTTTGTCACAAGAGAAATTAGCTGGGTAAAATTCTGTTACCTCATTTTATCGGTTTCTGAGGTAAAACGGGATCTGGGAATGGCCTTTCCCACTGGCGGTGTTACTTTACTTGGATACCGTTGTCGGTGATGATGGCCTTGGGGTATCACTCTCTGGGATGATTTCTCTTTCTAACACTGATTTTATTTGGGAGATGTTAAAGCTCACGATTGGGAAGGCTTCGCTCTACCGGGAAAAGAGATCTGTGATGACCATAAGGAAGTTCCTACATTTGGCTGACCTGGGATAGGGTCCCCTGAGGTCGGTTGCGGTTTACTTCTTGGGAGTTGTATGTTTGCGGGCCTTCCACGGGGTGCTCGTTACTCTTCCCGCGGTTTTCATAAGGACGCATATATTACAGGCTCTGACGTCTCTGGCTACCCTTTTCTAGGAGTACCTTCTTCTCAAACTAAGTAGGGTATCCATTTACCCAGGGTGTTCTGCTTTGAGATAGTCGTGAACATACTGTAAGATGTCCTTATGTCTTGGGGGGCCATGATCTTCCATGGATCTTCTCTGGGTAGTCCCAGTATAGCAACTCCTCGTCCTGGGTCATGAAGCTCTTTATATGTAGAGTTCTTCTTGTCTGGACCGCCTCTTGATGATAATATTCCGACTGATTTATTTTCTTCCCGTCGGTTTTTTGATGTACGGATCTGAATCTTGAACTTCTATAACTCTATCGCATAAAGGCTGCGGTGAGGTGAAGTTTTGGAGGTGCGGTGGTCATGGGGAAAGGAGTAATGGCTTTGGTGGTATCATTATTTCCCAATTTTGTGTGTTGGCTTCTGTTGACTCCCCACTTACGTCTCGGAATAGGGGGTCTGGGAGCTTGTTTTGACTATCCCAGTCTGTGTTTATTCCTTGGAGTCGATACTCTTGCAACATCTTGGACCATCTGGTGAGCTTGGATATTACGTCCTTCATTGAATCTAGCCAGTTCAGACATTTGCTATCTGTATGCAGTGTGAATGGCTTCTACAAGTAGATGTGATATATTTTTACTGCGCATATGAAGACGAAACACTCCTGCTCGTTGCTGTGATATCTTATTTCAGTAGGAGACAATTTTGCGCTCTCATATGAAATTATCTTGTGGCGTCCTTCAATCTCTTCGAATATAACGGCACCGATTCCTGCTTCGCTAGCGTCAGTCTGCAGAAATAAGGGGAAATAGGCGTTGGGTCGGTTTAGTGCTTGTATGCTCTTGAAGCATCCTTGGTATGTTATGCTTTTTGTTCCGGAACATCTCATTTCCACTTCTAGAGGTGAGAGTACCTGTTTCCATCGGGTTTGGGATGAACTCCCGTAGCTAGTTACAGGTTCCTAGGAACTGTTGTAGTTAACGTCGTGTCTCTGGTGTTTGGTATTTTGGTATAGCCTTGATTTATTTTGGGTTGAGGAGGTTTCCTTCTGGAGATATGGGATGTCCCAGATACTTGAGAGAATCTTTTCAGGATTCATACTTTTCCATTGAGCTGGTTGGTTTGGAGTGTGCTGGAGTGTGTAGACTTCCAGTCCCTCGATTACCCTCCTCAAGTGTTCTAGATATTCCTTGTAAGAGTTTAAGATGATAATAACTTCCATGTAGGTGAATCAAAATCCACCCTGTGAGCCCAGCAACAAATTGTTGATTCATCATCTGAAACGTGCTGGTTGCTTCCTTAAATCCGAAGGGCATGATCTTGAATTTATATGTCTCTCCTCCGGGGGTTCTGAAAGCGGCGAGAGGCTTGCAGTTTGCGTTTAGGGTAACTGCCAGTATCAGTACTTGAGATCTATCCTTAAAAAAATAATTCCTTACACGCAGAGTGAATTTTGCACCTCCGCACCTTTCGACTGTTAAATACACTGTCGCGTTCCCAACTGGTTTCACGGGGGTTGATTCTTGCCACCCCTCCGGGAAAGTTCGACCAATTGTATTGCAGCCCAGCACAGTTTCTTTTAAAACAGCTGCGCTAAGACTATCTCTATTTTCCCCAAATTTCACCAGACTTTTAAAAAAAATAGTGTACAACACACAAAACGGACCAGGAAGGAGTCCTTGGTTTTAATAAGAATATAAACGACCATTGGTTTTCATACATCAAGTCATATTATCTACAGCTGTAACTTTTTATAGATATTATCAATAACCATAAAATAACACAAATAAAATAGTAAATGTTATTAATGTTGGCCGCACAGAAATATATTTGAATTTTCTCTACTGTTCTTCCAACCAAAATCAGAGTATACTTACTCTCTAATCTCGTATTGGCCTTGTATTTGGTTTAGTATTTGATATTATATATATAGATATATATATAGATATATAATTATATAATTATGTAGTCAAATTATTAGTATTTAATTTTTTAGTTTGTTTGTTATACTTGATTATGGGTTAGAGAAGAATATAATACCTTAATCTATTATTTTATACTAATTAAAACTAACCAAACTTATAAGTCACATACATTAAAAATAAATTAAATACTTATATGTAAATATTAAAACTTTAAGAGGTTTGATATACTCTAAAAATGTTAAAAGCTGCTTTAAAATATTTCAATCCAAATCATTATTTATGTATATTTAGAAGTTGACCATAAATCATGTTCTACAGCCTAAGACACAAAGCTCAACGGTCTAGTTTTGGTGTTTCAGGAGCGTTCGAGGACGATGACGTCACACACATAGAAGGGGAAGTCAACCCCGTGCGAGACTTGGAGATAATTAGCGAAGAACTCCGTCTTAAAGACGAGGAGTTACTTAAAGCTATCATTGAGAAAATGGAGCGGAATGTTTTACGAGGCACTGACAAGAAACTCAAGGCAGAGTATGTAAGTATCACCTGAATTATGTTTAGAGATAAAATAATGATAAGCCCATTTGCCTTCTCGTTTTTGGTTGGTTTTCATAACACGTTTAATTACTATACTTTATTTCTTTATTAAAGTACCAACTAAATTTTCCAGAACTGCCTGCCTCGAAGTGTCTCATAGACTTCAAACAAATTATTGGGGTTCCTTTAAGCCACATAGGCACTCTATGTTTGAGATGTTCTCTTGTTTCGATTCACAACTCTGACCTATTAGTCCAATCTCTTGTATTTTCCACGACTTAACAATTGATTGACTGACTCTTTACCAGGTGACAAGATTACTTGCGAGCATCCTAGGCTGCTCATTCTTGTTATCCTCAATATCCCGCATAAGGGACTTCATAACTTCATATGTTTCACGAAAGGGATTAAGGTAAAACAATCACTGACTTGTAGATAAGCCAATATTATTTGATATTGTGGTACCTATTTTGGGCAGCACTACCGCCCAGACCCGGCCATGAACACCTCCAAGGGTTGAGTTCCTCTTTTAGGGAAGATCAGACCACTCTGTGAAAACCCACAGCTATATTCCAAACAAAGAGGGGTAGTATCATTGTGAGACTTGAGGACATGGAGTACGGAAACCACACACGCCAAATAATGAGGCAGTTCTAAAGAGTTCGAACGATCTGGACACTATTCTAGAGACATTGCACACTTTCTACAAATTCGCAATGAGGCATTGGAGTCCATTGACATTTTCTAAGTAGTCAAGCGGAAGTATCTTAAGATTGATTGCAATATTACTGTCCGGAGTAGTATATTTTATTGTAAAACATTATATATAAATAACTAGTATACTCGTATTTAATTATCCAAATAAAATAATATATTTGGCCCCTTTCATACATGAAACAATGATATTAATTTATTACATTCTTCTAAATAATTTTACAACATAGATTTTATTACAATTGCAGGGCTCATTTTTGTCCTACTTTTCCTACTTTTCCTACTTTTCCTACTGAAAAGTAGGAAAAGTCCTACTTTTGAGGAAAAACTCCTACTTTTCCTACTTTTTGACCACCAAAAGAAAGAAACCGTTTGGTTTGTAGAGGTTTAAGTGTGGATTTTCCTTTTTGCTGGTAAATTAGCAAAACAAAATATGGTATCTTAATGTGTCAAGCTGTTTGAATAAATTTGATGTATGCCCAAAAGCTTGTACAGTGTCTTTGAAATTCAAAGGTTATAAAATTGTTTTTGGAGATAGTGTTATAATGAACTATTTCCAACTAGAATGGGCTAAATTAAAAGGCTCGTTAAAGCTATCCTTGTGCTACCCTATGGAAATGCTGCTGTTGAGCGAGGATTCTCACAAACATCAAACTATCTTACTGACAACAGGACCTGTCCCTCTGAGGCATCCATCAGAGGCATGCAGTCTACTATCAGTGCAACACAGTATCATTCACGAAGAATTTCATCAAGAAAGGACGTGGGCCCCTAAGTTGTACGTGGCTGGACTTGAAGAAGAAGAGAATTGAGGCTGAACGGTAAAAACAAGAGCAAGAAATAAAGAGAAAATAAAAAACCAAAGTGAAGAGTATCAAGCATTTAGGAAAGTTTTGATAAAGGAATCGCAGGTAATCAAAGAGGCAATGCAAAAATAGAACCTGTTAGAAAAACAAGTTCCTGATGCTAAAGAAGATGTTTAATCTTATAAGTCATTAGTGGCAGAAGCGAAAGAAAGTATTAATAATGCAATGAAACTCAATGATAGGAAAGGTTTGCAAATAGCTAAAACTACGCTAGAAGCTCTGGGCAAAAAATTGTAAAAAAGTGACTCTGCTTTTGAGAAAATAAGAAACAAACAAAATCAAATTAAAAAGAGACAACAATGTTGGACTACTTTTGTGCAAGTCAATATGAATCAAAGAAACCCAAAAACAACTGAATGAGTGATTCATTTTTTTTTGCATAGAACCCAAACGGTTAGTAAGACACGGGTAAAAAAAAATCTTTTTTTAATATGATGTTTCACAGATTATTTTTTAAATATCTTTTATTTTTAGGTGGAAGGCAGTTTATTTTAACCTATGTCATCTTTTGATGATAATGAACATCATTATTGTAATAATTATCATTATTATTACTATTTTGTTTCACTATCATTATTTCCAAATTTGGATTTGAAATGAAATGACAAAGTAAAATACTGTAATAAAGAGAGAATAAATTAAATTGGTGGAAGGGGGGGTGGAGATAAAAGGAGGATTGCAAGGGGTTGATGATGGCTGAGCATTCCTCCTTTCTTCTTTTATAAAATACTTTTTCCTATTTTTGCTATAGGCCCAATAACATGAAAACATCGTTTTTAATAATTTATGGGCGACCTGGTGGTCTAGGGGTAAGGTGTCGGACTTATGTGCTAGGGGTCCGGGGTTCAATCCTCGGTCCCGGCACAGATTTATCTGATTGCCAAACCCTTCCTTCACCTCTGACATGATGTGTATTAATCACAACTTGTGAATGTGAGGAATGCCAGGCCTCTACCGTGGTTCGGATTCCACGTTAAACTGTAGGTCCTCCATTTCATCTCACAATCACCCTACCATTACACATTAGCGTAAATGCATACAACCCGAACGGGTATTAAGATGCGGTGCTAATAACGATGATGATGATGTTAATAATAATAATAATAATACATTTTATTTTGGCACTATGAGGTTAATGTAGTGTTTTAACATGTCCTACTTTTTATCAAATTGGCAGTCCTACTTTTCCTACTTTTTCATCAAAATATCCTACTTTTCCTACTTTTTGAGACCCAAAATATGCTATTAGGCCTGCAATTGTTAAAGTTGTTTATGTCGTGCCTATGGTATTTTTGTGTTCATTTTGCATTTGACTAATTTTGATGAAGATTTTATAATAATTTGTGAAGGTATATTTGTGCTATACTCCTTCTTGGTGAACGCCTGAATATAAATAACAATATTTTCGTTGACAAAAAGCCCAGAGTTTTACGTATTATTAACCTACAAAATATTTAATAATGTGAAAATACAGTATGTAACATTAAATAAATCTTCTATTTCCACTTTAATAATACATATTATTGAAATTAAATCCAATTTTATGGCTGCAAATTTTTAAAGGAAGTAGTAGAACATTTTTCTAAATTTACACACATTTACTTTTTAACGAGTTATATTGCATTAATAGCTTGCTTTGCGTCACTTAAATTTCCCATTAATTAAATACTTCAAAATAATGGATGGCATTATTTAACAAATTTTAGAAACCACAAAACACTACAAACTTACTATGAAACCTCCACGGTTGCCGGTTCTTTGAAAACAAGTGAAGCTCAGACCACCTCAGATGCTTTAAAGTCAGTTTCCAAGAATTTCTTTTTTTTAGTCCGAGGTAAAATGTTTGATTTCGACATACTATCAGGTATTAATATTACACCTACACGTATATACATTGTTGTTCTTGTTTGCTTTTCCAAATAACGTTATATGCTCCATATTATGGTGACAGTCTTCAAATTACATTTCCTTGATTGATTTTGGGTTCTGTTATCAACATTTGTCCTTTGCCTTGCTGCTTTATATCTATTTATTCTCCCGACCATACGAACAACGGGGACAGGAGCTAATCACATCCAAGACATAATGTTCTTACAACTCGCCTACTTGTGTTTACAAATTGACACACCGCGCGAGAGACGTGCTGCTGGCAACGCCGCATCCTCTCACATTCATAGCACGAGAAATGTCAGACACATCGTTACGTTTCGGCCACAGTAATCTTCTCTGACGAGCCAGCATACCTGACTTGGACTTTTCTCACAGCCATCCCCTCACTGGATATATATTTATTAAAATTAAGTATAGGTTGCATGAAAATTAGTGGCAAATAATTTAAAAAGTATTTTATCCAAGAAAGATATACAAATAAAATCACGATTAAAAATACTCGATATGTAACATTTTCTCAAATATGCAGACTTCAGTAAAATATGTTAAAATATGTCCAATTAAAACTGAAAATACAATCCCAAACAACCCAATTCGCCAACATTTTGCTTTTCTCATTTCTAACTGGCAGTACTAAAATAACCAGCATTGGCGGCCGCATGGTCTAAGGCGCTTCTCTCGCAGTGGACTAGACCGCCAATGATGCGGAAATCGAGGTTCGAAGCTCGGTCGGGTGTAATGAGATTGTTTTTCCAAAATGGTTTTCCACTCTGTCTCCACACAAATGCGGGTACACTTACTCTAAATATAATAATCCTTATCCCTAAAACCATTAGCGTGGTATTATATAAGCATATGACCTGAACCGATAGTAAGTCGCGGTGCTAAAAAAGTACTAAATTATGTAATTACATAAAAATCCTAGCTCTACTCATGTGTATAGGAGAATATTTTATAAATGTGGCTGAGTACAACGGTTTTCTCATCCCACTCCAAGTCAATACGGGTGCATTTCCCCTTCACAATAGTAACATTATTTTGTTCTTAAATACATTAACATATTTATACTGTAATAACTTTTCATCAAAGTCAAAACGTCATGAGTCATGAGACAACACAATACAGGCGTATATAGAAAGTACGCTTACGGCACCAAAACCTGTGTAAACTCACTCTCCATCTTGGAGCTAGGAGTTTTACTATTTCAACATGGCGTCTTAAGAGAAACGAATGTAATTTAAAATTATTTTAAGCTCATCACAAAATTTCGGCACTGTGTTTATGTCATGTCGCGCTTAAACTCACACTAGTTGTGTTTATTTGTCCATGTCAACAATAATTAATAGTAAAGCCAAGCCAGTGATTTTTTTAATGTTTTATCACATCAAAGGTTTAGGCTTTAACGAGTTTTGGAGTTATGGCGTCAACAGACGTGTTGTTTTGAGTACTATACAAACTACACAGTAAAGCTAAGGCTACAAAAAGCCGAGCCGAACCCCCAAATACGCATGATAATTCGGGCGTCTCCGGAAATGTTCGGCAACTTCCGAAGTTTGATTTCATTCCAACCACCAAGCAGTGCCCGTGGGAACACATTTATTTACACTATGTTTGGGAAAAAAACCCAACCCAGTTAGGGAGTTTTTGTGGGTAAGAGAGGAGGGATTATATTGGGGTTTTTTGTGAAGGGGGGTGTGTTAAATTTGATTTGCTATTTATGCTAACTGATTTAACCACTCAATAAAACAGAGCTATTATTTGGGATGAAGTGAAACTGAAGCTCAAACTCTTTGAAGATTATTCTTCCATGGCTCTACGACACGTATGTCGAGGTAGGAGTGCATTGGGCTCGTGTAGCTTTAGCTTAAGCTACATCCACTCTACTCTAGGAAAGCTGGTAAGTCACAGCTCGCAGCAGGATATTTATTGGAAACATTAGCTGAAAGTAACTAGTGTCAACCAATTCTGAAATAGGTATTATTTGCTTATTAATACTATTTTATCAATATTTATTTCCTAATAGGTTGATATTTGGTACTTTCAGTAAATGTTTGCAATAAATAACCTTCTGAAAGCTTTCACTTACCTACGCTCCTATCTTAAATGGGGTATACTTAGAGATAGGGTAAAATAGCATTAATTTTCAGTTTTTTTAGCATTAATTATTGGAAATTTAGCGTTTTGTGGCATAATTTAGAATTTTGTAGCAAAATAGGTAAAAATGACTTTCGTCAATCTTTCTAGGGCCTATACAAAGAATTTATGATAAAATGTATGTATGCAGGCACAGGATGCAAGTAAAACCCGAGCTGAAGCACACAGACGAGTGAAACTCAATGATTTTTTAATCACTTATTTCGCGCTGAACAACATCGTTTTATAGAAATTCTCAGCATTTTATTTAAATGCACAGCATTTTCAGGGAATTCGCGTCTATTTCGCTAAATAGAATAATTTATCTAAACTACTCTCAAAATCACGTTTTTCACGTTAATTCGCGAAATAAAAATCGCTTTAAACACTTTAAAATGTCATGAAACGCAAAGAAAACTTATAAATACCCTATCTTCGACCCCCCTTTTTTTCCGCGTTTTTCGCAAAAGTGAATTTACCCTATCTCTAGGTATACTTAGAGTATTTATTAATTTCTAATCATGATTTTAGTGTATACCATACTAAACAGTGCTGTAATTATATTTTTTATAATACGATGCACCGAATACAGATTAATAAAGAATAAACTATGTGCAAGCTTACCTTGCAGTTTACACTACGGTGCAGCATGTTAGATAAGGACATAGTGTAGTCCGTCAAAGGATCACAACTACGGGATAAATGGAGTGTACAAACAGCACAAGAAAAATATATCCGAATAATGGACACTTCTTAACAATGGAAATGGTTTAAATCCCAGAAGAGGTGTGATTTTAAGAGATTTCACTTTAGTAGATATAATAATTTAACAAATTTTGAAATCCCCTTAGTAGTTCTACCTTTTGACATATCTTGTAGTGAGCCATATTAGAGTAGTTTTTGAAAAGTTCTCCATTACAACAATGCAACAACATTGTTAGCTTATATTTTTGGAAAACTGAGTTACACTTTGTACATTATTGAATATGTAAATATACTTAGAGAGTCATCTAATACTGGGTGTGGCTTCTCTGAGAGGGCCTGTCACAGCTGGCCCTTGTCATCTTTTAGATTCAGTCACTAGAGCGCTGGTACAGTCCTCGCGTGATAACTGGAGCGAGGAATGAATAATCTTGACTAGAATACTGTATTTTTAGGTGAGATGTTGGTGAATCAATGTCGTATCTGGCAAATTTAATAAAAAGTACAGTCAACTCTGGTTATAATGGACCTCTACGGACTCAGATTTTTTTCACTATGTCCGAAGTTCACTAAAACAGATAAAAAAAATCTGAAAGTAATGGGCTGGTTGTATACAAAAGAGAGTTCAAATACAATCGCTTTATTGAAATCTATTAATTAATCTTTAAAAAATATATTATATGCTGCTGTTTATTGTATACTGTTTTGATTAAGATTTTTTTTCAGATCCTTCTCTAGAGTCTGTGCTTTTACCACACTTGTTTCCACACTAGCCATGCATTCAAAAAACTAAACTGAGTAGAAAAGTATAATTTTTTTGAGTTTTATACACCCTCTCGAAGAAAGGGATTAGTGAAAACTATTACTAAATGCCCACATACTGTCATTCACTGTCCTGTAACTCCTGTTGTATTAAAACAACTCAGAAGACTGTCTTCCTTTACTTGCTGCACACAAAGGTATTAAAACTTAAGTCAGGTCAATGAGTGCAGTGACTGTTCAAGCTCAGCCCTCCCCCTCCAGATTCTGTACTTTCAATCAAGATTTGTGCTGCCTAGACAGGAACTCGGGTAGAGAATCGGTGTCTTCAAGTTTAAACAACCAAAAAGTTATGTTTTTAAAGAATTATGATGTTAGAATGACATTTATTACTGAACGTTTCAATTTTTCGGTTCACTAAAACCGAAGTTGAGGGTTAATTATAAACGAATTTTTTTTTAACACACATTGAAATTAATGTGGGCTGGGACCAATGAATTAAGTTCACTGTAGCCGAATGTTCACTACAACCGAGTTAATTAAAACAAAGAGTTAGCTGTAATAGTAAAAATTATACAAATTCTCAATAATGATGTCAAAGAACGTTAACAATATTATGTTAAATGAGTGGTAAAAGCAAGTGAGAGGAAAGCACTACTGTTAGCGTAAATAGATGGCAGGTATCTGGGATACACAGCACCACCCCGATGTTTGATGTAAAATAAATATTTGTGAAACCCTCCCTTTACACACGGCGGTCCGATGGTGTCAGTTCTAACTACTGGCTACCGTGGAATTGGGGGGTGTTAGTGAATCCTGTGACTCCGGATGGCTACCCCCGAGTTACTCTGGTGGAATGAGTAGGGCGTGGGAGGAGAAGGCTAGTGAATTACAAGGCAGTGTACAAAGAGTTATATTTAACTAAGTGAAATAATATTCTACGATACAATGGGTACATCAGACAGACCTAAATGAACGAGGGAGCGTGTGTGAACCTCAAGGACCCGGTTTGACCCTAAGCGGTGAATCTGCCAGACAGTGATTTATCTAGTTCTCCTTAGATTAATTGATTATCGAATGCTCATCCCCACATTCAATCTGTGACTTGCAGATTTTAGTCTACAATAAGAGAACAAGATCCAAGGTCACACATGCTGACATGAGACATGAGGTAACATAATGTGCCAGAAAATAGATGAACATCTTACTAGAAACAACTTATAAAACAAGGCACTACATATTTATAAATAATTCTCTCTCAGTGTGGGCCTCTTCAGAAATTAATGTATATCCATTATCCATTATTTTATTGAATATAATGGTCGCTAGATAAAAACGTTAACATTTTTTCCCCCGGTGGCACATTTGATTGATTTAAAGAGTGACTAAAATTATGGTCGACTGTCAGAACGACGCTCTTTTTGAGCGCCCCATTACATTAGTAGAGCGCCGATAATTTGGACTGATTGGGGATCGACCCAGTCTAGATAATCGATCTGTCCGTATTTTCGAAAATAAAGTTCCTATACTAAAAATAAAAATAAGTATAGACTTAATAAAACTCATTGTTAAGGTAAAAACATTTTCACTTTATCCAAACACCGAGCTTATAAATTATTTTTGTTGCTAAATATCACAAATTCTGAAGGAATATAATTAGGAAAAAATCTAACAACGGAAAAAACCTCAAATTTTTTTAATAGTGTAGTTTTTGGCAGCCATGTGTCTGCTATTGATATGATTGTGGCAGTAAAGTAGCGGTACGCCCCGGGCGACACTTTTCAGGGGGCGGCACTTTTGGCCTACTGCAACAAAAAGAAAAGTTTTTATTCTGCCGGAATAGTAGCCTACAAGACGTCAGATGCAATTTTATTGTTTACTACTAAAATAAATAAAATGTTAATAAATAACAAAACACTTAAATTTCCCTATCATTCAAATTCTTATAAATAAAATAATAAAACTTTACTTTGATTTTTTTAAATATATGTATATAATATCGCAACATGTGGTGGAAACTTAATCCTAAATTATTCAAGCATAAATCCATTGTAGATCATGTTCGGGCTTTCACACAATGGAAGGAGTTGGAAATTATAATCCGACATGGAGTAACAATTGATAAAAAGGAACAAAGAGAAGTTAAAAACGAAGTGAAGAAGTGAAGAGAAATTCTTTCAAGATTGTTGGATATGATTAGATTCCTAGATAAACAGAATTTCTCCTTGCGGGATCATCGAGAAGGAATTTATTATGAGACTAATGATGAATCTGAATCAACGGGAAATAGAGGATTTTTTTAAAAAATAGTTTATTTGTTGGTGATATACGATCCAATGCTACGTGAGCATGTTCTAAGAATCAAGCTGGAGAAAAAATTAGCTAAATCCTATATGTCGCCTACTATTCATAACGCATTTATAGATATTTTGGGAGAAAAAGTAAGAAGCGAAGTTATCGAGCAAGTAAAAGAAGCCAAGAACCTTTCTATGATATTCGACAGCACTTCTGATATTTCTCATAGGGATCAAATGAGCCAAGTTTTGTGCTACGTTATGATCAATGGAAATAAAGTGAAGGTAGTAGAATCATTTGTTGATTTCAATGAAACAAAAGGTAAAACCGCCGAGAATATTTCAACTATGATTTTGCAAAAATTAGGAAACGACGGAATTGGTATTCAAAATTGTAGAGGACAAGCATATGAGAATGCTGATTTGACGGTTGGTCAACATACTGGCGTTCAGAGACGTATCAAGGAACTTATGAGAAAAGCAGAATTTGTCACAAGTACAAATACCATGATGAATTTGGTGGGTATTCATGCAGATTCTGTTACTTTTATTTTTTTGCACTGTGAAGCGTTTGTTCAGGTTTTTTTTCTCCTTGATCCATCGCTGGGATATTTGACTTCAGTCACTGGTGTAAGTGTCAAGTAGTATTATAAACTCGATGGAGTGCAAGGGGAGAAGCTGTGAGTATTGTAATATATATAATATACTAGCTTTTGCCCGCGGCTTCGCTCGCGTTAATGTAGGTTTTATCAATAAATTCAGGTTGTAGATTGACACAGGAAGTATGACAATAAAAACGATGAGCATATTGAGGTTGTTAGTCAATAGAGGTAGAGATAAAGGAAAAAAAACTACACAATATAAATCAGGATTAAGTGTAGGAGTAGAAAAGAAGTAGCGGAGTGTGTGTCAGTAGAGTCATAGGTTATGCCTTGCCACTAATTGGAAGATCCTACTCCATCTTAAATTTTACTTACAGTTAATTAACATCCCTTGTTTACTCCGCTTGTTCTTGACCGTTGCAATCATGGGCACAGAATAGATCATTATTTTAGGACGCTCCTATATACTATGTTGTATGTCCTTCCATTTGGGGCAAATACATACAAATTCTGGGCATTGGACACACGCGAACAGGCTACATATAGCTGGCCATGGGAAAAACATGGCATTTCCAAATGCACCCCTGCTACCTGCAATGTTTGCCCTTACGCTTTGTTAATAGTAATAGCAAAACTAAGTTTGATTGGAAACTGGAGTCTTTTGAATTGAAATGGTAGGTCAGTGGGGATTATTGGTATTCGAGGTATGATTACACTTTCCCCTTTTCCCACACCTGTTAAAATGGTGGCACAGATTATATTTTGCCCTAATTGTGTAATTCGAAGCCTCATCCCATTACATAAACGGGCTGCATCTAAATTTCGCATAAGCATAACTGGTACACCTAATTTTAATTGTAGTTTATGCGAGGGTACACCCGATAGCTCCAGAGAATTTAAAAACTCAGCGGGATATGAAGTGCTCTGTCCTGTGTCCATGATTGTATCTATTGACAAATACTCCTTTATTTCTCCCTGCACCTCTTTCAAAATGTCAGTGTTTATTTTGCTAACAATTTCATATTTTAGTGCAAGAATTGCTCTTGCACACAACCAATGATCACAATGTATATATAGTTGTAAGTCTGGGTAAGCTTTAGCAATGAGCTCCACATCATTTTCCACCAAATTACAGAATTCCCCTGTAAGTAAAATACAGCCTTCAGCATCCGTGTCCAAACGTCCATCGCCAATTTTCAATAGTGTATCTGCGTAATGTCCTGAATCTATGTCATTATAAAGGTGGACTCTCATATTCGTTGTTAGGCTGAATTTTTTCACTTTTGCCCACAATCTTGATGACTTGAGACAGGCTTTGATTTCATCTGCATGTGTGCCCCTCTGGATCACCGGTAGAGTTTGTCGGAAGTCACCAGCCAGTAAAACTACCATTTCTCCCATAATATCTGTACTGTCTCGCAAGTCCTGAAGAATTTGGTTTAACGCCTCTATAGCTTTTTTGTGGGAAATCGTACTTTCGTGCCACACTAAAAGTTTACATTGTCGTAGCATCATACCTCGAGAGCTATTTTTGCTGAAATTGCAGATGGGTGACTCTTCCTGTGCAAGTGCAAGATTTAATGGCAATTTTAGAACGGAATGTGCAGTACGGCCACACTTCAGTAGTGTAGCTGCTATACCGGAGAAAGCGACGGCAACAGCAATTTTCTTGTCTTTTCTTATGAACGCCAATAATAAATTCAGCAAAAACGTTTTCCCGGTTCCTCCAGGGGCGTCGAGAAAGAGAAGTACACCATTCCCTAACTCTACTTGACGTAAAACCTGTTGAAAGACGTGACTTTGTTCTGGAAGCAACCGAGGAACTAATTCGGTTACTTTCTGTTGCAATACTGTGAAATCATAGTTTAATTCCCAAGTAATTTCATCGTTTAAGTCATTTTAGTCTGATCTTTGAGGGCTTACCATTCCGAAATTTTGAAGCTTCTTTCCCGCCATTGTTATAACCTTTGTTTTCAATTTTCGTCAGCGCTTCGTAGTAGATGTGCTCATTAAAAGTCATATCTGCATGTACTTGTTGTAGCCGCCGCAAAATATCTTCCGCCATGTACTCTTTGTACTTATCCCACAGCGTTTGAGGATTGGAAAGACCGCAAGATGATATGAGGGTGGCGTAAAGTTCCCTGATTTTGTCTGGTGATCTGCACTGCACGGCTTCCTCCATAGTTTCGTCCCAGTGGTTATCATTCTCTAACAAACATAGAGCTTCACATGCTTCTCTATATGTTCCGCATTCCTGACCGTTGACAATTTTAAGGTCTCTATAGCTAGTTGGACCTTGAACATGATGCAATAACATGCGCAGACAAAAGCATTCCAAGTTCGTTACATGGACGGTGTAGACACGACCAAGAGCGTCTGATGATTTAACCCCTGGGAAAACTTCAACAGGCGTACCTTGAACGCGGCGTTTCCACTCCTTTTTTGAGGTGTTCCATGTATAATAACGGGGAACTTGGGAATACAATAATGTTTTAGCGAAAGTATCTGTCTGACAAAGCTGGAAAAGGCAGTTAATGTGGTTTTAGGAGGTGATGAAATCCTTTCCTGAAAATTACTCTCATTAAAGAAAACACGCTGTCCATTTTCTAAGTGTATGGCAAGATGTGTAACAGTCGGATGTCTTTCGTGTAAGGGTAAACCAAGGAGCCGCCACGCCGCCTCATTACTACTGACATATCGCCCTGCTTGATAGGTTTGTACTTCATTAATAGTTTGCGCTACACCTTCGTTACGCAGATTGAAGATCGCCTGATCACTCCCTTTATTAATGTATTTGCAAATATATTTAATAGCACGAACAGAGTTGCAGGCTTCTACATTAATGTGGGCATTAAATATTTTACATAAAATGGGTGAATATGGCACAACCTAGCTATTATCAAAAGTTTGGACCACCCCAATGTGATTCTGAATCGTAACACTTTTACCACCATCTTCGGGTGCTCTTCGTGTGTACAAAGGGTAACCCTTATTATTGTGCAATGTTTCCTTTAGCAGCTCTCGGGGGAATTTTTTTGTACATTTTCAATTTTTCATGCAAGGTGATGCTGGATTGCGTGCTCCACAGGGACCATGAACCATGTTTCTGACTACGGTATCGTGCAAATCCTTATCTTGTTCTGGATCCGGAATCTCGGCGCTTATTATGTTATCTATTTGATTGGGACGCAGCTTTTCTTGTAACCAAATAAGAAAATGCACATGTGGCAATCCTCGTTTCTGCCATTCAATGGAATACATGTGGCACTGGACGTTTCCAAATACTTTTCCCTTTGTAATAACATTCATTAGTTTTTGAACCTTTAAACGAAACACGCGGGCAACTAAGTCATGTCGATCAGTAGCTCTTTGCCCGAGCATTTGCTCTTCTGTTATTTCCTTCCATGAGGGATTGCAGGTGAAAGTTACGAATAGGTCAGGCCTGCCGTAAGTGCGCACATAGGCGAAAGCGTCTTGTGTGTATTCATGCAGATAGCGGGAGCTGTTCACAAAAGTAGAGGGAAGAATAACCATTCTGCCTAAATCGTTGGGGCTTATATTACCATCCGTGCTAATCGCATCTTGCAGGTGAATGTAATTTTCAGCTCACAGTTTTTTCTGGTTTAAAGAAATGTAATGAATACGTTCACTCTCTACTTTGATGTACATATCTACTAAAAATTGGTGAAAGAGCTGTCTTGACCGCGGAAGGAGGTTAAAGTCATTTTCTCGAAGCACCATGTGATAGGCGTAAAAATCCATGCATGAAACTTTTTTATTGGGAACTGGCTGTTTTGTAGTGGGATTAATGAGTGGAATATTAAAATGGTATCCCGACTCTCCCTTGCTAAAAATTAATGGGTACTGCAACGCATCATAAAACTTATGAGTATCGGCTACACGTGTAAGTGTATTATCGTGTGCTCGTAACACTATGTCTCGTGAAGAGAACTGGTCGCCACTCACCACGACAGAAACTTCATTAATTGTCGGTGCATTATAGCGCCTCTCATGTTCGCCACGTGGAGTTCGATCAGCATGGATGACAACCTTATCTTCTTGAGGCCAGTTCTCTATTGCGGTTTTAAAGGTATTTATCAAAATGTTGTGTTTATGTAACATTCTTTGAATTTTTAATACCGTATTTCTTTCAACTCCTTGAATTTATAAGCAACGATGGCTTACTTCATTTTCTTCATCACCCATGAAATAAACTTGCAAGAATGTATGGTGTTCGTTCTCTGTTGGAAAAAGTGAACCAATTTGATGATATATCTGACCTTGTACGGTAAAGGTTGGCGAAAACCCGGGCATTCTTATCTCCTTATCTACTCCAAAAGATGTAATTTGAAAGCATGAGTTATACTTTCTAATTCTATTTAAAAAGCGCCGTGATTCATTTGCATCATATAAATATAGAGTTTTCAGAGGCTGTTCTGGCTCACCAAGTAAAGGAATGGAAACTTTGCCATTAGAACAACACATCCCTGCGGTCTCATCTTTCCATTTTAAAGCCTCACAAAACTGGCATTTTTTATTCATCAAACCAACAACAATTAAAGTATGATTTTTGCAATCAATTAAAGGATCGTATTCAAATCCGGAATTATTAAATAAGGACCAACTGTTACGCATAAAAGTTCGTCGGCGTTCGGTTTGCATTTCTGCATGAACGATTCTTCTCGCCTGCGACTCTTGTGTAGTTTCTGTGACTCTAATGGCTGCCTGCCGCTGGGCTTGTTCGTCTTAACGGAGCTGAGTTTGAAGGGGCGTCTCAGTAGCTCTCAAAGCTCTCTGGCGTTCATCTTGCTCATCTAGACGGAGCTGCGTTTGATGAGGCGTCTCAGTTGCTCTCAAAGCAGCTTGGCGTTCAGCTTGTACATCTAAACGGACTTTTTTTTTTTTGCACTGTGAAGGTTTGTTCGGGTTTTTTTTTCTCCTTGATCCATCGCTGGGATATTTGACTTCAGTCACTGGTGAAAGTGTCAAGTAGTATTATAAACTCGATGGAGTGCAAGGGGAGAAGCTGTGAGTATTGTAATATATATAATATACTAGCTTTTGCCCGCGGCTTCGCTCGCGTTAATGTAGGTTTTATCAATAAATTCAGGTTGTAGATTGACACAGGAAGTATGACAATAAAAACGATGAGCATATTGAGGTTGTTAGTCAATAGAGGTAGAGATAAAGGAAAAAAAACTACACAATTATAAATCAGGATTAAGTGTAGGAGTAGAAAAGAAGTAGCGGAGTGTGTGTCAGTAGAGTCATAGGTTATGCCTTGCCACTAATTGGAAGATCCTACTCCATCTTAAATTTTACTTACAGTTAATTAACATCCCTTGTTTACTCCGCTTGTTCTTGACCGTTGCAATCATGGGCACAGAATAGATCATTATTTTAGGACGCTCCTATATACTATGTTGTATGTCCTTCCATTTGGGGCAAATACATACAAATTCTGGGCATTGGACACACGCGAACAGGCTAACATATAGCTGGCCATGGGAAAAACATGGCATTTCCAAATGCACCCCTGCTACCTGCAATGTTTGCCCTTACGCTTTGTTAATAGTAATAGCAAAACTAAGTTTGATTGGAAACTGGAGTCTTTTGAATTGAAATGGTAGGTCAGTGGGGATTATTGGTATTCGAGGTATGATTACACTTTCCCCTTTTCCCACACCTGTTAAAATGGTGGCACAGATTATATTTTGCCCTAATTGTGTAATTCGAAGCTCATCCCATTACATAAACGGGCTGCATCTAAATTTCGCATAAGCATAACTGGTACACCTAATTTTAATTGTAGTTTATGCGAGGGTACACCCGATAGCTCCAGAGAATTTAAAAACTCAGCGGGATATGAAGTGCTCTGTCCTGTGTCCATGATTGTATCTATTGACAAATACTCCTTTATTTCTCCCTGCACCTCTTTCAAAATGTCAGTGTTTATTTTGCTAACAATTTCATATTTTAGTGCAAGAATTGCTCTTGCACACAACCAATGATCACAATGTATATATAGTTGTAAGTCTGGGTAAGCTTTAGCAATGAGCTCCACATCATTTTCCACCAAATTACAGAATTCCCCTGTAAGTAAAATACAGCCTTCAGCATCTCGTGTCCAAACGTCCATCGCCAATTTTCAATAGTGTATCTGCGTAATGTCCTGAATCTATGTCATTATAAAGGTGGACTCTCATATTCGTTGTTAGGCTGAATTTTTTCACTTTTGCCCACAATCTTGATGACTTGAGACAGGCTTTGATTTCATCTGCATGTGTGCCCCTCGGATCACCGGTAGAGTTTGTCGGAAGTCACCAGCCAGTAAAACTACCATTTCTCCATAATATCTGTACTGTCTCGCAAGTCCTGAAGAATTTGGTTTAACGCCTCTATAGCTTTTTTGTGGGAAATCGTACTTTCGTGCCACACTAAAAGTTTACATTGTCGTAGCATCATACCTCGAGAGCTATTTTTGCTGAAATTGCAGATGGGTGACTCTTCCTGTGCAAGTGCAAGATTTAATGGCAATTTTAGAACGGAATGTGCAGTACGGCCACACTTCAGTAGTGTAGCTGCTATAACCGGAGAAAGCGACGGCAACAGCAATTTTCTTGTCTTTTCTTATGAACGCCAATAATAAATTCAGCAAAAACGTTTTCCCGGTTCCTCCAGGGGCGTCGAGAAAGAGAAGTACACCATTCCCTAACTCTACTTGACGTAAAACCTGTTGAAAGACGTGACTTTGTTCTGGAAGCAACCGAGGAACTAATTCGGTTACTTTCTGTTGCAATACTGTGAAATCATAGTTTAATTCCCAAGTAATTTCATCGTTTAAGTCATTTTAGTCTGATCTTTGAGGGCTTACCATTCCGAAATTTTGAAGCTTCTTTCCCGCCATTGTTATAACCTTTGTTTTCAATTTTCGTCAGCGCTTCGTAGTAGATGTGCTCATTAAAAGTCATATCTGCATGTACTTGTTGTAGCCGCCGCAAAATATCTTCCGCCATGTACTCTTTGTACTTATCCCACAGCGTTTGAGGATTGGAAAGACCGCAAGATGATATGAGGGTGGCGTAAAGTTCCCTGATTTTGTCTGGTGATCTGCACTGCACGGCTTCCTCCATAGTTTCGTCCCAGTGGTTATCATTCTCTAACAAACATAGAGCTTCACATGCTTCTCTATATGTTCCGCATTCCTGACCGTTGACAATTTTAAGGTCTCTATAGCTAGTTGGACCTTGAACATGATGCAATAACATGCGCAGACAAAAGCATTCCAAGTTCGTTACATGGACGGTGTAGACACGACCAAGAGCGTCTGATGATTTAACCCCTGGGAAAACTTCAACAGGCGTACCTTGAACGCGGCGTTTCCACTCCTTTTTGAGGTGTTCCATGTATAATAACGGGGAACTTGGGGAATACAATAATGTTTTAGCGAAAGTATCTGTCTGACAAAGCTGGAAAAGGCAGTTAATGTGGTTTTAGGAGGTGATGAAATCCTTTCCTGAAAATTACTCTCATTAAAGAAAACACGCTGTCCATTTTCTAAGTGTATGGCAAGATGTGTAACAGTCGGATGTCTTTCGTGTAAGGGTAAACCAAGGAGCCGCCACGCCGCCTCATTACTACTGACATATCGCCCTGCTTGATAGGTTTGTACTTCATTAATAGTTTGCGCTACACCTTCGTTACGCAGATTGAAGATCGCCTGATCACTCCCTTTATTAATGTATTTGCAAATATATTTAATAGCACGAACAGAGTTGCAGGCTTCTACATTAATGTGGGCATTAAATATTTTACATAAAATGGGTGAATATGGCACAACCTAGCTATTATCAAAAGTTTGGACCACCCCAATGTGATTCTGAATCGTAACACTTTTACCACCATCTTCGGGTGCTCTTCGTGTGTACAAAGGGTAACCCTTATTATTGTGCAATGTTTCCTTTAGCAGCTCTCGGGGGAATTTTTTTGTACATTTTCAATTTTTCATGCAAGGTGATGCTGGATTGCGTGCTCCACAGGGACCATGAACCATGTTTCTGACTACGGTATCGTGCAAATCCTTATCTTGTTCTGGATCCGGAATCTCGGCGCTTATTATGTTATCTATTTGATTGGGACGCAGCTTTTCTTGTAACCAAATAAGAAAATGCACATGTGGCAATCCTCGTTTCTGCCATTCAATGGAATACATGTGGCACTGGACGTTTCCAAATACTTTTCCCTTTGTAATAACATTCATTAGTTTTTGAACCTTTAAACGAAACACGCGGGCAACTAAGTCATGTCGATCAGTAGCTCTTTGCCCGAGCATTTGCTCTTCTGTTATTTCCTTCCATGAGGGATTGCAGGTGAAAGTTACGAATAGGTCAGGCCTGCCGTAAGTGCGCACATAGGCGAAAGCGTCTTGTGTGTATTCATGCAGATAGCGGGAGCTGTTCACAAAAGTAGAGGGAAGAATAACCATTCTGCCTAAATCGTTGGGGCTTATATTACCATCCGTGCTAATCGCATCTTGCAGGTGAATGTAATTTTCAGCTCACAGTTTTTTCTGGTTTAAAGAAATGTAATGAATACGTTCACTCTCTACTTTGATGTACATATCTACTAAAAATTGGTGAAAGAGCTGTCTTGACCGCGGAAGGAGGTTAAAGTCATTTTCTCGAAGCACCATGTGATAGGCGTAAAAATCCATGCATGAAACTTTTTTATTGGGAACTGGCTGTTTTGTAGTGGGATTAATGAGTGGAATATTAAAATGGTATCCCGACTCTCCCTTGCTAAAAATTAATGGGTACTGCAACGCATCATAAAACTTATGAGTATCGGCTACACGTGTAAGTGTATTATCGTGTGCTCGTAACACTATGTCTCGTGAAGAGAACTGGTCGCCACTCACCACGACAGAAACTTCATTAATTGTCGGTGCATTATAGCGCCTCTCATGTTCGCCACGTGGAGTTCGATCAGCATGGATGACAACCTTATCTTCTTGAGGCCAGTTCTCTATTGCGGTTTTAAAGGTATTTATCAAAATGTTGTGTTTATGTAACATTCTTTGAATTTTTAATACCGTATTTCTTTCAACTCCTTGAATTTATAAGCAACGATGGCTTACTTCATTTTCTTCATCACCCATGAAATAAACTTGCAAGAATGTATGGTGTTCGTTCTCTGTTGGAAAAAGTGAACCAATTTGATGATATATCTGACCTTGTACGGTAAAGGTTGGCGAAAACCCGGGCATTCTTATCTCCTTATCTACTCCAAAAGATGTAATTTGAAAGCATGAGTTATACTTTCTAATTCTATTTAAAAAGCGCCGTGATTCATTTGCATCATATAAATATAGAGTTTTCAGAGGCTGTTCTGGCTCACCAAGTAAAGGAATGGAAACTTTGCCATTAGAACAACACATCCCTGCGGTCTCATCTTTCCATTTTAAAGCCTCACAAAACTGGCATTTTTTATTCATCAAACCAACAACAATTAAAGTATGATTTTTGCAATCAATTAAAGGATCGTATTCAAATCCGGAATTATTAAATAAGGACCAACTGTTACGCATAAAAGTTCGTCGGCGTTCGGTTTGCATTTCTGCATGAACGATTCTTCTCGCCTGCGACTCTTGTGTAGTTTCTGTGACTCTAATGGCTGCCTGCCGCTGGGCTTGTTCGTCTTAACGGAGCTGAGTTTGAAGGGGCGTCTCAGTAGCTCTCAAAGCTCTCTGGCGTTCATCTTGCTCATCTAGACGGAGCTGCGTTTGATGAGGCGTCTCAGTTGCTCTCAAAGCAGCTTGGCGTTCAGCTTGTACATCTAAACGGATCTGTGTTTGAAGGAGCGTTTCAGTAGCTCTCAGAGCTCTCTGGCATTAGGCTTGTTCCTCTAAACGCAATTGTGTTTGAAGGGGCGTCTCAGCTGCTCTCATAGAAGCCTGGCGGGTGGCTTGGTCCTCCAGTCTTTCCTTGCTTTGATAACGTGTCTCATCAGCTCTCAAATCAGCTTGTCGCTCCATTTGTTCTTGCCTCCTTAATTTGGCATGAGCGGAGGGTTCTTGGGATCGAGCAATTTTAGCTGCCCGGGCTCACGATGAGCTCCTAGATAGGTTAGAATTACGTTTGCGAGCATTTCAAAAAAAAAAAAAAAAACTGTTTTTTAAGTAAAAAATTAACGAAAAATTAAAACACTAATAAATTATTTAAGGTAAAAGTAATCAGAATAAAATAATAACTAATAATAATAATAATAAATATAATATATTAAAAAAAAAACAGATACAATAAAAACTGAAAATGTAAAACAATTACTATATTATTAAATAGGACTAAACACAGATAAATAACGGTAACAATCAATGTTGTAAACAAATGAATCGCAAACATGTATTGCTATTGCCCAACTCCCTTTCTTCTCTTTCTTCAAGCTTCATAGCCATAGATAAACAAAACGACACCGCGTTAGTTAGTACATTTAATAGCGCAAATCGATACCGCATTTTAAAGTAAAAATAATGTTTTTATTTGATATACCAATACAATAATACCAAACTTCTTACGACAACCATAACGGGGTGAACAGACAGAGCTTAATTAGCTGAATATAATTATTTTTATTCATTTTAAGATAGATGTGCCTAAAATAACTCGGGAACAGATTTTTATTCGGGATATCAGATTTTCTTCTGGGATACCGCAGGTACCTTTTTCTGTACTCCAGGCATCATGTTGCAATTAATTTATTCATATCAGTAGGCCGAGTTGTTAAGCCTGACGACCGTCTAACAGTTATTCTTTTCCATCCCTCAGGAACAGTACTTTTTTCTGGATGAAAGGTACCCTATGTCCTTTTCTGTACCCATGATAACGTGTATGCGAAATTTCATGATGATCGGTCGAGTAGTTTAGGCGTGAAAGCGTAACAAACAATAACAAACAAATAAACAAACAAACTCACATTCACATTTTTTCTGGATGAAAGGTACCCTATATCCTTTTCTGTATCCATGACGTGTATGCGAAATTTCATGATGATCGGTCGAGTAGTTTAGGCGTGAAAGCGTAACAAACAATAACAAACAAATATACAAACAAACTCACATTCACATTTTTTCTGGATTAAAGGTACCCTATATCCTTTTCTGTACCTATGACAACGTGTATGCGAAATTTCATGATGATCGGTCGAGTAATTTAGGCGTGAAAGCGTAACAAACAATAACAAACAAACAAACTCACATTTGCATTTTTTCTGGATGAAAGGTACCCTATGTCCTTTCTGTACCCATGACAACGTGTATGCGAAATTTCATGATGATCGGTCGAGTAGTTTAGGCGTAAAAGCGTAACAATCAATAACAAACAAACAAACAAACAAACTCACATTCGCATTATTTCTGAATGAAAGGTACCCTATATACTTTTCTGTACCCATGACAACGTGTATGCGAAATTTCATGATGATCGGTCGAGTAGTTTAGGCGTGAAAGCGTAACAATCAATAACAAACAAACAAACAAACAAACTCACATTCGCATTATTTTTTTCTGGATGAAAGGTACCCTATGTCCTTTTCTGTACCCATGACAACGTGTATGCGAAATTTCATGATGATCGGTCGAGTAGTTTAGGCGTGAAAGCGTAACAAACAAACAAACAAACTCACATTCGCATTTATAATAGTTAGGATTCGAAAATCTGAAGTGCTCTAGAACAGTTAACTTGTGATAAAGAAATTACTAGATCAGATGCTGGTGTGCTGCTTGGTGCGTTACAATCGTTTCTCTTTCTGTGCTTTCTTGGCCTGTGGGAATCCGTCCTTATAGGAATTAACAACACACCCACAGACCTACTTCCAAACAAAAGGAGTGAACGTACAACAATTTGATATAAAACTCGAGACTTTGAGAGGATATTTAACTGAAAATAGGGACGAACAAGTTAATTCAATAGCCTGTGCCAAATAAATTTGTGAAGATCTTGGAATAGTCATGGGGCGTCAACGTCAATGTAGAAAGAAAAAAACTGATGGCTGGTGAAGAATCACAAGATGCTGGATTGCCATACGAAACTGAACTGAGTTGAGAAGAGAAATACTTACTTTGCTCTACAGAATGGTCCAGTAAAAGAATTACTCTCAGATTTCAACAGCTTCATGTTCTTGCTGAGAAATATGTCTTTCTCACTTCGTCCAATCTTTGAATGACAAATACGAGTGTCAACTAAATAATAACTACCGGTGCGATGACATTAATAAGGAAGAGTTACATGTTGAGAGAAAAATACTTTATAGTTTTATTGTTGTTGCTGCTACGCAAGACGAAACAGAAACGTGGAAGGAAGATCCTCTTGAACTTCTTCAGTTTATTAAATAAATACAGTCTTGGGAACTCAATTCCGAATATTGTAATACTTCTAATATTGTAATACCAACTTTATGTAACTTTATTGTAATACCAACAATATTGTAATATTGTAATATTGTAATACCAACTTTCCTAACCATTTCTGTTAGTGTTGCTTCCTGTGCACGGAGTTTTTCTGGATTAAAATTGATCAAGAATTATTTAAGATCTACAATGAGTACCTTGCGCTTAAGAAATCTTGCAATAATTTCTATAGAACAGCAACTGACATATGAAATAGATTTCAATAATATCATCGACAATTTTTCTAACAGAAAAACAAGAAAAACAACATTTTAAAATGTTGTAATTAAATTTTACTCACTTCAGAAATAAACACGGTGTCTTCCTCCCCCCACCCCCATGCGTCGATTTTGTATTGAGAGGGGCGGCACCAACTCTATCTACGCCACTGGATTGTGGTTATTTCTTATAATTTTTTTTATCTGTATTTTTGACGTCCGAATTATCGACGGCCTACTGTATATGACTTATGCCATTAATTAGTATTTCCAAATGGTTTAATGCTTCCAAATATTAGCAATGTAATTTAAATCATTCTGATGTAGGAAGAAAACTCATTTCTACAACAAGATACAATATTTTGAATGCGTTATTGTTAATTTTGTAATTATGTCATGTATTTTATAACAATTATATTATGATTCACAGTTCATACTGGGATACATTTCAACATTTTTATCTGAATATTAACAAAATCTCAGAGGGAAAAATATTCTATTAGCATAATAACTTATGATATTAATTATATAAATCCCTTAATGGCTCATCAAGTCTTATTGAAATAATTAATTAGTTCAGATTTTTAATTATAATTTACTTTTTAGGTTTCTTCCTTCTTTTTTTATATCATCCCCACTCATCGGCACTAATATAGTACCGCTGTATTGATAAATATATCTTATATATCATTTTATAAACCTTTTATAGTAATTGAAATTACGAGAAAACGACTGAATCATTTTTGACAAACGATCACTCATTTAAAGTTTGTAATGTTACTGTTCACAGTTAATGCCCCGCGGAGGGCTACATATTCTTAGTGACATGGACTCACTACTTGCGGTGATAGTTTACTATGGAATTTGGTCACCATTCTTGCGTGTTGATATTATAATGATTAGGTTGATGTGACTTATCAGGCTATAATTGAAGTATCTTATGTAATTTTAACGAATTATTTATTCAGTCATTGCTGTATTGAACAGAGTGAATATGATAGCCGATATCACACGCGCTGTTGTTTCACTTCTTGAGAACTGGGAGGATTAAAATGTGGTTTGATCAAGCTTGGTCCATTCTAGTGATCAGTGCTGAATAGTTACTGTTCCGACTCAGATTCGGCGATTAATAAAAAACATGTTTTCTCTCGACGAACGCGGGTACCGACTGCTCGATGACAAATACACTAGTGTCGTCACTTCCGCTTGTCAACAGGGTTGTTTTAGAAGACTTGGCTTCTTTAATTTTCGAGTAACGGGATGCATTCGTCCTTCGGCTCTTCCTCCTCGTCTTTTGAGAAGATTTTGTCTGGGTGACCAATAGAGAGAGACAGAAGTATGTTGCACCACGTAGATATTTACTGCGAAATATAATGTGTATATTAAATTAATTTAGAATATTATTGCGTTGGATTATCATGATTAATTGGTCACTGGGAAATGTAAATACATGATTGGCACAAGTATAAGGGTCGAGGATATTGGCAAAAATAACAGCATTCAACGAAATACCCATTTTCATAGCGAGTTTCCATCGTTTCTGCTGGACGCGCAGCGGCTAGCCTAAAATGTATTCTTTGTTCACATCACCATGGAAACTCTGATTGCTTTTAAATTGTATATCGGCGAATCAAATATTTATCTTTGTATTTATTTCTATAGATCCCACTAAGCTGTTAAGAGTTTGGATTTACATAGCAAGCTGGGAGAGGGGTAAAAATAAACGCTTTGATTAAAACTAATCATCGACAAAGTTAATAGCCTTTGGCGAGGGAACTTTTAACTAGAAAGTTGAATGAAGCCTAATTCTATAGAACTTTTACCAATAAAGCGTTTGGTATAGATTTAGTGCGATAATCTACAAACATGGCTGCAACGATCCACAAGTTCAAATAAAATCTGCAGATAATTTATTTTTGAGTATTGTGCAATCTGAATCAAAGTTCAAAAAAAAATATTTTAAGGCTTTTCTCTATACTTGTTCGCTTATAACTTATTATAACACTTTATAAATGTATCTAAGTTAAACCCTTCTTCAACATATATTGCTGTGCACTTGTGAACTCATGGGGTTTGAAACGCGACAACGCAAGGCTACAATATCTCAGAGGTGTCACTTTGAATCCATGTTGGGTATTTTAAACTGATAAATAACTCGAAGTGACTTAGAATGTGTAAGTCCCCGACACCAGGGACCACGCGAGTGACTTGCTCTTGTAGGTGTCGTGCAGAGAGGAGCACAGCATCCCTGATTCTCATTTAGATGACCGCCCTTGGCCCTGTACCTCCTTCTTCCACCTTCACCACCTCCAGGTACACTCTGGTACATTCAAACCTTGCACGGACAGTCCACGCATCGTGGAGACTCCCCTAAAGTTAATAGTGACTGTAGTAATTCCATTGCACATCTTAGTAATCATGCCACTGTCCCAGACTGACCTAGTGTTGCTCTCGGTGTATCACAGTCCCAGCTAGTGTCCCAGTGCACCAGACTGACTTAGTGTTGCTCCCGATGCTAGTGTCCCAGTGCACCAGACTGACCTAGTGTTTCTCCCGATGTATCACAGTCCCAGTGCACCAGACTGACCTAGTGTTGCTCTCGGTGTATCCAGTCCCACAGTGTCCACCAGACTGACCTAGTGTTCTCCCGATCTAGTCCGTGCAGTGCTAGGCCACCAGCCATGACCATGATAGTGTTTCTCCCATGTATCTCAGTCCCAGTGCACCAGACTGACCTAGTGTTTCTCCCGATGTATCTCAGTCCCAGTGCACCAGACTGACCTAGTGTTGCTCGTGTATCCCCCAGTATGCCCAGTGCACCAGACTGACCTAGTGTTGCTCCCGATGTATCTCAGTCCCAGTGCACCAGACTGACCTAGTGTTGCTCCCGATGTATCTCAGTCCCAGTGCACCAGACTGACCTAGTGTTGCTCCCGATGTATCTCAGTCCCAGTGCACCAGACTGACCTAGTGTTGCTCCCGATGTATCACAGTCCCAGTGCACCAGACTGACCTAGTGTTGCTCCCGATGTATCCAGTCCAGTCCCAGTGCACCAGACTGACCTAGTGTTGCTCCCGATGCATAGGTCCCAGTGCACCAGACTGACCTAGTGTTGCTCCCGATGTATCACAGTCCCAGTGCACCAGACTGACCTAGTGTTGTTTCCTCCGATGTATCACAGTCCCAGTGCACCAGACTGACCTAGTGTTGCTCCCGATGTATCTCAGTCCCAGTGCACCAGACTGACCTAGTGTTGCTCCCGATGTATCTCAGTCCCAGTGCACCAGACTGACCTAGTGTTGCTCCCGATGTATCACAGTCCCAGCTAGTGTCCCAGTGCACCAGACTGACCTAGTGTTGCTCCCGATGTATCTGTCCCAGTGCACCAGACTGACCTAGTGTTGCTCCCGATGTATCTCAGTCCCAGTGCACCAGACTGACCTAGTGTTGCTCCCGATGTATCTCAGTCCCAGTGCACCAGACTGACCTAGTGTTGCTCCCGATGTATCACAGTCCCAGTGCACCAGACTGACCTAGTGTTGCTCCCGTGTATCACAGTCCCAGCTAGTGTCCCAGTGTACCAGACTGACCTAGTATTGCTCCCGATGTATCTCAGTCCCAGTGCACCAGACTGACCTAGTGTTGCTCCCGATGTATCTCAGTCCCAGTGCACCAGACTGACCTAGTGTTGCTCCCGATGTATCTCAGTCCCAGTGCACCAGACTGACCTAGTGTGCTCCCGATGTATCTCCAGTCCCAGTGCACCAGACTGACCTAGTGCTGCTCCCGATGTATGACAGTCCCAGTGCACCAGACTGACCTAGTGTTGCTCCCGATGTATCACAGTCCCAGTGCACCAGACTGACCTAGTGTTGCTTCCGTGTATCTCAGTCCCAGTGCACCAGACTGACCTAGTGCTGCTCCCGATGTATCTCAGTCCCACTAATGTCCCAGTGCACCAGACTGACCTAGTGTTGCTCCCGGTGTATCTCAGTCCCAGTGCACCAGACTGACCTAGTGCTGCTCCCGATGTATCTCAGTCCCAGCTAGTGTCCCAGTGCACCAGACTGACCTAGTGTTGCTCCCGGTGTATCTCAGTCCCAGTGCACCAGACTGTCCCAGCTCCGTGCACGACCAACCATCAAAAGCCCCGTGACCCCTGTTAACCCAGGAGGGAGGGAGGCCCGCCCACCTCTGAACAACCTCCCAGGACGAAAGATCATCCACACAATGAATTATGGGACCTAAAATATTGCCGCCCCCCTGTGGTCACTTGTCACAATGCTTTACACGCGATGTTATACACAGGTGCTCTACCTGCTTCATCATCCACACCTCACATACACCTGCTTAACTCTTTCTGGCATTTTACATCTTTTCATGGCAAATTAAATACCTGCTAAATATAGATATATAGAGCTTAGCTTTAAATGAATATAGATGTATAGAGCTTAGCTTTAAATGATTCCAAAGCATGTTTTAAAGATTCGAAACTAGAACACATATTTTGCTGTTTTGTTTAATTTAGAGCTATTAAAATATGTTTGATAAGTATGATTTTTTTAAACTCCAATAGAATATTCAACTAATATTTATGTTTATTCTATTTATCAATGCCATTAGATATCTTTAATTATACAAATATACACAGTATTAAAAAATTGTTCAGAAACTTTGTATCTTGTGGTACTAATTAAAATGATTAAAAAACCTTTTGGCTAACATAGTCCCATGTACCAACTCGCACATAAATACGTGCAATCTAAAATTTGGTTTTTGTTATTGTATATTGTGAAGCTTCGTAATTATCATAAAAAGGAACGGGCGAAAATTCTCATGCTCTTCTCGAATCAAGACACCAATAGCGATATTCAATAAACGTTCGGCTGGCCATTTTAATAGACACAATAATAGGAGCACTCGTTTTGCCGAACATACTAACAGCTGCAGGCTACATTCCCACTCTACTGAATGATTTACCCAATTTGTTGAAGGATGTGCCCCTTAGAGAAAGACAACGAATGTGGCTCATATATGGCGGGGCTCCACCTGATTTCTCATTAATGGTCAGAACTCACCTCAATGAGACATTTAATAGAAGATGGATAGGTTGAGGAGGTCCAGTCGCATGGCCGCCTCTGTTCATTGGAACTTCTTTTGTATGGAAATACTAGAACAGTTTGGTGTAATCGTCTCCAATAAAAGATTGATCATTCTTACAAACAACGAGTTGAGAGTGGTTGTCGAATGAAGCCAGCAATTATTGTAACAATCTTATTCAAAGATGTGACATTTTTATGGAAATGGAAGGACAAAACGTTGTAGTGATAAGCCAATAGATTTGTGCCATGTGAACCCAGATAACATTTAATTTTTTAATCCTAAATTTCTTATTACTGAAATACAAATGTCCTGTATATCTACATGAGCTGGTTTGCGGACCTACGTTTTCTAAAGCTTTTTTACTCATTTTAATGAATACTCAAAAATTCTAACTTTTTTCACCATACCTTATTAACATTATGTATATGTGTATTATGTATGTGTGGTTATATATATACTCTATTCACGGTAGGAATTTCTCTCTTAAAGGTCTTTTTTCCTACCATTATCCTACTATATAATAGATTTCTGGTAGGGAAAAAGGCCTTTTATAAAACAATTCCTACGCTGAAAAAACTTTACACTTGTACACGTATACAGGTTGTATCGAATTTGGTGGGAGGTAATTGGGGTGTGGATAGTAGACCTAAAAACAACAAAGAGTCCTAATGAATATATGTCATTTGTTCAATGGCTCCCGAGATAAGGCCTTCTAAGATTCTGCTGGATTAATACACCTCTGTTCGTGTAGCCGCAGCCCTGCCTGTGTACCAGCAGTGATACGTCACTTGAGGTGCGGCAGGGGTGTATCAAATAGGACTATTAACATTTCCAGCAGAAACTTGGAAGGCCTTATCTCGAGAACCATCAAATATAGGACATGTGTCCATAAGGACGTTTGCGTTATTCTGAGGTCTACTATCCTCACCCAGCTACTTCCTACAAAAATCAATACAACATATATATGTAACCCGACCGGAGTATGAAACACAATGAAACAAAGATCAAACAATTGACACAATCTTCATTATAGTATAATTTTGTGTGCCCCAAGTACTACAGTGTGGTGTGAGCTATCGCTGAATGTCTGTTCTTCTTTACAGGACATTTTGCTGAAGATAAAACAGCTCTTACTCGTTGAAAAACAACATATTCGGTTCGGGGATTGGAATGCTCTTGACGTAAGTATTATATTATATTATATTATATTTTATTTAGTTGTATGGAAATAGATTTTATTCTTAATTTAACTGATTTTTTCTGTTTAAAAACCACTAACAATTTCATATTTCTTCTCGACTACTATTATGGGGTTCTATAAATTACCCATCTTTTTAAACCAAACGAATGTGTATTTTTTTCAAATCCGCTCCACTCATAACAATTCACAAGAGTCATGTTATGGTGACTAGTGTCAAAGGCAAGAGGCGGTTTTCGGCAGAACGGCACATTAACCAAAGTTTCGTATTAAGATAATTGAGTTTGAAGTTTTCCTTAAATTTTTATTTTTTTCGAACCAAATTAAATTTAAATTTACTTTAATTTATATATTTTTCATTCTCTAAATATTAGACAGGCATTATGTATTGTTTTGTCAAAACAATTTTATACCATACAAACATTTATTAAATATGTGGTGTTACGTGTCCTTATACCAACAATGCATTTTTTCCCCATAGAAAAATAATAAATAATAAGTAAATAAAATTATATAATGTAAAGTCACCTTATATAAATGAAATGAAGATGGTCTTCTCTTTATATAATATTTTGTTTAATTGTTCTTAATACAAAACAAAAATGGCATTTTACCTGCCTCCATTATTCAGGTGCATCAGAATCAAAACATAATAAAATAATAACAGTCTTTCAATTGATTTTTACTTTTTCATCTAAAGAAAAAATATTGTTGTCGTGGAAAATCTTGATCTTGAAATGTTGATGAATCATTGCATTTTATTTGTCCTTGAACCTAAAAAAACAAGTTGACCCTACAAATTCTGTCTCTCCCCATGCCTCTATGCCTGTCTGTCTGTCCCTGGCCACAGATCCGAAACGGTTTGATGGATTTGGTTCAAACTTGATTTTGATATATTATATACCTATACCTCGGGATTTTTTAAATTTTATTTTAACCCTAGCCCTTAAATTAAAAGTAACTTACAAAATTAATGATTGATTTTTTTAGCTCCAAATTTTTCGAAAATGTTTCTAACGATTTTGACTAAAATGTAAGTACCTCTCAAATAACACTGTATAGTTGGTCTTTTAGGGTAAGCTTACTGGTGAGTGATTTTTGAAAATTCAATTTATTGCTATGACCATTCGGCAGTTCGTTAGACAAGGGTGCACCGCACACATTAGTAAAAACGAGAGAGGGTACTTTTCTACAACTGACTTGTTTAATAACAAGTATTATGGTATAAAACTATTAACAAAAGCTAATAATTTGAACATGATAATCGTCTATGGTTAAAGTATACTATCTATAAAATATTCCTACACCATGCAGAGGTACTATGTTTAGATACATCCTCCGTTGAAGTACAGGACATAACTGAACTGCTCCTCAGTAAGTTGTCCCTGGATGAACTCCGGTTCATGAACCGGCTGGTCATCCCTATCTGGAATATACATGCTCACACTACAAAATACATTATTGCAAGACTAGGAATGTCATTGTAAGCTAGGCGACTGTCCTATGACTTCCTACTTCCGATAATTCCTAGTTGCAACAATGTGTTTCGGCTCCCAACATTATTTAAAAATGGCTTTAACAATTTTGTTTTAAATGTATATCAAGGATTTGTTTTTCATAATAAATAAGAATGTGCGTTTTATTTATACAAACTATCTAATTTGAAGGCAGTTTACAAATAGATGATTTTTGAAAATTATAAATTTAAAAAAAATTGAACAATTTTGTTTAAAATTTATTTATGAAGAGTGTTAATTGTGATTAACAAGGTGATTTTTTTTCCTCAGGAAAGCTTCCTTAAGGGTAGTTTACTGAAAACATCTTTTTGAACATTTTGTTTCGAGCTATAATGAGAAAGTTTGTACAATCATTTTTTTTTTTACGCCCATTACTGTTTCCAGCCTATTATTCGGGCCATTTTGTTATTCAAGTCATATATTCTCCATTACCGGCTTGCTACGCCTGTCGTAGCTTCATATGTCCTATAATCTAACTTAAGACTAGGACAAGCACAACATCCAGTCTCTGGCCGTCAATTTATCACTGTGAAAGGGTCAACCCACATTTCACCAATGATACATTTTTCAGCCATGCAGGGAATCGAACCCAGAACCTTTAGCTCAATAGACAGACATGCTACAGACTAAACTAAGGTTTCGGATTGTACAATTATGTCATACTATTTATTTATTATTGATAAACACAAATGACACACACTTAAATTGATTGAATGAAAAGGTTTTCTTCAATAAACCCATCTTATCGAGAACCTCTTCTTTAAAAATATCTTTTTACAAAATTACTAGACGAACACTTAAAAATAAAATAATTATTGGC
The DNA here is from genome assembly GCA_033556935.1 of Timema podura. Lineage (NCBI taxonomy): Eukaryota > Metazoa > Arthropoda > Insecta > Phasmatodea > Timematidae > Timema > Timema podura. The sequence goes on along the minus strand of JAVRXN010000004.1, from coordinate 65,363,156 downwards.
ACTCATAATTAATTAATTAACTAATCTATGACACTAGAAACTTTAAGGTTTAATGCCACACTTATAAAAGTTCGTCACCTATCCCCATCTTGAGCTAGTTCTATCCAGTCCACCTCACTACACCCTCTCTCTTTCAGGTCCATTCTAATATAATCCTCTCATCTTCCCGTATTTTTAATATACTGTACATAATCCGAAGAGCATTTGCTCACTTGGAAACTATGAGCTTTACATCAACATTTTTATACAGTTTATTTTTTAATTACTATTTAGTTATTTTATATTATGAATTATATATATACTTTATAATGTTATAAAGTGAAAAATTAGAAATAATGAAGAATGCATAAAAATAGATGAGTTGATTAGTGGCAAAATAAAAGTGAAACAATGTCCTGATTAACTCATAAATTTCCAGATAAATTAACTCTAAATGAATACAATAATACTATTTTGTTAAATTATAGTGAAAAGGAAAGAAAGACACTGCCAATCCGCTATAAGAAACATAACCGGCTGTAGCTATGTCTAAAATATACATGATACACACGTCCATATACTATAAAGCGACATGGCTGGCTCACTCACTCACTGACATTAATGTTTACCCACTTCCAGATAAGATAGAAACTTGAAATTTGGCAAACTTATAGCTTCTAGCCTGTAACCGACGGGAAAATTCCAAATAGTTAAAAAAAAATAAGTTTCAACCCCCGAAAAAAACCCAAAATGGCGGGAGCAACCTTAAAGTCGGTGCGGACCTTTCTTTGGAGGTCTCTTGTGGCTAAACGGTAAGACCTATCAAAAAACGGATTGCACCAGCAGCTACGGATTTGGGGGGATCCACAAGTTTGCTCCTATTACTTTTTGTCGTATCTTTATTATTTATACCTTAGATAGAGCTAGATTTTCTGATTTTAAGTAAATTTTGCACATTTTCCACACTTTTTTTAATTTTCTGACACACTTATGGGACATCTAGAATCGTAAAATTTGGCAGGCATATTGGCATATCCAATTGCCATAAGCATGCCAAATTGTATGATTCTAGCTGCCCTATAAGTATGGAGAAACTAAAATAATGTGTGAAAAATAAAATACAATACACACCGGGGGTCGCCCCCAACGAGCAAAGCGAGTATACCTAGACAAACACATACACACACACACACATATATATATATATATATATATATATATATATATATATATATATATGAACACACAATAATATGAGAACAAAAACCTAAGAGGCCTATCAGTTATACAAAACATGAAGAAAAAAACTATATTTAAATAACACCTAAATGTCAGTACCCTGAACATGATTCTGGATTATTCTATTCGCGCTGCATGTCCTGCCCTCCATAATATATGAGACTTGATTGTTATAACAATGTCTTGTGATTAGTATAGGCAAACTAAAAAATCTACCATGTATTTTCCTCGGGTGAAATATTCCGGAGCTGCAATCTTAATATAATAAAATTAAATGATTAGAAACTTATATTTAAATAACATTTGACTCAAGAAATAGCATAAGCTATTTAATCTTGCTGCTTTAATTTGTCAATAAAATATATACATTTCTTAAGGTGCGGCCGAAGAGAGCGTAAGTATTTTTACAGTTTTTATAGAATTTAAATTTTTTGGCAAAAATTAACCAAATATTGCTCCTGTAGCAACATAGAGTTTAGTTTTCTGCACATGCTAATATCAACATATCTTGAATATCTGTCAAGGTTTTCCTGGAATTTTGTCAAAACATTTTCTTTTTATTTAAAAAGTTTGGACAAAATTCCAGGACACCTTTTAAAGATATTCAAGATCTGCTGATACTAGAATGTGCAGAAAACTAAACTCTATGTTGCTATTGGAGAAATATTTGATTTATTTTGGCCAAAAAATTTATATTCTATAAAAACTGTAGAATTACTCGCGCTCCCTTCTGCCGCACCTTAACATAGTGGAGAGTTTTTGCCACGTTTTGGAAGATGGCACCAGTCAGCCTGTTGTTAAAGTTCTTCATGAGTTACTCAAAAAGATGGGATAGCCAATGGGACGTCGCGAAAGCTAAAATCATCATCATTATCAACTGTTTTCAGCCTTAGTCTGGTCACTTAAGTAAAATGCCTCCATCTTCCCCTATCCTTCCACCATTCTTCCTCCTTTAATTGCTTTACTTCTTCTCCTCTCACTTGTACACTTTCGGTTATCTGCTCCTCACATCTCTTTCTTGGCCTCCTTTGCAGTATTTTTCCTCAATACTTCATTTCCAACATTTTCTTTGGCATCCTCTCCTTCTCCATCCTCATTACATGTCCATACCATCTCAGTCTTGCTTCCTCTACTATCTCATGTACTCCCTGTACTCCCGTGGCTGAACTACTCTACCCAAAGTGTTGACCAAGCTGATTGGTAGATCAGACGTTGTTATTTCTTGGTCCTCGTGCGGTTTACGACGTTTATACAGAGCTTAAGAAAAATTACCTGGGAGCAAGGCGTTGCTAAACAACTGCGTTAGCAAGTATTAGCATCGATTAGGAGATATTTATAAGAGTAGCGTTTTTAATACCAACTGAATTTTAGAGGGGCGAGCACCTACTTTTTTTTTTGCCAAGTCCGTCAGTTAGGGTTAATCTCTCTTTAAAATACCTCACTGGTTGAATCCTCCTATACGTGCGCAGTATGTATTGGGTCTAACGTACGGTCATTTGGCACAAATTGTGACCATAAAAGATCAGTAAATACATTAACCCTCGCGTTTCATGTAATGATAAGGTGGTGTGAAATCCACATCAAGTTCCTCGTCATATCTAACAAGGACCTGTCCTGTGCACAAAGGCTCTCAATATTGTCCCATCAGATACCGGTCTGGTATCCTTGAACCATCTCGCATAATTTATTACCATCATGGTTTCATTTGACCTTTCTTCTGAGTTCCTCATGATTGTCCAAGTATTCCTCAGCCGATTTTGCTTCTCTCCTGGGTGTGCCCAAGTCTATAATCTGACAAGGAGCCTGTGATGTTTTCCTAGATGGTGCCTCGGGTACCAATCTTCGATTGCATCTTTGATATCTAAATCTCCTTGAACATATCCTAGTCAGTACTTCTCCCCTTTGTTATTCATTGAGTCATGGGATGTTTAGCCGCGAGTATTCTCAATCCTAGAGCTCCGTGAGGTGCGCATTGCATTGTGGTCACCACCCATTACAACCAGCATGTTAGCATCCCATCCAGATCGACTTCTTTGATTATCTCAAACGGACGGAGGGACGTCTACGATTTGTGAATATAAATATTGATGGTTAATCAAGAATCTTTGCTGAGTCTAGATTATTCCCCGTCCATCCACACGTAGTGGTGAAATAGGGATAATAACGTGGCTTGTTAGAGCATATAACCAACCATTCACAAGAATTCTTCTTTCAGATAAACACTGTAGCGACCTGATTTGGTGGCCACGTGTTCTAACGCGCTATTCTAGCAGTAGACTAGACTTCCGATGACGGGGAGATTCAGGTTCGACTCCCGGTCGGGTGTACTGAAGTTGGTTTTTGTCAAAATAGTTTTACACTCTCCCTTTACGCAAATGCGGGTACACTTCATCTAAATAAAATCTTACTAATCCCTAAAATCATTAACGTAGTTATTAAATAAGCATATAATCCGAACGGGTAGTAAGACGTGGTGCTACAAAACATTGTAGCTCTAAAAAGTGACATACTAGTGTTATCAAGTGACGGTTAATGTGTCATCTACTTAGTTTTTTGGAACTTCTCGGTACAGCGGGAACTTGTCGGCTTTACTTTATTAGCCTACGCACTATATCAGAAACATTGGTATGTATAAACCATTTAGAAAAGTAACCAGTGCCGTGACGAAGTGGTCAGTGCGCCTGGATACGAGTCTAGGGGTCCCGGGTTAGATTCCTGGCTGCTACCGTGGGTGTTTGGGGAACTACCCCAAAGTTCACCAGGGTTTGGTTAATTAGATCGAGTGTCACCTGAGCCACCATTTACTGGAAATGAGAGTGACCTGGACCGTGTTTTACCTGCTCCGCTGGTTACATGAGGTGGACAGCCTCTCATCTGAGCTGTGTGTATTCCATGCGGTTGATCTCAGGTCCTCACACAATGGCTGTCAGCAACAACAGATTATCTGGGCTCCCTGCCATGCCCGAGACTCGACAATTTGCTGCGTCATAAACTAACTCACAGCCTCGAGTATTGGTCCTGGTGCTAGATTATCAACACCTGCTCTAATAGTTGGTGTTTAGAACTGATATACTAGGGTTTGGTGTTTAGAACTGATACACTAGGGTTGGGTGTTTAGAACTGATATACTAGGGTTGGGTGTTTAGAACTGATATACTAGGGTTGGGTGTTTAGAACTGATACACTAGGGTTGGGTGTTTAGAACTGATACACTAGGGTTGGGTGTTTAGAGAACTGATACACTAGGGTTGGGTGTTTAGAACTGATACACTAGGGTTGGGTGTTTAGAACTGATATACTAGGGTTGGGTGTTTAGAACTGATATACTAGGGTTGGGTGTTTAGAACTGATATACTAGGGTTGGGTGTTTAGAACTGATACACTAGGGTTGGGTGTTTAGAACTGATACACTAGGGTTGGGTGTTTAGAACTGATACACTAGGGTTGGGTGTTTAGTGCTGCTTTACTAGTGTTGAGTGGTTAGAACTGATAAACTAGGGTTGGGTGTTTATCGCTGATAAATGTTGGGTGTTTAAGCTTAAACACATCTACAGAATGATTCTACCATCGCTTTAAAATACAATTATAATGTATAATCATTATTACCTTGCCAATCTCAAGATAGCGTGGCATTATTCAAATTGTGTTTATACTGTTTATACTAAAACTCTATTACAAATATTGATTATCCTGAGTTTGTCTTTATTATTCTAAATGTGGTACTACTCGAGGAAAAACACTAACGTAATTATGTCATATATTACACGTTTAGCCATCAAAACCTACCCTTCATGATTATCGTGACTGTAATCACTGTGAGAGTATATTATTAATGTATGCAGAGCTGATGTCACGGCTTTTTATTCGTGTATAATTTGTTTTAATAATGTGAATATACAATTAATATTGAATTAGTTCTTTGAAAGTATTGGGTATTGCAGGGATTTACACACATCTATACAACATGGTGACAACAATGTCAGTGACAACAATGACCATGTTTGGGTTTTCTATTTTCAGATTGAAGTTCTCAACAAGAATCTATTCATCACGAGTAAACCCATCATTTATTTAGTGAATCTTTCAGAGAAGGATTACATCAAGAAGAAAAATAAATGGTAAGTAGATTTTTATTTCCATTGTTTTCAACCTGTCATGTCATTTGAGGTCCTCATCGGCAAGAAATGGTCATCATTTTTGTTATATCTTTACTTTCTCATACAAAGATAAAGTAGCCTATTGTAATTGTGAACATTTTCGAGCTCGAGAATATTATGAATCCTTATATTTTATGTTCTTCGAAGCCAAAAAATTGGTATTTTAATCTGATCTGTCTTTCCTGAGTCTAGATCCAAAAGTTCATTCTACTCGCTTCATTTTAACATTAAACTTTACTGTGTTTATTATAAGATACATAAATATATTAATTTAGCATAATAAATAATGTAGTGGTTGTAGACTAATGCATATTGAAATATACTGATATATTAAGTAATAGCAAACAAATTAACATAAGAAAATACACAAGCATTTCAGCAATTAGTGAACATCTGGACTAAATCAGAATTTTCCTTTCCTGGCCTCTAAAGCTGCGAACTTGTGAATCACTTCATCGAAATCAATGGCTTTCGTCATCTCGCTTTCGATTGATAGTTTCACAAGATAGGAGATCCTTTACTATGCTATGGTAGATCGCAACTCACTCTTTACAAGTCTCAGCCTTGAAAAGCTCTTCACATGAAGCGACAGACACACAGATCGACAGAAATAATTCTAGGTTTAGTAAAAGGGTTCTACAGACGGTCATTTTGGTGTCACCCCCCTCTGATGGTGTCATCCGGTGTGGTACACACCCCCTTAGGGACACCATTGGTCAGTTGTACCTGCGCCAACCAGTTGCGACGTTTGTTTACTTCTAACACTATTTTTTTAATGCTCTGCTTCATTTGCTGATGAAATAGAGTGATTTATTTAAATGTCTTAATTTATTCTAGGAAAGCTATTTGTTGACTTAACCAGATGATGGTAAGTAGCTGACCCTGTTTTCGGGAAAATAAGGAGTAGACCCACACCAGATAAAGTCCAGCATCGGTCTGACGAGTACTTTATTTTCTTATTTCCAACAAACACGCAGACAGACGAAGATTCCAAAAAATGGACACTTTGGTCAAAGGACATGGAAAGCTCAAAGAGCACAAGTTCAAACACATCTGCGCGATATTAAATATGTATTCCCGTCCTTTTAACACATTAAGGAGAAGAAGAAGAAACTCTTATGTTTTGTTAGCCAAGTGTATCAGAAAGAACTCGGGGGTGCGGGGGGACAAGAGACATGAATTATTCAGACCAGGATAGCACAGTTATAACCGGCCCCATGGTGTAGTGGTCATTACACGACCATAGGGGCCCAGGTTCATTTCTCGGCTGAGACCATGGGTATTTTCTCCTGAAAGAACTATCCCAACGGTTCACCAGGGCTTGGTTAGTTAGGTATAAGATTCACACTGGCTTCACACCTTCATATTCACTATCATCACATCATCTCATTGGGGGTACGAGTGTAGACAGCATCCATACGGCAAGGCCGTAGCCAGACGACAATTTTGGGGGGGGACAGCCCCCCACCTTCTGGAGGCTAGGAAAACTCACAAACAATAAACGCCTATAGAAGCTGTTAAGCTGTTTGGCGTATTTTCTTATGGTAATTTAGGGTAGAGATATAAACACTGTAAATACTACGACTCTTGCATATATATTCATATATATATATATATATGTATATATTCTTTGAATTGAAAAATGACACCTGGACACGGGAATTGAACTCAGGACCCTTGACTTAGTACACCAATGCTCTAACCACTGAGCTATTCAGGAATCGTCCCGTGCCCAGAGTCATGCTTCACTCATATTTTAAGGCAGAGTTTGTGATGGACGTGTGGAAATCGTCACCTACAAATGTGAGATCAATTACGATCACGAGCTAACAGATAACGCAGCCACCTTTTATAATTTAGAAATCTAGATAGCACGCCTTCCCTTTAATATAGGAAAATTTGCGTTGAGCACTTGTTAATTTAATGTATGTCTAGTGATTCTAGAGCTGAATTAGTGTATATCAAATAGAGCCGGAGGTTTAAATATTAGTGCTTGAAGAAAAGGGAAGACCACTTCAGTCTACATAGTCAAAAATGGTACCCCATTCTCTTTACAAAAATACATTTTCAAACTGACCAAATTTATTTATTTATTTTTGGTAGCACCGCGTCTTATCCGTTCGGGTTATATTTTTATGTACTAATTACGTTAAAGGTCTTAGTGATTAGAAAATATATATTTATAGGAAGTGTACCCGCATTTGTGTAAAGGGAGAGTGGAAAACTAATTTGGAAAAATCCTCAACATACCCGACTGAGATACGAACCTTGATCTCCCCTTAATCGGCAGTTTAGTCTTCTGCGACCAAATTCATTGATGAACTTATATTATATTTATGATATATGGAGACTGTCTTTTGAAAAAGGGGCCATGGCCGTGAGAGTGGAGCAGGGCTTGTTTGTACCCTCAGTAGTGGCCCAGGCCGTGAGGGGAGAGCAGGGGTTGTTTGTACCCTCAGTAGTTGCCCAGGCCGTGAGGGGAGAGCAGGGGTTGTTTGTACCCTTAGTAGTTGCCCAGGCCGTGAGGGGAGAGCAGAAGTTGTTTGTACCCTCAGTAGTGGCCCAGGCCGTGAGGGGAGAGCAGGGCTTGTTTGTACCCTCAGTAGTGGCCCAGGCCGTGAGGGGAGAGCAGGGGTTGTTTGTACCCTCAGTAGTTGCCCAGGCCGTGAGGGGAGAGCAGAAGTTGTTTGTACCCTCAGTAGTTGCCCAGGCCGTGAGGGGAGAGCAGGAGTTGTTTGTACCCTCAGTAGTGGCCCAGGCCGTGAGGGGAGAGCAGGGGTTGTTTGTACCCTCAGTAGTGGCCCAGGCCGTGAGGGGAGAGCAGGGGTTGTTTGTACCCTCAGTAGTGGCCCAGGCCGTGAGGGGAGAGCAGGGCTTGTTTGTACCCTCAGTAGTGGCCCAGGCCGTGAGGGGAGAGCAGGGGTTGTTTGTACCCTCAGTAGTTGCCCAGGCCGTGAGGGGAGAGCAGGGGTTGTTTGTACCCTTAGTAGTTGCCCAGGCCGTGAGGGGAGAGCAGAAGTTGTTTGTACCCTCAGTAGTGGCCCAGGCCGTGAGGGGAGACAGGGGTTGTTTGTACCCTCAGTAGTGGCCCAGGCCGTGAGGGGAGAGCAGGAGTTGTTTGTACCCTCAGTAGTTGCCCAGGCCGTGAGGGGAGAGCAGAAGTTGTTTGTACCCTCAGTAGTGGCCCAGGCCGTGAGGGGAGAGCAGGAGTTGTTTGTACCCTCAGTAGTTGCCCAGGCCGTGAGGGGAGAGCAGGAGTTGTTTGTACCCTCAGTAGTGGCCCAGGCCGTGAGGGGAGAGCAGGGGTTGTTTGTACCCTCAGTAGTTGCCCAGGCCGTGAGGGGAGAGCAGGGGTTGTTTGTACCCTCAGTAGTTGCCCAGGCCGTGAGGGGAGAGCAGGGGTTGTTTGTACCCTCAGTAGTTGCCCAGGCCGTGAGGGGAGAGCAGGAGTTGTTTATACCCTCAGTAGTTGCCCAGGCCGTGAGGGGAGAGCAGGAGTTGTTTGTACCCTCAGTAGTTGCCCAGGCCGTGAGGGGAGAGCAGGAGTTGTTTGTACCCTCAGTAGTTGCCTAGCTCTTTAGATGACCCTGTCTGTATATTGTCACATTCAGATAGGAAGAAACTTTCTACAGTTACAAAAGTTACAAAGACTATTTTAATATATTCATACATCAAGTAATATGAGCTGTTGCAGGAAAACACATTGTGTTGACTACAACATGTAAAGCTTCTTTTATCAGATATCACTGTTTCTTACAATTATATTTTAACTTGGAACTTGTTAACAAAAAAAAGATTTAAAAAATCTCATTTGATTTAATTTTTTCCCCTATTTTCCGAAAAGTGTGACAGAATTATCTGGAATTTTGGACTATCGGGGATTCGGTCTAACGAGGTTTTACTGTAATTACAAAATATTTGTAAAAATGTATTTTAACATAAGAATGGTGGCAGGGACTAGTTTTATATATTTTCTTGTGCCTGTATTTTGATAATGTTTAAATCATAAATAATAAGAAGTACCTATGTCTTATTTGGGGGTGTGGGGTTGAATCCTCAAACCCCCCATGATCCTGGGCAACATTCTGTGCCACCAGAGCGGCTAAAAGTGTACACACAGACAGACAACCGTAAGGTTGTCTCCAGAGTAACAAACTTGTTGCCCGTCTCGGCAAGCACGTGATTTCCTGGTGACGGAAAGGGGGTGATTTTACTTACTGGTTTCCCACTCTCCCTCTACGCTATTTCGAGTACACTTTCACTTAATTGTAGCTTCTTCTTCCCAACCCCAATAGAGCAATAAAGGGTGAATAATCCGGAAGAGTAGTAAGACGCGCTGCAATAATAATAATAATAATTTGTTATCCATCGTTTTGATATAAATAATAATGTTCATATCCATTCACAACGAAACTATATTCTTATTCTTTTGAGTTGAAAAATGACACCTGGACACGGGAACCGAACCCGGGACCTTTGACCTAGTTTGCGAATCTTTTAGCCACTGAGGTATCCAGGAGTTGTCCCGTGCTCAAGGTCATTCTTCACTCATATTTTAAGGCAGAGTCTGTGATGGATGTGTGGAAATCGTCAGCTATATAAGTGTGATCAATTAAGGTGGCTGCGTTATCTGATAGCTCCTGATCTTAATTGATCACTCATTTGTAGCTGACGATTCCCGCACGTCCATCACAGACTTTGCCTTAAAATATGAGTGAAGAATGTCCCAGGGCATTGGGCCTGAATATCTCAGTAGTTAAGGCATTGGAGTACCAAGCCAAAGGTCCCGGGTTCGATTCCCATGTAAAGGTGTCATTTTTCAATTTAAAGAATAAGATATTTATATCCGGCTGTAATCGTAATTAACAATTATAACAGTTTTTCTATTTAAGCCATCATGAAACTACTCGTTAAAGTCTTAACACAAAGGGTCACGCTGTTTAAAAATGGGCGCACAGTTATCAGATCATTGGTTGAAACACAGCTACAGTAGAACCGCGACTTCCCGGACTAATTAGGACCTAAGTTAGTCCGTATAGTCGAAAATCAGGATAATTTGATCTTATAGAGGAAAGAGGATTTCACACTAAAAGATGTCTCCCGCTGTTTTACGACTTTCGATGGGCGGGATAAGTGAGATGGGAAGACCGGCCTTCCCCTTCCCTCCGACACACTCTTCCGACTCCTTCACTTAGATACGCGCTATTTACTGTTGTGGTTCATGTGTCTTAACACGATACAAATCATTCTGCCCATTTCATACTTTGAACCCCCCTACCCCACCCCCCCCTTGCGGGACGGGGTTTAGAATAGCCCCACAGTAGCCCCTGCTTGTCGTAAGAGGTGACTAAAAGGGGAGGCGTCTGTGCAGGACGTACCACGTGTAGAACAAATCTAGCCTATATCTTTCCTTTCACCTTTTTTTCTTCCTTTTTCTCTCTCCTTCGTTCTTCTCCTTTTTCTTTCTATTTTTCCTTCTCCCTTCTCCTTTTTTCCTTCTTCCCTTCCCCCTACCTTTCAGTCCTGCATGGAAACTTCTGGCCTCTCCGTTGACGACCTTGGCAGCTAACCCGGCTCTCCTCGGACAATTATTGGATACCTCTGCAATTTTGCTCCTTCATGAAAGTGCGCTGGTTGTAATATCTTGGTAGAAGGGCCTTAAGGATGACATAACCGGGTACCCTACCTTGAGAAAAGACTGGTTGCGTTCATGAGGGCCCGGACGTAAAATTGGCACTTTCCTGCAACCACTTGCTGCGACGACCTCTCTCCTGGTGCTGCCCCATGCGAAGGTTGTCATGTCTAGCGTCGTGTGGGGGTTTTCCATCAGGAGGGTTAACAGGGCCTCATGTGGTAGAACCAACTTGGATCACCCTGGGTCTATGATCCGAGTATTGTACAGATTGTCCCCAAAAAAAGGCATGGCCATCTCCATTGTCGCCGCTGACACCTTACTGTCCACTAGCACCGTACTGCCAAACCCTACTGGCAACTCACTGCCCGGCCCCTCACAGGGCCGTATACTGATAAGAGGCGGAAATGGGTAAGGCCGTCCAGCCCTGTAATGTTGGAAAACCAGGAAGTGGTGAGGCCCCAGCCCCGCTTCCTGGTAATGTCTCGAGTAGAGGACAACGAAAGTCTAAAGCGAGTAAGCCCATTGATCCTCGAAAGAGTTATAAATGGCGCAGCACAATCTGACGTATCAATCAGAAAACTGCGTGATGGCACGATCATGATACAAACAGTGACTGGCATTTATTTAGTCCTCAAAAGTAATGGCAATCTCGGGAATATCGTTGAACAATACGTCTCAAATACCGGTGAAGGTGGAGCCTCAATGTTTGCAAGGGAGTGGTCACTTGCTATGACCTCGACTGCGTGAGCATTGAGGATATCTGTAAGGAACTTTCTCCTCAGCACGTCACCGAAGTGTACCGCATTGTCACCAAAAAGAACGGACAAGAGAAAAAACCGACACGCATATCCTTACTTTTGCGACAACTACCCTTCCAAAGGAGGTCCGAGCAGGTTTCCACGTGCTCAGGGTCCGGCCGTATGTCCCTAACCCCCGGCGCTGTATTCAGTGCCAGGAATTTGGGCATATGAAGCTGCGATGCCGTGGTAAGCCAACCTGTGCGGATTGCGGACAGGAGGCTCACGAAACACCGTGTGAGTCTCCTAAGTACTGCCCCAACTGCAAGGGTCCGCATTCTGCCTGGTCTCGAGCCTGTCCGAAATTGAAGGTAGAGAAAAAAGTCCTGGAGATACATTCCTAAAAGATCTCATACGCCCAAGTACGCAAGGAATACGTATCTAGTCAGCCTCCTATAGCCAGATTGTCAGTCAAAACATCAACTGTCCCAACTATAATTGCGCAGTTAATCTCGCAAATACGTCTACGCGACCTTTGCCGTTGGTCTCTACTCGAGACATCCTTGGTGATAACGCGCCAACTAAGGTGGTGCCTAAATTGCTAGAAGAGGTGAAACCTCAAAAAAAGTCGTCTCCCCTTCCTGTACCACCAAGGAGCCCGCCTCGGGGAACACCACCGAGCGCTTCTCGGGGCCCTAAATTACGTGCGGTCGTTGCCGAGCCTCTCAATCCTGCCTCTAAGATTCCGGCGGTTGGGATGAGTGGTAGTACAGGTGACGCCGCAAAGGCGATTCCCACTAGTGCCTTGAGGAAGAACCAGCGAGGAACAGCCGAGAAAATTATTGTAAAGAAAGCGTAGAAGGCCTCAACAAAGCCTTCGCGCAAGGATCCACCGACTCAGTCTCTCCAGGATAAATCAAAATCTCTCTTGAAACGGGAGGTCCAGGAGAGACTGGGAAAGGCAAGAGGCCTAAAAATTAATTTCGTGTCTCACCTCCAAGTGATCGCTGTCCGAATCTCCCTTACTATGTAAGTGACAGTATGCAGCATCTACCTCCCACCGGGTGAGCGTGTTTCCAAGAAGTCTCTAGAGGCCCTCTTTATACAACTTCCCGCCCCCTATATCATCTTGGGGGATTTTAACGTGCATAACCTGGTGTGGGGGTCTAATTTTACAGACGCCCGTGGGAGGATGGCAGAGGATATTATTGTCTCGGGAAACCTGGTGTTAATGAACACCGGGACCAAGACACACTTCTTCACCTTTAATGGTGTATCCTTTGCCATCGACCTAACTTTATGTAGCCCCGGGATCGCTGCTCACTTCCTTTGGGAGGTTCACTCGGACCTATGTGGCAACGATCATTTTCCCATTCTGCTTTCACCTTTTCGATATCTTGCCAGTACAGCACGGCTATCCCAGTGGGTTATCAAACGTGCTGACTGGGATAATTTCATCGAGCTTGTCGTATTTGAAGAATCCCATTCTCCTGACGTCGATGTTAAGGTTGGGCATTTTACTTCGACGGTCATCGTGGTGGCGAGGGCTTCACTCCCCAAATCCGCGCCACCGTCCTGTTCCCTGGTGGAACGAGGAATGTTGGTTGGCTATTTCTGACCGTCGAAGGGCCCTACGTCTCTTTTATCGACGTCCTACCTCGGAAAATCTGAAGTATTTCCGGATTATACGTGCTCAAGCTCGCCGTGCTATTCGATAAAGCAAAAGAGAGTCTTGGAGACAATTTATTTCTACCCTTACGATTTCCACTCCCACAACTGAGGTTTGAGACAATGTTCGTAAATTACGTAGTAGCAAAGATTCCATTAATAATATACCTGCCCTCATGTCTAACGGTTCGCTTGTCTCCTCCCCTGTGGAGGTCGTCAATGTATTGGGCTCGATTTTCGCCGCAATCTCTAGCACTGAGAGTTACTCTAACGAGTTTGCGGTGCATAAGCGGAACATCGAGCGCCATACTATTGATTTTGGTCAAAGTCAGGGGAGGATTATATTATTTATATTACTATAGATGAACTGACCTATGCTGTGTCCCAGGCGGGCAGCACAGCTTCCGGACCGGATGGCATACGTTATGAGATGTTGCGACAGCTGCCCCCTGCCGGACAGGCATTTCTTCTGGACCTCCACAATAGTTTTTGGGAATCTCATCAGTTCCCATCACTATGGAGGCAAGCAACCATTATACCTATTCATAAAAGTGCCAAGGATAAATTAAAGCCAACTAGCTATAGACCGATAGCCTTAACTAGTTGTGTATGCAAAATATTGGAAAAAAATTATAAACGATTTATATGGTATATAGAATCCCGCAATCTGCTATTTAATATTCAATGTGGTTTTCGCCGTAACCGATCCACGGTGGATCATCTCGTCCGTCTCGAGACGGCTGTTCCTGACGCCTTTCTCCATAAACATCTTTTGGCAGTTTTCTTTGATTTGGAGAAGGCGTACGATACCACATGGCGGTACGGCATTTTAAAAACTCTTTTTAATTGGGGGTTCCGAGGGAACCTCCCTATTTTTATAGCTAATTTTATGTCGGATAGACACTTCCGGATAAGGTTTAATAACACCTTATCCGATGATTTTATTCAGGAAAATGGGGTACCTCAGGATAGTATTTTGAGCTGTACGTTGTTCGCTATTGTGATAAATAGCATTGTGGACAACGTGCGCTTACCTGTTCGTTCATGTCTTTTTGTGGATGACTACGCAATTTATTGCAGTCCGTCAAGTCTCTGATGGCTTTCGTTTCTCTGCAGCCAAGACGACGGTCGTTCACTTCCACAGATTACGTGGAATACAACCAGCCCCCGGTATTTTAATGAACCACGTTGTTTTACCAGTCTCAGAGACCGTAAGGTTTCTGGGACTTTTATTAACTTGGATCCCCCACATCAAAGACCTGAAAGCGAGGTGTATAAAAGCACTCAACCTGCTCGAATTGGTTAGCGGTCGGTCCTGGGGTGCTGATAGGGAAACCTTGATGCGCCTGGCAGTTTTTTTTATGGATCAGTGAGATCTTTGGCGTTAAAAATGCTTGATAGTGTCCACCATTCTGGCATACGACTGGCTACTGGTGCTTTTCGTACCATTCCAGTCGTCAGTATATGTGCCGACGCCGGTGAGCCCCCTCTTTCTTACCGGTGGTTCTATCTTCTGGCATCTTACGTGTCTAAACTACATTTCATGCCTACCGCCCTAATTTTCATCCCCCTAGCCTTGTCTTGTATGAAACCAAATGGTGTAGTACAAGGCCGGTTGGGATCCGGATGCTCTTGGTTTTTGACACGTGTAGGATAGTCCTGCCAAAGGTTATTCCCACAACCCCATGTCGAGTCTCTCCCTGCAAGATACGTCTTACTCAATGCTACTTTGATCTTGCCAAGTTCCCTAAAGCGACCACCCCATACATTGTATATGAGAGGACCTTTAATGAGCTCCTCGCAACCCGCTTTCAGGGTTTTAAACGTATTTACACGGATGGCTCGAAATGCGGGCCTCCGTGGGATCCGCCTTTGTTGTGGAAGGATCCAATTTTAAATTTGGCCTACCTGGTGAATCCAGTGTTTTTACGGCGGAATTATACGCCATTTTTTAATATTTATGTTTGTTGTTTATCGTAAGTGTCACCGTTCTATCCTCATCTCCACGTATTCCATGAGTGCTCTGTTGACATTGTCCATTCTCTACTCCTGGAATCCCCTCGTGCAGATGATCCATGAATAAATTTTTTTAATTGATTCATTAGGCACCCGACTCGCCTTTTGCTGGATTCCTGGTCACGCTGGTCTTTCAGGAAATGAACTGGTGGACCGGACGGCCAAGGAGGCAGCACGCCTGTCTCCGGAGGCGAGTCTGGGTTTCATGTTTTTATATCTAAAGGGTTATGTTCGACGTGGAGTCTTACGCACCTGGCACGGGCAGTGGGTTTCAACCCCTGCCAGAACAAGCTGTGGTCTATCAAGGACGGTGTGTCGCGGTGGCCCTCTTCTATAAGAAAGTCTAGAAGAGAGGAGGTCATCGTGACGAGACTCCGCGTCGGGCATACATTTCTAACTCACGGATTTTTATTAAGAGGGGATCCACCTCCAGTTTGTGAATATTGCGATGCTCCCCTTAGTGTGTACCACATTTGGTGGAGTGTCGCAAGTATGCCCCTATTTGCCTGGCTCTTGATTTTAAAGGTGATCTTCGTTTTTTATTACTCGACAGTGCAGTAGGAGTTATTTGTTTACTCCATTTTATACGCCACTTTCCTAAAGTGACTCATCTGGATTTTATCTCATATTGAGACCTTTTTAACATTCTAGCATAATTTAATGTCTTTGTTATGTCGTTTTAACAATTTTAGTACACTTTAACATGTTTATCTTTTTAACAGATTATTATATTAACATGTTTGTCCTGTCTTTTCAACGTACATATTGTTTTAACATGTTTGTTTTGTCTTTTTATTGGAATAATACACCTGTGTTTTTTTTAGCAGGTGTTTCACTCAATTTGTACTATGAACCCATTTGAGCACTCCTATGGAGTGTCTCAAATGGGTATTCTCTCATATTGAGACCTATTGTTTGTATATTTGTATTTGAACATTGTGTTTCCACCTTTTTATAAATACAGGTGAATAAGATTACTCTCTCCTATGGATATTTTACTATGTATTCATATTATGTTAAGGCCCCAATGACCTCATTGTGTTGACGGGCCTCTAAATACTAATAATAATAATAATAATAATAATAATAATAATAATAATAATAATAATAATAATAATAATAATAATAATAATAACATCGAAATTAACGAAAACCGCAGCTTCGATTCGAGTCCGAATAACCGGTCGCCCGGTGTTCTAATAATCAGGCATCACCAAAACCACCAGCCTTGGTACCAGGAGCGCTAAAATTGTTTGGTCTTAAACTTCGACAACAATTCAATCACGAACACACGAATATATTTTTTCCTTGAAGTACATTGCGGATGTTGCTAGGGATTAAGAAGGTAGAATTTTAGTAAAAATGTACCCGCTTTTCATCGGGGTAAAGTGGTAAACCGTTTAGGAAAAAGTGCTGGAAACCGACGTGAGTTTTGGGACTGTTTTTATAAGTAATTAATATAGAGTATATATCATTTATATAACAACTAGGCTCCTATTTTGCATTAGACATATATTTAGTTCAAAAAAAACTATAAGCTCATGTCACAACTACTGAAAGTAAAATATGTATGTAATATAGCGCCTAGCGGCTAGGTAGACGGGCGGACTAAACGTAAATCTCTTCAATGATCGTTTACCTGTGATGGAATGGTTGGGGTTTGAATCCCGGTAATGTGTACTGAGTGTTTTTATTCAAACACTAATCCAGATCTATCCCCTCTAAATCCTACTTGCTCTGCTACCCAACTATCGTAATTCAATGTGTATTAGCCACGTTTTTAGACTAGTGGAAACACATAATAATATAAAGATAGTCAATGAATAGCCGACCTATTTGGTGTCCAAACCAGCGCACAATAAAAATACAGTCTACTCTGGTTTTAGTGAACATTCGGATATAATGAGCCCTCAACTTCAGTTTTAGTGAACCGAAAAATTGAAACGTTCAGTAATAAATGTCATTCTAACATAATAATTCTTTAAAAACATAACTTTTTGGTTGTTTAAACTTGAAGACACCGATTCTCTACCTGTGTTCTTGTTTAGGTATAACAAATCTTGACTGAAAGTACGGAATGTGGAGGGGGAGGGCTGAGCTTGAACAGTCACTGCACTCATTGACCTGACTTAAGTTTTAATACCTTTGTGTGCAGCAAGTAAAGGAAGACAGTCTTCTGAGTTGTTTTAATACAACAGGAGTTACAGGACAGTGAATGACAGTATGTGGGCATTTAGTAATAGTTTTCACTAATCCCTTTCTTTAAGAGGGTGTATAAAACTCAAAAAATTATACTTTTCTACTCAGTTTAGTTTTTTGAATGCATAGATAGTGTGGAATAAAGTGTGGATAAAAATCACTCTAGAGAAGGATCTGGAAAAAATACTAACTACCAAAACAGTATACAATAAACAGCAGCATATAACAGATTTTTTTAAAGATTAGTTGATAGATTTCAATAAAGAGTGATTGTATTAGAACTCTTATTTTGTTTGTCACCAACCCATTACTTTAGATTAAAATATTATGTTTTAGTGAACATCGGAAGCGAACAAAATATCTGAGTTCGTAGATGTTCATTATAACCAGAGTTGACTGTATACAAAATTATAACTAAATTAAATTCCCTCTTCTTCTTCTACTATTTGATTATATGTACAGTAAAGCAGATTAAAGGAGCTGTACCCGAATTTGCGCACATGTGGATGCACTTCCCTCCCCTTCAGCAACCCATTTTTCATTTGTGTTAATATGTGAATATTCTGGACGGACTTTAAAAATTGAAACATGCAATTGTTTTAAATACAAATTTTTTTTGTACCGTGTCGCACTACCCGGCCGGTCTTTTCGCACTTCATTGGGGGAGGGAGGAAAATTTTAAGTTAAATTTACCTTAATTTACCTGGAGGAAGAGTAAGAAGCCATTGGTTTTTATAAAAATATGCTTCAAATAAAATATTTTATTTTTAATATTACTAAAACTTTACATTGGAAAGTTATTTCGTATTTCAAATAGCTACGGAGAAATGATCATAATTGGAAAAATTCCCTCAATGTCATTTTCATGAGAAAATGAGAGTTACCATCTTGTTTATAATGATAAACAGTGTTTAGAAATAAAATTGTATCAAAATTGTTGGATTGAATTTTAAGAAACTCGATGTGATTACGCCTCCGTTTATCCTGTAAGTTAGTTACAAGCTCACATTTCTTGGTTCCACTATTCTAAAGCTCAGCAGAATATAAGAGATCCACAGTTTCATCAGTCAAAGCGAGACTATTATATTTCATTGTAAACCTATTATACTATTGCATTAACTGCTTAACTCTCGTGATTAGGCTAACCATTGATTATCTGCACTATTTTTTACTAATTTATCTCAACTCAGATTGTTCTTAGCCTTAGTAAAATATTCGTCTTATTTTCACACAAATCAAGTTTTTTTAATATGCCTTTTTTCCCCCGCCCCTCCCCAACCCACGTCCCCCAATACAACTATAACAGGATGTCCAGCGACCTGGAAAACCGGGAAAAGTTAGGGAATTTGTTGGACAGGGAGAAGACATGGGAAAGTCAGGAAATTTTAGCAAATTTCGCCAAATTTTCACATGTTCACTATTAAAATAGCCTACCTTTATTTACACTAATAAAACTAACATTCACACCCTTGATATTTTTAACACACTTGTCCATTGTTGAACATACTAATCTCACTTCTTTCTAAAGTCAACATGTGATTTATGTGTCGGTCGTCTTTCCCTCCTACGCGCGTCTTTAGCCCAAACTGAGTCATAGCTATACGCATGCGCGTAAATTTGATTACATTATAGGATAAATAAACTAAAATATATTATGTCCTACAAATTTTAAATTGCGCTCGGGTAAAGTGATCCTTTAATGCCTCACTCAATATGATCTCACTTAAATCTATCTTATATTGCTCTACCCAAAAGCCTATCGCTATAGGCTGAAATCTTTTAACCCCTTTCATAGTGTGATACAGTTTCAGAATGTGTGTGTGTCTCAAATATTACTACATTAAGTTGTGATTTTAATAAAATAATGACCGGAAAAGATGAAAATATCAGGGAATTTGTAAATATAGTTTGGCTGGACATCCTGTAAAAACAAATGATTCTCGTTAACTGAAGGACCACATAAACATTAACTAAGCGAAAGTGGGTTAATTTAGATCACTTAAGTTGGCCCCCCCCCACCCCATCAAAATTAAAATTTAAATGTACCACCGTTTTGCACCTATTTTGCACCGTTTTGCACCCAAGTATTACGTTTTGCACCCTAACCCCAGAGTCGGTACGACTGTTTATGTTTAGGGGGGCCAAGTTAATAGTAGCCCCCCCACTATCAAAATGTTGGATTTTTTTTTATGCCAGCTTAAAAGTCCTGTTTTGCGCCGTTTTGCACCCAAGTCTGGCGTTTTGCACCTGAATAGTTTTGCAAGAAAAAATATTTAAAAGGGAAAAAGGTGGGGGGCCAAGTTAAGCGTAGCCTCCCCACTCATTAATTAGGGTTTTATTTATACCAAAATAAAAGTCCTGTTTTGCACCCAAGTATGGCGTTTTGCACCCTAAAAGATTAGCGAGAAAAAAATATTTAAAAAAAAAGTCGTTGGACCCTCTCTCCGGCCCCCACACCTCAAATTAAGATTGTAAATATGCCATCGTTTAGCACCTTTTGGGCACCGTTTTGAACCCAAGTACTAAGTTTTACAAACCAACCCCAGAGACATTACGGTTTTTGTTTGGGGACGTGGGCAGCAATATTAAAAAAAATTAATTCAAATTTAAAATTATTGATCTGTACCGTTTTGCCCCCAAGTATGACGTTTTACAGCTTAATAGTTGTGTAAGAAAACAATTAAAGATCAGAATTATCAATGGGCCAAGTTCAATGCATGCCTTGTTTCCCCAAATAAAAATTGTGATTTTTCTTATGATAATATAAAATGTATTGTTTGCACTCAAACATGAAGTTTTAAACATTAATAGTTTAGCCTGCAGAGAAAAAAAAATTAATTAGAACACAAGATTATAGTGTCTTATTATTTTCACGAACTTCCAAGATTTATAAATGTTTTTAGTTTCAAACTCTTTCTGCCCAATGTTTTACACCTTAATAATTAATTTAATTTAAAGTATAAATAAATATATTGTTTTGATGTCTTGCTTGGATACCGTTTGGCACACTAGTTTCTTTTTTTGACGTTTGATAACTTTTTACACTGCATGTGCCTTATATTTGAGTTTTGGTGTCATCAAATTTGGTAATTATTTCCCTGTTAATGACATTTCTTTTGTCTATGGACAAGGCTGACCTTTTCTGAGGATGACATTTACTGGTAGCATTTCACATAGCTATGTTTTAAAATGCTTACTGTGCAACTGTCAGTCCCAATAGTTATCTAACCCATGTGGTTAGTTTAGCCTATAATAACAGAACTACCCTAGTTGAGCTTATTTTATGGAATGTATTCAAGCTGGAAGGGTGTAGACCTACATGGGCGGCTCTTGGAGTTGAAATCTACTATTTTCCTATAAAAGTGTAATATATTATTATAAAGCTTTCATTAATTTATATGCAGTAAAGTTGTGCATTATAAAATTATTTTCATTGATATTTAGAATAAACGACACTATTTTCCTCATTTACGGAAATTACTAGTTATAAAATAACGAGACGCTTCATATCCCGGATCATGGGTAAGTAGTAACTTTTTTTTAGGTCTATTTCACTTTTGTGCTGAATAAAATGTTTTATTTAATTGAAATTATCCTGACTATAGAGCTTTGAAATGTAAAATATTTACTCCAACATATTTTACTCCAAATTTTAAAAGTTGACATTGTGTAGTATATTTTAGAAAAAATAATTCAAATCTCATGTAGAGTAAAAAAATGTGTTTTATATATAAATGTTTGGCTTTAAATAAATAACTATTCACATTTTAGAAAGTATGTTTTAAATATATTTAACGATTTTTTATTTATTTTTTATTTTCTAATTCAGATATAAAGTATTGTAATCGTGAACATTTTCACCCTTGAGATTATGATGATTCTTCGTTTTCTGTTATCTTGAATTCAAAAAAGTGGACTCTACATTTCCATTTATCTCTGAACATAAATCCTAAGCTATGTGAATTATTTTGTTCAAAATTCAATTGTTACACGTATGGAATTAGTATCGATTTTAACACTAATCCTTATATTAACGGTAGTTTATTTAACAGTGACTTTTGAAAATTACAAACATTTCTAGTTAGTTAATTTTGTTTAAAATCTATATAGAGTGAGTCTTTGATCAGACAAATAACACTGTGCACTTGTTTTTTTGAGTAAAAATTCGTTTTAGGTAGTTTAGTGAGTTGTAATTTCTGAAAAGTCAATATTTTTCGAAAATGGCTCTAGTAATTTTGTTAAATATGTATACCTGGGTAGTGTTTGACATGATGAATAAAAGTGTACTGTTGTTTGTTTAGGGAAAAACTAATTTAAGGGTAGTTTAGAGAAGACTGAATTTTTTTTATATAAAATTTGAAATGTTTTGAAAATGGCTTTAACAATTTGACTTAAAATGAGTATCTGGTAAGTTATTTACATAAAACCCATTACAAATATATTAATTTTTCTTAAACAACATTCATTTAATAGTAGTATGCTTATTAGTGATATTTGAAAAAATTTAATTTTTTATTTATTTTTTAATCACTACGTTTTAATGGTTATATGCATATATGATAATTATCTAATTAGGTAGGAATGAGGAAGGGAACATTTGAAAGGTAATCTACGTGAATTTACGTGGAAGGAGAGTGGGAAACTATTGAGAAAACTTACCCTCAGTAGATTATTATTATTATTATTTAGCACCGCGTCCTACTACCCTTTCGGGTTATACGCTTAAGTACTAATTACACTAATGAATTAGGAATTGGGAAGGATGAATTTAGAGGAAGTGAACCCGCATTTGCGTGGAGGGAGAGTGGAAAACCACCCCCAAGTTCACCCGACCTAGATTCGAACCTCGATCTTCCCGTCCTCGGTGATCTGGCTCAACACGACTGGCGCGTTAGCCAACTACGCCACCGAGGCGGGTCCCTCAGTAGACCCAACCAGGATTCGAACACCGATCTCAACGTCTCCAGCAGGCCAGTCTAACACAAAAGTGACCATTCTGCCACCGAAGCGGGTTTTTTTGAAAATAGATTCAACAATTTTGCTAAATGACTATTTTACGTGATTTAATAATACCTTATTTTGATTTTTATAAAATATATTAATTTAGCGGTAGTTTACTTATAATATATTTTAGAAAATTTGAAAGCTTTCAAAAAGTATTTTAATATTTTATTTTAAATGGGTGTATGTTATTTGTTTTTTATGATAAATAAATATATAAATTAATTTTTAACAAATATTAATAATTTGAGTGCAGTTTACAAATAAATTACCTCCTTTTGAAAATTTGAAATATTTAAACAATGATTTAATAAATGGTGTTTGATTTTTGCTTTATGAAAACGGTTATAATGTGATTAAAAAAAAGTTGTTTTCCGAGGAAAACTTAAGTGGAGTCTTCTAAAAAAAATTTCTTGTAAACTTTGTGTTAAGCTACAAGCTAGGTTTACTGGTAAGTGTACCTAGAAAGTTTAAACCCTCTAAATAGAGCTTGATTATAAGCATGCCATTGATACTGGTTAGATAGATTAATTAACTTGTTCCCCCCTTCCCTAAAACGAATACAGTCGTATCGTTTCTGGGGTTGGTTTGTAAAACTTAGTACTTGGGTTCGAAACGGTGCAAAAAAGGTGCTAAACGATGGCATATTTACAATCTTAATTTGAGGTGTGGGGGCCGGAGGGAGGGTCCAACGACTTTTTTTTTAATTTTAAATATTTTTTTCTCGCTAATCTTTTAGGGTGCAAAACGGTGAAAAACAGGACTTTTATTTTGGCATAAATAAAACCCCAATTAATGAGTGGGTGGCTACGCTTAACTTGCCCCCCCCCCCACCTTTTTCCCTTTTAAATATTTTTTCTTGCAAAACTATTCAGGTGCAAAACTATTCAGGTGCAAAACGCCAGACTTGGGTGCAAAACGGTGCAAAACAGGACTTTTAAGCTGGCATAAAAAAAATCCAACATTTTGATAGTGGGGGGCTACTATTAACTTGGCCCCCCCCCCCTAAACATAAACAGTCGTACCGTGTCTGGATTTAGGGTGCAAAACTTAATACTTGGGTGCAAAACGGTGCAAAACGATGGTACACTTAAATTTTAATTTTGATGGGGTGGGGGGGCCAACTTAAATGATCTGGTTAATTTTCCGACACCAAATGTTGAAAGTGTTGACCCCGGTAATCTGTTTCATTTAACTAGACAGCATAGTAAGCAAACCAAACAATACGACATTGGTTTCAGAGTCAGCACTTTTGTAAGCTCGCCGCCCTTCCTTAAAACATGATCTCTCTCCTCCACGCCCATGTGTTTGGAGGAGTGTACTTGCTGGTATATAGGAAGAGGGCGTGAGAGATTTGTTTCCCTCCAGTGCCGCCAAACCATTCCACAACGTATTATATTGGGCCTATCTCTAGTTATTGTGATTTGCATCAGTCCTTTGTGAGTGTGTGTGTGTGTGTTTCACGCAAGACGCGCCTGAAAGTTGCCAGTCACAGCTTCCTTTGTCGATGAGCAGAGTCCGTGGTTCTCCAGTAGTTGCTGCCACGATCTCACCTTGCATTGTGAGGCATGTGGAAGACTCATCGCGTCTAATGATGCGTTGGGACAATCATCTGACTAATGATTAGCACGTTTGAAAGTGTGCGGTATCGATGTCGGACAAAGGGGACGTCTTGTCGGTGGCGAGCACGAACAGTATACCTCTTGATTACCTGCAACTCCTCAGCTTCTAGCATTGTGTGTCGGTCGCATCTCCTCTTCTTCTCGCCGAGCTTCGGAAGATAAAAGGTTTAATGGATAGAAAAACGAAGCCTAATAGAGTGTGAATCTTCATTATTAAAATTAGTTTTAATTGGTTCAACGAACGGCGCTGCCTCTACTGACCTACGGCGAGTGATGCTCTTATGTGTGATCCTGAAGATGACTCGCGCCCAGAGCTAATAGTCCTGACGAACATATTGTTTGTCTCACAACTCCTCCACTAAACCATTATTTTTAATTAGGGGCGCTGCAAACCAGCTTCAATGGCCGCGTGGTCTGACGCGCTATTCTCGCAGTAGACAACACTGCCGATGATGGGGAGATTGAGGTTCGAATCTCGGTCGGGGGAACTGAGGTTGTTTTTCCTAAATTGTTTTATATTCTTCCTCCAAGAAAATGTGGGTACACTTCTTCTAAATATAACCTTTATAATCCCTACAACCTTTAGCGTAATTCGTGCATAAGCGTATAACCCAAACAGGTAGTAAGACGCGGTGTTAAAAAAACATCCTCTCCTACGTTGATTTATAAGCAATATAATATTGTAAATTGTGTCTGCTGGCAGGTTTTTGTTTAAACGTTTCAAAATTAATTTTAATTTAATTAAATTTGAATATGAATATTTTCAAAGCTAGTTGAGTCGCAACCCAAAAACTTCCTATTTGTTCTCAATAATATTTTTTTTTAAATGTGCTAAGATGGTGGAAGTGTTAAGATTCTTTTCTTTTGGTTTTTGGTTTATCTCGACCCGTCACAGAAAGAAGTATTGTGATCGTCAAAAAAATCGAACTCGAGATTTTGATAAATGACGTCGGCGTTTCTTCACCCTTGAAGCTGATTTTTTTTTCTTTCGTGATTTCGTCTGTCGTTCTATTGGTCTGTGTGTCTACATCTCGAGATAGAGCCGAAACTATTTGTTTGTGTCTCTATATCTCGAGATAGAGCCGAAACTATTTGTCTGTGTGTCTATATCTCGAGATAGAGCCGAAACTATTTGTCTGTGTGTCTACATCTCGAGATAGAACCGAAACTATTTGTCTGTGTGTCTACATCTCGAGATAGAACCGAAACTATTTGTCTGTGTGTCTACATCTCGAGATAGAGCCGAAACTATTTGTTTGTGTGTCTACATCTCGAGATAGAGCCGAAACTATTTGTCTGTGTGTCTATCTCGAGATAGAGCCGAAACTATTGGTCTGTGTGTCTACATCTCGAGATAGAGCCGAAACTATTTGTCTCTGTGTCTATCTCGAGTTAGAGCCGAAACTATTTGTTTGTGTGTCTATCTCGAGATAGAGCCGAAACTATTTGTCTGTGTGGTTATCTCGAGATAGAGCCGAAACTATTTGTCTGTGTGTCTATCTCGAGATAGAGCCGAAACTATTTGTCTGTGTGTCTACATCTCGAGATAGAGCCGAAACTATTTGTCTGTGTGTCTACATCTCGAGATAGAACCGAAACTATTTGTCTGTGTGTCTATATCTCGAGATAGAGCCGAAACTATTTGTCTGTGTGTCTACATCTCGAGATAGAGCCGAAACTATTTGTCTGTGTGTCTACATCTCGAGATAGAACCGAAACTATTTGTCTGTGTGTCTATATCTCGAGATAGAGCCGAAACTATTTGTCTGCGTGTCTATCTCGAGTTAGAGCCGAAACTATTTGTCTGTGTGTCTATCTCGAGATAGAGCCGAAACTATTTGTCTGTGTGTCTATATCTCGAGATAGAGCCGAAACTATATGTCTGTGTGTCTACATCTCGAGATAGAACCGAAACTATTTGTCTGTGTGTCTACATCTCGAGATAGAACCGAAACTATTTGTCTGTGTGTCTACATCTCGAGATAGAGCCGAAACTATTTGTTTGTGTGTCTACATCTCGAGATAGAGCCGAAACTATTTGTCTGTGTGTCTATCTCGAGATAGAGCCGAAACTATTGGTCTGTGTGTCTATATCTCGAGATAGAGCTGAAACTATTTGTCTGTGTGTCTATATCTCGAGATAGAGCCGAAACTATTTGTCTCTGTGTCTACATCTCGAGATAGAACCGAAACTATTTGTCTGTGTGTCTATATCTCGAGATAGATCCGAAACTATTTGTCTGTGTGTCTATCTCGAGTTAGAGCCGAAACTATTTGTCTGTGTGTCTATATCTCGAGATAGAGCCGAAACTATTTGTCTGTGTGTCTATATCTTGAGATAGAGCCGAAACTATTTGTCTGTGTGTCTATATCTCGAGATAGAGCCGAAACTATTTGTCTGTGTGTCTATATCTCGAGATAGAGCCGAAACTATTTGTCTGTGTGTCTATATCTCGAGATAAAGCCGAAACTATTTGTCTGTGTGTCTATCTCGAGATAGAGCCGAAACTATTTGTATGTGTGTCTATATCTCGAGATAGAGCCGAAACTATTATACCGATCAGGATAAAACTTGGTATCTAGGGTTTTCATAGGGTTCCCTCAAGGAGTTTTTGGAATTAGATATCTATCCCTAAAATTAAGGATAGTTTACTGAAGGTCAAAAATAGAAAGACATTATTTTTCTGAAATCCGTTTTAACCATTTTGATCATAATTCATACCTAGACTTTGTTTAACAATACAAACAAAATGGTATATCTCATTTTCTAATGAAAATTATTTTGATGGTATTTTAAATAAGCAGAAATTTTCAATTTGTATCATATACCCGAAAATATTTAAGCTATGAAATAACTTATTATTGTAAAGTTGTGGTAGTTAGCCTACTGTTAAAAATAAAAATCTTGTGTTTGAGATATATTTTACAAAACCAATATTTTCCGAAATATATATAATGTTCTATCCATAGTTTGTGGAGGTCTTTGAAAATATGAAATTGGTTGTTATGCTGTTAGACAGACAGAGATGTATTATTTCGTTTCACAAATCTTACAATTTCTTAGTAAATGTTTATATTTTAAGATAAAAGAGAGAACATCTATACGGCAACACTGTATAATTTATTTTAAATTTTACTGTCGTACACTATTTTTGCGAATAAAATGAAACCAATAAATTTCCAGTTAGTTTTTATTAAACGTCCGTTCTTAGTGCTAATTAAATATTTTTCGGAATATTTAAAGACACAAAGGTAGTTATTGTAAAATGGACGTTTTTATATATATATATATATATATATATATATATATATTTTTTCGAGGCTTGGAATACAAGATGTGCATTCCATCTTGTGCTGCTACTCTTTATTTCCGTGGGCCGAGTCAGGTCAGTTATCAGGACAATGAATTGCCTCTTTTCCAGGCTGATTCATCAATGACTCTCAATGTTCAATGGTTATTTATTGCTTTTCGGTTCATTGATCAGATACCACCTAGATGGGTACGTTGTTTAAAGGCCATCATCACAAACTGAGCGTCCCGTCCATCGCTGGATATGTGAAGCATTTAGTATGTGGTGACGTAGAGGCTGGGGTTCGAATCCATACTGGGTGAACTGGTACTAATTATTTATTTTCCTAAGGTGTTTTTAGTTTTCCCTCCCATGCAAATGCTATTACATTTCCTCTAAATTCTACCTTATTTATACCAACTCCATTAGCGTAGATAATATACGTATAGCCCGATCTGGTTAAAAGGATATACATTTTTTTTAAATAATTTTGTGTTTTTCCTGTTTTACTTACACAAAATCATAATTATTCAACCTTTTGGCCCCAAGAATGAAAAAGATAACGCATAATTTACAATTACGGAGCCAAATATGTGTTGCTATGTCTAAGGTTTTAAATCAAATATTGTGTGGTTGTTTTTTATCTATATAATAAAACTTATAATTGTTTTTTAACCTCTATAGTCATACTTATAATAAAGTAATAGTCTTAACAAATCAGAGAATTAAAAAATATTCATTATTTGAATTATTTAAACTTTTTATAACAAATACTTACCACTCTCAATTGGGGCTGTGTTGTTCAAGGTGTTAGATTTACATTGCACTTGAGGCAAATATGCTAACCTAACCGCTTTTTGGTAGAGGGTGAAGTAGGACCAGCGGTAAAATAAAAAATATCTTTGATTCAATTGGGTTTCATAGCTGCACAAATGGCAAGTTATTCTTTCTTTCTCTATAATAATTAATAATGGGCAAAAACTTTGTGCTACATGAGCATTAACTATATTAATAAATTTGATTGATAAATTTTATGAATCTGATATGATTAGGTATCAATGTATTATGACGAAATAAACAGCCAACCTATTTTAGTTGCTAGTTGCGGTTATAGCCTCATATCAATAATATCATAATCTTTAAATTGAAAAATAACACCAGGACACGGAAATCGAACCCGTGACTTTCAGCTTAGTGTGCCTGTATATCTCGGTGGTAGAGCATTGGCTTACTAAGCCAAAGGTAACGGGTTCGATTCCCATGTTTAGGTATCACTTTTTAATTTAAAGAATCGATATATTAGCTTAAGTCCTATTCACTTTGATCCAACACTAAAAATATGTTAGGCTTTTCACCATTTCACAGTAAATTCTACGTTTAACACCGCAGTTTGGAGCCTTCTCACTGGCAATCACTTATCGATGGCTTGAACCCACGTAAAATCCTTAATTTTTCCATAAATAAATTTCCAAAATAAACACTCCTTTCTTTCTCTGCCGAAATTATTTTACCGATTGAGCTAAAACTTGGTATCTCGGGCTTTCATAGGGTTCTCCCGAGGGATTTTCGGAATTAGATATCCAATCCTAAAATTAATGGGAAGTTTAATGAAGGGCAAATAATGAAAAAAATCAATTTTCTCGAACGATTTTGATTAAATTTTATACCTAAACACTGTTTATCACTATAAACAAGATAGCAATTCTCATTTTCTCATGAAAATTAAAATTACTAAGTATACTTCACGTAGGGGAAACTTTTCAATTTTGATCATTTCTCCGCAATTAATTGAGATACAAAATAACTTATCATATTAAAGTTGTAGTACTATTAAAGATTAAAAAAAAATATTTGAAGTATATTTTTATAAAACCAACAAGTTCTGAGTTATAATTATATATATATATGATTATTGAATTAATATATATATATATATATATATATATATATATTTATATATATATATATATATATTAATTCAAAGTCGGTGCGATGCACAGTACCATTTTCTTTTCTCTTAATTTATTTCTCAGACAAATACACACTTAATGGATAAAATAGATAAAGTGGTAACTCTTTCATTAAAGTTGTGGTGGGAGATCAAGACAGAAATGGAATACAATACAAGTCTAAATGGCCAATCCACTCGTCCTAACAAGTCCTTAGGGTGAATATCAGCCTTGTTTGGAGGCAAAACAAAAGATAGCTTAAGGTGGGAGTCAAAAATAAAAGATTAAATCATAACATAATATTAGGCTGTATAAAACAGTAAATTCCTAAAGATATGATTTTTTTTTAATGTGTAATCAATCAGATAAAGTAAAAAAAATGTTAATTTTTATTACGGTTCCTAGTTCAAATCTTGTTTACGTAGTACTATGTTTGAGAACTGTGCGTCCTTAGTGTGCTTTAACAAATAATTATATTTAACTTTTTTTTCGCTTAGTTTCATTTTTTTGATATTCTTAATGCTTCAAACCTACCCACATAAAAAAATTATTATTTTTTCTATTTTTTTTTTGTTTTGATATATTTTGAATTAAAAATTTAAACTATATTAATAAATTAAAAATAAAAGTTTTCTACTTTGTATATTAGTATAGAAAAAACTCTTTAAACACCAACCATTATTTTAGGGAAGTTTTAATTCCTTCTTTGTATACTCTAAACTCAAAGACTTAACAGGTGCGATTATTCCATTAGACCAATGTTAAACTGTAGTTCTAGCATTTGACACCACGCAGCAACACGGTCGAGCTTAACCTGTGCCACTCGGATGTCCGGATGTCTTCAAGATTGTTGAATCAACTTTCCTCCCCTCCCTCCCCCCTCCGACCTCTCTTTCCTTCGCAAACAACATAACAAAGCCCTTGATGGTCCCACTCATTATCCCTTTTGTATCAAAATAATTATTATATAATCATTAAATATAATATATAATGGATATTTAAATCAGTGAGTTTGGTTTTAACTAATTTCTATATCATAATTAAAAAAATATTTGCTGAAAAAATTGGCGAAACTAAAGGTGATAAGAAAGGTCACGGCCGTGAACACAAAAGAATTAGGCTGGTAGAACTTATTTTAAAAAAACGTAAACGAGAGGAAGTTAGGCAAACTGACTTTGCCGAATAAAGAGTTGAGATTTTAAATGAAGATATGAAATCAACAGATTCATCAATTGAATTACAAGATTTGGAAGCTATTTGGCATGAAGAAAATACCGACCGGATATGGTAATATACTTTTATTATTATAGTTATAATATAAGTAAATGGTAAGGTTCATGAGTGATATCTTCAGAAAGTTTCTTTATGCTTTTAGAAAAATTACTCCTAAAACACTGATTTAATTTCTATGTCAAGATTGTAATGTATAAAATAAATATCTGGTCTAATATAAACTTATATCACAACATTAGTTGCTAAGAATTATTAAAACTTGTATTAGGTTCTTAATTACATTTTAAATAAAATGTTATGTTAATAATCGTTTAAATACTTTCTGTTTAACTTTTTTAATAATATTTAACAAGCCTTTATTCACTAACCAGAGAGTAGTGTATAAATTTAATACATTTTAGTTATTTTTTATTTTAATGATATTTATAGCACTTCTATTATTTTTAAACTTTTCTCCTAGTTTTCATAAAAACTACTACAAAATTACAAATATCTTTTAAATCAGTGGTTATCAACCTGGAGGTCGCGTCCTCCAGGGGGGCGTGAAAATCTACCGGGAAGGAGGGACGAGCCATGGAAATAACGTTAAAAATTAGCTAATAAGACCAGACATATTTTATTTCAATCCATTTTTCCAAAGTAAATAAGACCAAATAAGTAGGCCTGAACCCAATATTCAAGAACCTATGAAATCAAAAGTCTCCTCCATCACACAAACCTCCAGTGGTATTTTTGTACCATTATGCTGTCAGTAATACATTGGATTTTGTGCAAAATAACGTGAATAGAAAACTAAACTTTATAATATTTATTTATAACGATCCCAGAAAGTAGGGAGAGGGAATTTGACTATCTACCAGGGGGATCATCATCTGAAAAAGGTTGAGAACCACAGTTCTAAAGGTATTCAACATTCATACCTCTACCCCTAAACACAGCATTTGTTTGGTAAGGTCTTGACTGGAACACCTCCGGCACAATTTTCAAAAACTTTTTGTACCCATTATTCTGTGGCCGGATGGTCTAAGCCCTAAGACATCATTCTCGCAATAGACTAGAATTCCGATGGTGGGGGCTCAATCCTTGTCGGGTGTATTGAGGGTTCTTTTCCCTAAATAGCTTTACACTCTCCCTCTACGCAACTGCGGGTACACTTCCTCTAAATCCAAACTTCCCCATCCCTAACACATTGATAACAGTTTTTTTCAGTATCACAATTCTTTATCTATAAATAGTTTAAAATGTATTAGTAAGTTATAAAAACTATATTTCTACGTTTAATAAAAACTTTATATATCCCCAGATTTAAATGTGTGTATTTCAGGTTCAAGGCCAGCTGCACACAGCTCAGGTGGACAAATGGTGTCTAGTCGTCTTCAGTGATGAGAAAACACCTCTCTTCATAGAAGAAATAGAGAAAGATGACGATGGAGTCAATTAATTGATCCAAAAGTTAAAAAGTTTTGTTAAGAGTGCCTGTTTCCAGAAATGGTACTTAAAAGAGTTCCAAGAAAACATAAATGTTTGGATCCTAATCTATATTAGAAGTGCAATGCGCCATTACTTCGCGAAAGAAAAAACAATCAAAGCATCCATTGGTGTAAATACTAAGTACTATCAAAAGGTGTTATAATTGTATAATTCGTGGATGAGCTAGATTAATTTAAATATGTAAAAATTGTATAGAAGATTACAATATTTATAAAACAGACCTTTATTTTGAATTCAACCTCTTTGGTAGAATACAATAAGATATAATTAGGTTTGCAAATTCATATAGAGAGAGTTGGTTGATTTTGATTAGAAGGGCCTTATGAGAGAGGCCTCTTTTCCTACTACTATCCTACTATTCACTAGTATTTTGTTTGAAAAAAGAAGCCTTTTATTAATCCCCTCCAACAAAAATCATTGTATAGTAGTAGTTCAGTTGTACAAATATTTTTATTCGTATGAGTAGTATACATAATATAATAAAATAAATTTGTAGAAATTATTTAAATCACACTTTACTTGGCTAAGCCTAAAAAGCTATGGTAAAACCAATAATTACAATTATATTTTCTTAATTTTCAAGGAATTGTTGAAGTAATACTCTTATCGTTGAAAGATTTATAATATACCTCTTACACTATTGGACCAGTTATAATGGACAGGATGGACAAAATCTTATCGTTTCAGTACTATACAGGGCTTTATTATAGATAATATAAGCTATACAATGCTTGAGTGAAATTCACTCTGTAAAATTGTGTTACAATAGGACTCGCCCCCATGTAAACCTTCACACCTAGCTCGCCTCTGGACTCATACTACCCGTTCCAAATAATATTCTCGAAATAATGTAATCCCTACAATAGTACACTTCTCTATTGTAGTTCTCGTACATTAGATACAATGTAATAGACAATTCTAATCAATATCAACAAAATAGAATAGTAGAATATTCTGTTCCTGTACTCACCAATTCTTTCTTGTGGTTAGAGCAACCACCTAGACGAGCAACACCGGGTAGAACCCGAGTATGAGGTTTTGACTACGCGAGCCACGATATCCTACATCGAAGTCCACACCACTAGATCAAATTAACACTTAAGAAGACCAGCCGAACTAACATTGACCAGTGGAATACTACCCACCTGCCCTCTGATGGCAGAATCATGTACTACAGAAACAACATCCGATGGCAGAAGGACTGTTCCTGAAGACGATGGGGCAACGACAACAAAGCTACGTGACGTTCCTTTGCTTCTAGAACAACGCCACCGACAAAATTGTTCTCTCCCCCACCTTGCTTTCCGGCTTTGAAAAAACCCTATTTAAAGTGATGAACACGTATTGTAAAGATGACTCTTCAATCGACACTGATAGAGGAACATAGTCCTAGGACCAGGACTATGTCGGGACAAACCTTGATAAACTACGGACGTAAATTATGGCAACGTATATATTGAACTCTGAAATTAAAACTTTAACTTTTGTGTAAGCCATGTTTGGCGTTGTGATTTTTCTACACAATAATTTTCTTTACCAGAACTTTAAACTCTGAAATGAGACTCTATTTTTGTGTCTGTCGCCACTTGGGCGCTGAGTCAGCTGTTTCATGATCTTTAGATAACCAAACTATAATTTGTTACTCTTTCATGATCTTTTAGATAACCATAACTATTAAATAATTTGGTGCTGAACTCGTTTATAAATATTTCATTTTGAAATAGTGTTGCTAATTATTGTTTTGATTTCTTTTGTTATGATGAATATATATTAAATTTAACTTTGTAATGTAAATTTTTTACATATAAAATTAAATTAGTAATTAATTTTATAGTAGAACATTGTTCAAATGTTTTCGCTAGGCTTTGTTTATAATGGTTTATTTACTTTGAGTTCGCAAGTAAATGTAAGTTTCTAAACATTAAGTCTAGGTCAGATAGTTCCGAGGGAGTTTGACTAAAGTCTGTTAGCCAAACTCTCGCGTACTTTAAAATGCCTAATAAATATACCTTATATTTATTATTAAATTGTTGAAGTCTGTATTATTGTATAAATCAGACGCTTTGGAACAATGTAATAAGGCCCATAAGGCCCTTATATAAACTTTACTAGTTTATTTAATGTACTCTTATCAACACTATGGGTTGTTTGTCTCTTCAAGACTAGCCCATCTGATTGTTAGATATGTCAAGTATGAGGGAAGTTTCTCTCTAGTTAACTGCGCGAAATGACTGTTTATTTCTATTATGATTTTCCACAGAACTCAGTACGACCATTGAGACCATGTAAAGTATTCTGATTTGTTTTTGCTTTGAATAAATCGTTTATAGTATTGTTATTTAATCTTGAATTTAATTTCCCATTTTGTATGTATGTAGATTACAACCCTCCCCCTTCGTTTAAGTTATCTGTGGTCGTAAGGAAAGGTTGGAGAGAGGGGTGTAACAACTCATCTCACTCTTATATGCATTTAACATTATTGCTCAAAATATGAATTTCAGGAAAACCATTTGAATGTGTTATTAATATATTTAAAGTTGTATACACGTATTGGACTCTCAAGAAGATGGAAAAGAAATACTCGAAGAGATTTAAAATGTGGTGCTGGAGAAGAATTGAAAATATCAGATAGACAGACAGGGTGGCGAATAAAGAAGTCCTAAGAAGAGGGGGTGAGAAGAGAACCATTTTGGGTGTGATTCTTTGGAACAAACCAAATTGGATTGGACACATACTTAGGGGGAACTTTCTTTTACACGACGTCATATAAGGCAAGGTTGAGGGAAAGAGGAGCTTAGGAAGGAGGAAGATTCAAATATTGGATGACTTGAAGGCAAGAAGAAAATTCTGGGGTTGAAGGAGGCAGAGGACAGGGCGCATTGGCGGTTTAAATTCACTGGCAAAATAAATGGACCTGTCGTGAGACAGAACTTAGTATTCATTAATATGGCATTGTACGCAAGTTATATAGGTATATATTTTTGATTCCAAGATGACTTACATGATTTCATTAAAATGAGGTGAAACTGATTATTAAAAAAAAAAGCTATCTCATAACACTTTTCGTTTTATTAAAAATTGGACTTTGGGACAAAACAATAATAATTAATAAATACGTCCTAGGATAACAATGTATCACCAACTAAGTGTAATTAGATTCGGATCTAAGTATTACTTCCCCCTCTAAAAAGTTTGCCAAATTTTGACACACTTGGTATGATTAAAATTTTCCACCACAGGATAAAAATCAAACTAATGTATTTGTTTTAAAGGGAATGTGTATTTACAGAGTTGGGTCGAAAGCATATAAAATCTGTTAAAATTTAAATTTGACCAAGTTTTGGACACCTAAGCTGATATGAAAAATCTCATAGTACATTAAATATGACCTATGTGAGTAGTATATGCTTTACATGTTCTGTCGAAATGGTATAAACTGTTTGTTCATTTTCGCTACCATTATTTTATTATGTTCCAAAAATACTTTAGACTAGTTTCTTTATACACATAAGGTTTTAATATTTGCTTGTCAGAATAAGGCTCATTAATTACATTTATTCATTGCCGCTAGTAGAATTGTGATACTTTTATAGCTTTAAACTCTCACAAAATAATTCATTATTTTACCTTGAATATTCTTGCCTCTAAAAAGTCAGTCCTAAGGGATATCAAAAACAAAACCGGCAGTTGTATGTGTGATTCAACTTTGGTCGATATCTACAGACTAGTTAGGAATTTATAAGTGAGACACAGAAATAAGCATTCTTCAAATCATTTATTTTCCCTATTAAAAACGAAAGAATTAAAATAAAAATTTGAAACAAAATGACACATTTCTATTTGTTATAGTATTTCACTATAATATATCACCATTGATTACTGATCTCACTTTGATGTAACAATGAATAACTAATATTACTTTTACCAGTTACTGTAACTTTACTAGACTCATCACATCAACTGGTAAAAGATTACCCTAAATACGAGAAGAGTCAGGATGACCAGACAGTAGAGCAGTGGCACGTGAAGCCAAAATCCCTGTGAGTTGTAATTTTTCATATGTTTTCGAAACCACATCTTACTACCCGTTTGGTTTATAATCATATGAACAAATTTCGCAAATGTGTTAGGAATGAGGAAGGTTGAATTTAGAGGGAGCTTTTCTGCATTTTTGTAGGGGGCAGTGTGTGTGTTAAACCAATTCGGAAAAACACAACCTAATACATCCAACCAGGATTCGTACCCCGATCTTCTTGTTATCGGCAGTCTAGTCTATAGCGAGAGTGACACCTAGATGATTTGACCACCTAAACAGGTTTTGTTCCTTTTGGTTTATTCAACGCATGTGATGTCAGAAGAAAAGTTGAAAACTATATTTTGTGTTTGTACAAAATGGTTTCATATATTTGTTGTTTGTATTATATTCTAATTATTTTATCACATATTATTGCCCATTTGGCTAGTACCAATCATTCAACATTTAACTACCCGCTTCGTTGACCGCGTCGTCTAACGCGCTAATCTCGGGTTGGTTTTTACAAAGTGATTTTCCATTCGGTCTCCGAGCAAATGTGGGTGCATTTCCTCTCAATTAAGTCTTCCTAATCCCTAACCCATTAGTGTAATTAGTACATAGGCGTATAGCCTGAATAGGTAGTAAGAGGCGGCGCTAAAAATTAATTAATTAATTTGGTTATGTTATGTAACAAAGATGTACAATTTGGCTAAGTGAAATGTGTCATTTAAAAAGTTGAAAAAATCCGCTTCATTGACCGATTGGTCTAGGCGTCACTCTCGTGTTAGTTTGGCTTACTGATTACTTGGAGACCGGGGTTCGAATTCCTGTCAGGTCTATTAAGAATGGGTTTTTCAAATTTCCTTCCATGCAAATGCGGTTAAACTAACTTTAAAAGACTTTCTTCCTCATCCCTACCTCATTGGAGTAACAAGCCGCGGTTATATATTTTAAACGCCAAAAGTTTAAATACATACAAAGTTCAACATTTTCTTTTTTGGTGTTTGAATGGTCTGCAAAGTGGCAACAGCGCTAGAGTTATTCTGTAATAGGATTGTTGTTGTCTATTGTGAGAGGACAATGTCCTTCTGAGAAATATGTAGGGGATGGCTCAGAGGGTAGATGAGTGAATACAAGGTTTCTGACCACTCAGGATAGAATGTCAAGTGTTCGAGTGAAAGGCATTTAAGGAGGAAAGTAGTTCAATCTTTCTAACAAGTCCTACTGATAGAGAACCCCAAACTATTGTAACGGCTAGTTACAGTAGCCCCATGGCTTCTTTGGTGCTGAGTGACAGCTCACAGCTGAGAGCTGACGGCTTTGAAAAGTTACCAGACCAATTATGTATCCCTAAGCCGAACCATATGATCTGCAAAAAACATGTGTTTAGCAGCTGTCACTTCTGACAGTCAAAATGTAGGTATATACCTAAATGTTGACTGTCAGAAGTCAGCTGTGAACTGTCAGTCGGCACCAAAGAAGCCATGGGGCTACTATAGGTTAAATAAGAGCCTAAAGTATAAGGCATTGGCACAACCATAAAGAGATCAGCGCTCTTTCTAAAGAGTCTGTTGGCTAGCCGAGCAAAGCAAAAGAGAGACAAAGAATATCGCAAGCGAGGGGGAAAAGGAGACAGCGAAAGTTGCTAGGTATTATTATTTCTTGACATTTTAGGGCCATAACATTAGGAGACAGGTTTCATTAAAGTTATATCGTGCCTTTAAAAATAATATTATTGAGAACAATAAATAGAAATGCCTTGAATAAATAATAGTAAAAACAATAGAAAAGCATAAAATATATATATTATAACTACTATCAAAAGTTAATATCATCTTCATCATCAACTGTTTCCATGTTGTGGCTAAAATGCCTTCAACTTCCTCTATCCTTTCACCATTCTTCCACCTTTAATTGCATCCATTATTCTCCTCTCACTTGCACACTTTCTGCTATCTGCTCTTCCCATCTTTTTTCTTGACTTCCCTTGCGGTTTTTTCCCTACATACCTCATTTCCATCACTTTCTTTGGCCGGTGGCCGAAACAAACCAAAGTACTCGAGAACATAAAAATGCTGGATTGTAAAGAGTGTTGCCAGCCATAAACTAGAATGGGGACTGTGAACATTGTCTCACTGACTGGAGGAGATTGAGGAGATTGAGGACATGAAGGAAGAGAGGAGAGCCGATGTCCTGGGCCCCAGCGAGACCAACTGGGGAGGGAGTGGCATGACGCTCATATAAATGATGGCCGAGTTTTGGTGTAGAACTACTTGATAGCCGAGCACTGAGTGTATTCAAGATGATAAAGCTATAAGGAGGGAACATTAAGATATCTTGACAATATTGCATGCGTCAATCAAGTAGTAAATGTGTTTTAGAGTTTATCAAGAAGTGGTTTAATATCACGACTTGGGAGTAGTATAGCAAATAGTGTTTCAAGCTTATAACGATCAAGTTGTTTGGTTTAAAGAAGTTTGTGTCTGTTTGGAAGCAGGCTGCTTCTGGCGTATTTGTCTGCAGGATAGGTCGTCTCTGGGGCTGGCTGTTTTTCTCTCTACGCACGACACCGACTTTGATTTAATGGAAAAGGGAAGGTAATTTTAATGTTGTGTAGTGACAGTTGCCACTGTTTATAATGATAATGGAAGGCTCTAAATAGCTAGTGATGTTTAACGTAGACAAGGGAGGGATGAAAGGTGAATGATCCAAGTCTATGTAACTTCTTGTTCTTGAGGGACCTCATGTGAAGGAGAAGGTATAGGGGCGTTCGTGACCAATGAGAATATACTTGGATGGAAATTAAGGGATGAAGCCTGGGAGGTTGCGAGCTTGGGTGTGAGGGAAATATGACTTATAGTTGGATGTCTGATCTTGAAAATATGTGAATGTATGGTCTTGAAAATAGGTGGATGTGCGGCCTTGAATTAAGTTAATGTGTGGTCTTGAAAAAGGAGTAGATGGTTTCCCTAGCGGCTCTGTCCTTTCCTTCTGCTCTTGTGTGCCTTGAAATGTGAGAGTATTTCTGAGAGTTAGTTCCTAAGTGTTAGTTGGGAACTAGACAATGACTGTACTGCTAAACGATCGATTAGTTGTCAAGCGTCCGTAACACAGTCATAATTTGATCGGGAGTTGTTTTTTAATTACATCAATATATTAATTGATTTTTCCTCTCCCCCTTTTCTGGTTTATTTAACAATTACTAACTACTAAGCTAATATAGAAACATATTTATCAACAGCGGGTTGAGAACAACTCCTATATATTGCGAGGTCTGCTATCTACTTAGGATACCGATCACGGGCTCGCTCATATTAACTCACCGGATGTATTTTGTTTGTCGGTTATCTTAATTTTGTTGCACATAGTAAGTCTATCGGCTGAAATATGGCTTCATTGTACTATTACTTTTGCCCGTTCAGTATTAATATTTCCAAGCTAGTTGCTGAAGTATAGTACTAAATGGTTGTAATGATATCGGTGAATATGTTGTAGGCTGATCAAGATCAAGGAGTGGGTGGACAAGAATGATCCTGGGGCCACCATCATTCCCTTCTCCGGTGCCTTCGAAAACAAGTGGGCAGATATGAATGACGACGAAAAGAAAAGGTTTCAGGAAGAGGTTAAGGCGACAAGGTGAGTCCCCCTTGAATGTATGCATCTCATTGACATTTTTTACTTATACATAAGATCATTACTTTTGTCGAGATGTCCCAAGATGTTTCTAGTCAATATTTATTTGTTACTAACTACCGTTTATTCAAAATCAAATAACACTGAAGATAGAGTAGTATGCTAAGCACTGCTGGACACATCGTGTGTGTTTGGCGCCAATTTATAGCCTTGTTTAGTTTTACTTTCTTGACTATTGATCGGTTTCTTAATTTAAAATGTTAATTTATCTAGATGGGTGTGTATCTTATTTTTTTCAAATGAACTTTTATTTTTTTTAATCTGCTTAAAATACTACACTTTAATCTTCAGTTTTCTATGTTTGTTCATTTTTATTTGCTTCATTCAAAATATATCATAAATGGATCTTATCATTTTAGTTTACATAAAACGAATTAATCATATATTTTTATTACAGCTAAAGATATTCCACTTTTTAATATTAAATTCTGATTAAATCACTACGATAATTGCGTCTATATTAATGAGTTTTGAATAGTAGTAGATACTGAAGGATTGTATTATGGTATCAAAATATTCCTTTTTAAAATAATTACTATAATTGGTTCTCAAGTTATAAGGTATTGCCTCCTTTTCAATGCAGTAGAGTATTAATCTAAAAGTTGCATAAATTCCTTTTATATTCAGAACCCATCAAAATGTTGACAAATCCTCTACAACTGCTATAAATTACTTAATTTAATTATGAATTTGGATCATCTCGGTCAGATTAGCTTCGAATAAATATTGATTTTTCTTAAAATAGTTAACATCAGTGGTCTTGGAATAAAGTGCTTGCCCAGGCCCCCAATGTTCATGGGTTCAAACCCAGCCGCGGTCGACGGATTTTTCTTGAGTGGTAGCACAACTTCCTTCGGAGGGTAAGTGAAGCCGTCGCTCCCATTTATTGTGGCGTGCAAAAGAACCCTGGAAGGTGTGTAAAAATATCTTTCCCGGCAAAATCGATAAGCCCTTTCGCGCTCGTTCATAGAAATTCTCATATGCTGATATAATCAGTCGGTTCAGAAAGTGCACGTTAAATACCTCAAAGAAATAAAATATTTTAAAATAGGCCTACGTTTAAAAAACCTTTGTTCAGGACAAGTTCAAATGTAATGTCAATTCTAAACCCAATTGAAACATTTAGAATCATTTTATTACCATAGTAATTATATATTAGCTTTAGCCCATGGCTTTGCTCACGTTAATGTCCGTTTTAAAAAGCCATGTCCGTTCAAATACTAATGTTTATAATCCTAGAGTGTCTAATTTATCATAAGCAGAGAATAAATCACGGAACTTAATATCAATTACATAGTACCGTGACGAAAACTTCGGTGTTGATAAGATTCTATGATAAAATTTTGCAGACTCTTTGCCTGTAGGCGGGTTTCACTAAACAGTTTAGGTGGGTTCTAATTACGCAGAAAAACGATGGGAACGCCCACTTTTAATTTAAGAGCGTGGATGGGTAAATTGGATGGATTGAGGGAATTCAAAAATTCGACAGGGTAGTTGATAGTTTTCGGCTGATCCATATAGGCTCGGAACGGTGTTTCGAACTGGTCTAAAATCCAGTCGTTGATTTTACTTTCTCTCGACACATCTCGGATAGAGAATATTGTGGTCGTCAAAAAAATCGAACTCGAGATTTTTATAAATGTCGACGTTTCATGACTCCTTGAGAAATTTTCCAATTTTCATAATTTCTCCGCAACTTTAGAAGACATGAAATAACTTATCATTGTAACGTTGTAGTACTATTAAAGAAAAAAAATTTGGAATTTTTTTAGATAAACAATAGTTTCTGAGCTCTAAGCTAATATATTATATATACTTTTTAATTCAGGTCTTTAAAAATGAATCTGATTTTTATGCTCTTTGGTAAACAGAGGTTTCTCTTTTCTCAATTTTTCTGTAACAGTGTTCCTGGTTCTTAATTATTATTACTATTAGCACCGCGTCTTACTACCCGTTCGGGTTATACGCACTTACACTAATGTGTAATGGTAGGGTGATTGTGAGATGAAATGGAGGACCTACAGTTTAACGTGGAATCCGAACCACGGTGGAGGCCTGGTATTTCACACATTCACAAGTTGTGATTAATACACGTCTTGTCAGAGGTGAAGGAAGGGTTTGGCAATCAGATAAATCTGTGCCGGGACTGAGGATTAAACCCCGGACCCTTAGCACAGAAGTCTGACACCTTAACCCTAGACTACCAGGTCACCGATTGGTTCTTAATGCAATAGAGTAAGTAAAAGTGTATATTAATTATTTCATTTAAGATCTTTGGTGTAGTGTTTCCACAACAATGTATATACCCATTATTTTGTTTAACAAAACTTACGAGTTTTTAGTAAATGTCTCTTTTAAGATAAAATCGGAAGAAAGTCTGTTCGGTGCGCCGTACAACTTATTTGGAGCTAATATAGATCACTCCCGGAACCACTAAAGAGGATTATTTTGCAGAAGATATATATTGGAATAAATAAAATTGGCCAATTCCTCTATCTAATTTGTCAATGACGCATAACTTAGGGCTATTCAAAGATACCTTTCCTTCGCGCTCTGCTAAGATTCCATATCCAAGTTTCAGTAATATAATATCTGCAAATATATTTCAAGTCATCGTCTCCACACAGGCGTGTGTGCATGTTGGTTGACAGAGAAAGTTCCTCAATGTCAGAAATATGGAAGATCTTTTCAAGCAGGCGTGCACCTTGTCAGCTTTAGTGCCTCTTGAAATGACCGGTAGAGTTTGTCTCTTGAGAACAATAAGGTGATGCCTCACATGATTACACTATTGTTTCTGAGATCTCAAGAGCCCTATCTAGAGCTTCGATTGAGGTTCTTCGGGGCCCAAACAATGAGATAGCAATTTGGATAGTGACATTGGTTTTGATATGTTTCACACGGTGACTTGGTTGTTAAAAATATTCACCGGTAGTTTAAATGTCGCTCTACCCCTTCTAACAAAGTAGCGGCTATGCCCGTTGAAGCCACTGCAAGGCCAATATGTCTCTCGAAGCTGAGCTTAGCCAACAACAAATTAATTAGAAAAGTATTTCCGTACCTTGTTTTGTACGGTAAGTTGTTTTTTGTTCACTAGAGACTTTTTCTATTCAAGGTTTGTAATAGAAGTGGCCTATCATTTGTCGTCTATCTCAAATAGTCTATTGAATGCATAGCTAACCGAATTGCTGGGTAAAGGAAGACCGAAATCTCTCACAGTCTTGTCCGAGAGATACCTTACAATCTGGCAGCAGTATGCGTACCTTCATTGAGGTCTAAACTGTCTGCCAATTGCATCGTTGGGATTTTAGATAAAAGAAACTTTTGACTTGCTTTTCTGTGTGCGAGTCAAAGTGCAACATAACAAAACATTAGTATGATGGAGCGCAATTATCTGAGTGTGGAAGATGAACTACACAAAACGGCTTCTGCTAAAATATTGCTCTAGTGTGAGTCATCTTCCAATGGTCCCAGCGTTTTGTAAGCTAATTAATGCGTGGGCTACGCCGATCACGGTACGCAAGTTTTCAAATGAAGTTGGACCTTTGAAAATATTAAGCAACATTCTCAAATAATAACACACTGTGTTATTCGGGTGTGACCGAGGGCGTCACACTTCATAACTCCAAGTTGTCCCTCAACAAAAACACCCTGTTTACGGCGCTGGTATTTCTTATTATATCAAGTATTATATGAAGCAACCTCATTGTAAGTAAGATTCTTTGAAAAAAGCTCTTCAGCGCAAAATTTGAAGAAGATGATTAATGTTGTGTCACGATGGTTGTTCGCGACGTCTGCGGCGTTACTTGTAAAATAGAAACGTCAATTCTCGAGTCGAACAGCTAAATGTAGGCCTATAGTATGTATGTATGTATGTTGAAATCATACTTCCTCGGATGAACTGATGTAGCGTCCCAACTGAAACTGTTCCACCTCACCGGTCGAGCTAATTCCAAGCGCTCTTGATAAGTGCCTTTATTGATGTGCTACATACATACTTAATTCATTTGATTGAACTGCTCATCTCTACATTCATTTGGGGATCAAAAACTCTCAACAGAACGGGGTTGTAAGGGACCACTCAACGATCGTCTATTTCCAAAGCACTATAATGGATCGTGGCCGAAAGCCCTCCATCGTCGGAATGCCGTCTGCGGTTTTTGGGTTATCCATCATCCCCCGTTGACGTATAATTTTGAAAGTTGCTTGGATACTTGTACTTGCATGCACGAATACGATTGGTTCAAAAGTCCACATGGGCCGTGCACCATATGTTTGATTACACTTGCACGCAGTCCTGGG
This sequence comes from Timema podura, assembly GCA_033556935.1. NCBI lineage: Eukaryota > Metazoa > Arthropoda > Insecta > Phasmatodea > Timematidae > Timema > Timema podura. Next base: position 65,318,933 of record JAVRXN010000004.1, on the reverse strand, counting down.
TCGATGTTTGAAGCCTGGAGCTCCGCACTTATCACTGAATCTGTATCGTCTGGTATGATTTTTTTTTCTTCCTGAAATCATAACAGAATATATACGTGTGGCTCTCGCCGGTGTACATAAAACACTTTGTAGGACCGATAACCTTGCCTTTGTTTATCAAATTCACGAGTTTTTGAACTTTCAAACAAAATGCTCTATTTATTGAGTAGAACCTATCCTGTGGAGTGATTAGTGGAAGTAAATTGTATTTAATTTCCTGTTACGATCAAATACTTTTAACAAATTATTTAGCCTAGGGGTGTTGGCCAGAAATCAGCGAAAGAAACAATTTTGGAGGGGGCAGAATTTCTTTCAGTTTTACTTTTTCCTTGTTGACAACAAAAGCCCCTCGATTCATCCTTGTATTTAAAATGGGCATTTATTAACTTGATAGGGCCCAAACAAACTGATCCGTCGTTCCTGTGATCATTGACGCCCTATCTCTTGGCAGATTTACTTTGTATTAAATAGCAAAGATACTATATCTGTTAATTACGGTTATAGCTGCATTTAAATATCATAATCTTTAAATTGAAAATTAACACCTGGACACGGCAATCGAACCCAGGGCCTCTGGCTTAGTACGTCAATGCTCTGCCCACTGAGCTATCTAGAAGTCGTCTTGCACCCATGCTCATTTTTTCACTTATGTTTTAAGGCAGAGTCTGTGATGGACGTGTGGAAATCGTCAGCTACCTATTTGTGCTCATTTAAGCTCACGAGCTATCAGATAACGCAGGGAGGGCCAATGGACTCTACCTTAATATATGAGTTAAGAATTACCCTTAACACGGGTTGACTCTTGGGTAGCTCAGTGGTTAGAACATTGGCTTACTAAGCTGAAGGTCCCGGGTTCGAGTCACGTGTCCAGGTATCATAAGGAAATATGATGATACACCACCGTTATTAGTCACTAGGTTAGCACCCCAGATTCCAATCCAGAAAGCTGGTAGTATATCAGCACTCTAGACTTATCTGGAAGGAAGGAATTGTGCCGTAACGGGGAAGTGAAATACTAGGATTTTAATATGCTATACTGCTATTGTAAGTACAATATACCCTAATTACATTACGATACACCCTAATTAGCATTAGAATATAGATGATGCATATACAATCATGTAAGCTACTATCATTATATTTTCATCTATCAGCTAAACATTTTCACTTTATTTGATATATTATTCCAATTAATACTGAAAAATATCCAAATCAGCGAGACAATATATCTTTTTGAGTTTTTTGTTTTCTTTTTCCATTGCTTTTTACTACCATTCCTGGTTACAAACTGCTTAATAGTGCTAATAGGACAGGGAGGAACAAAGTATCATTTAATTAGGTGCGCCAGCATTTGAGAGGAAGGAGAGTGAGAAACCATTTGATATTCCTGAGTGGGTTATCTCCGGCAAACCAGAGCAGAAGATCCTGAGATTCTGGTGCAGGTCAGTAGCTCACCCTTAGTTTACACGGAATAACAGCAGTCCATAAATGCCTCCCTCCCCCCATTTCACTCTGCAATATTTACTTACTTTTTGTTAATTTTTAAGAAAAATCAAAATTTTGTCTTTGGGATTTGTCTACAATTTTCCATTGAATCATCAATATCAAGCTAACAGATAAAAATGATGAAATGTACATTTCCTCTCGTTCCCTTCATTTTGTTCTGTTCAATAAACTTGAGGAAATATGTTTATTTTAAATGGGTTCAGTTACAGCTCCAATTGTTTTGTTTTCAGATTTTTTATTGATTTTTTTGCTAAAACTGGCTCATGAAACTCACATCTTAGAATGATGTACAGGTGCTCTAAAATTCCGTCCCATAGGGTTAAAATCCTGAAATCGTTTCTCGAGGATGAGGGGACCCCCGGCAGACGGGACTCCAATCCACTCCCATTTTGAAAACCCACATGGGGGCCCTTGGACTTTAAACTAGACGGCTTCCAATGGCGCACCCCACTAGATAGACCCATAGTGCTACGGGCTATACTAAGCTAACGTTTCACGGATAAAGAAGGTTTGATTTAGAATAAGTGATCTCGCGTTTGCGTAGAAGGACAATGGAAATATATTTAAAGAAAAAACTCGGCACACCCAACCAGGATTTGAAGCCCAATCCCCCCGTCATGGGCAGTCAAGTATATTGCGAGAGTGATGCCTTAGACCATGCAGCCACTGAAGCGGGAACCTCGTTAGTGTAAACGTGCTTGTGTCGTTCCATTTCACTAACACCACAATTATTAGAAAACATCCTTCGCGACAATCTATAAACTATACGTAGTCTATCCGTTAGAAAATTAAGTATATTTATAACCAGCTGTTTGAATTTATTGTGTTGCAAAGCATTATGGGTCAATATACATTTCTGCTCTCTTTGGCTTTACGTGTGAATCAAGCTATATACTTCCCTCAAACGCCAGCCCTTGGTTCCATAGTTCTGTGTGTGTGTTGGCTCTGTGGTAGCAGGTAGTCAGGGGGGGGAGGACGCCGGGGAATTGTCCTCCCCCACAAAATAGCTCAAATAATAACACCTCTCCTGACCGGGACGAGATTTTGGTTCCTTTTTTTTAGTTCGTAGAACCACGTTAACCCGTTGAATCCCGCGTATTCCCTTCTCGCTAGCTGGTCCGACATAATTAGGGTTCATGATTATTATAATCATCGTCATCTAGAAGACTCGACGAAAGCATTTGTGACTATTGGCCCACACCGCCTCCATTTCTCTCAAGGTCGACTTTCGGAACGGCAATAAAAGTTCCCATTTGAGATCTCTAGACCCGAAACACTCGTAAAACAATGGTATTATATTATTTTGTAGCATTTCATCTGGTAAAGTATAGGATCCCTAGTCCCGAGGATAATTGCGAGGTAATGGCCGACCCTACGAGAGCGCTATTAAAAACAAATAATTCTACTTTGGAGGAGAGACCTTTCCCTTCGTCCCTTCTCACTGCTGTATGTCGTTAATACGTTCCATCTCGCTATTGTGTGCCGTTAACATCTCCTGTCTCTCCTCACGTGTCCTACCAAGTGATAACATACTGTCGTACTTCTGCACAATCTCCTGTTGGCCTGTGGTGGTTTATTTTCCAACAACAATAATGTCAAACAAAATAAAGTTAATTTCAACTAAACAATCTACACTTATTTTAATTAACAACTAAAGTTGACTTTAAAAATACAAACAACGCGCTTCGGTGGCAACATAGTCAAACGCTCTACTCTCGCAGTAGACTAGATTGCCGATGACGGGGAGATCGAGGTTCGAATCTTGGTCGGGTGTACTGAGGGTGGTTTTTTCCAAAATGGTTTTCCACTCTCCCTCTACTCAGATGCGGGTATACTTCCTCTAAATATAACCTTCCTAATCCCTAAAGCCACTATCGTAATTAGTACATAAGCGTATAACCCGAACGGGTAGTAAGACGGGGTGCTATAAAATGATATAATTATATGAGCTGACCTAAATTGACTAAATCATATTTAGGTCTCTCCATCGTCCTGTTTTATAGAATGAGACGTCTTAAATTACTCAATTATATAATCGTAATTAACCCGCGAAGCCAATTATTGTCCGCTGAGTGTTGTACAAAATCATGAATGAGTTGAGGCGCTGTTGGTTGGAAAGATTTGTTTACATTAATTTCTACAAAACACTGAACACTCTAAATCACTCAGTCCGCGTTTAACGCGCTATACATTCAATCTGTACTTTAAAATTCAAATACAGAGGTGCCCTTTTAGACACACCTCTTGTGCAAACCTATGTTGAGCAGTTGATACCAACTTTAGGCTATAATATGCCTGAGAAGTGAATACAAATACCTACTCTATAATCAATGTAGATACAGATCCAGCAGATAAGTTTCCTACAAAGATTTTTTTAGGCACATCAATTTTTGTACACAGGATATTTTGTTGTAAATAATTCACTTTTGTTGCCAGGTAACTGTATATACCTCTATGTAAAATGTGTGTGCTCACTGAACACTGTTCAGAATGATTTACTAAGCTTATATAGAATCGTGACTACTGTGGAATTTTGGTTCTGTGGATTTCCTTTAATAGGGATGTGTAAAGCTTGTCTTGTAGTTGCTTTTTATATTTACCTAAATGACATCTCGATAAACCTTTCAACAAAGAAACAAACATTTTAAACAATGTGTTACACTAAATATAGTTGCTGAGGAAACTGCAGGTCTAATGAAGAAAAGCTTTATCTTCGCTGTCTCTCATTTGGATGACATGCAGTGGACCTAATTTCACAAGACCTAAAGTTTAGGAGCTATGACTTTAGGTCTTATAAAATTAGGTCCAGTGAAGTTAGGTCTTATGAAATTAGGTCTTATAAAATTAGGTCTTGTGCCTTTAGGTCCACTGCCTGTTTGAACAGTTAAAGATATTTTAAAGTAATCGATGAAAAATGAATTTTAGGTCCAGTGCTTTTAGGTCTAGTAAAATTAGGAGTTATAAAATTAGGTGCTATGAAGTTAGGTCTTATAAAATTAGGTCATATAAAGTTAGGTGTTATGAAGTTAAGAAATTTAGTTTAGGAGTTGTGACTTTAGGTCTTATAATTTTAGGTCCACTGCCGCATGTCCTCTCATTTAACTGTTGCCAAATCTCCTCGCTCTCAGTTATGTCTGAAGGTGGTGTACTGGGGTCAGAAGAAACTACTGGCAACCTTGACTAGCCAGCGTTGCAAAACTTGTCTTATATTTAATAGAAGATTGACAACACGAAAACGAGCGAATGACAACGCTGTTTCCCGGTAGTAAGCTTGCAGTTCTTTCAGCGATGATTAGATAACAAATGTAGCTCCATTCTTTATGTTGACAAAACTGGCATTTATCAACTCGCCGTACTCCAATTTTAAATAAGAATTGATGTATTACCATAAACGAAAACGTGATATAGTTATAAATAAGTATAATAATGATGCACCCATTTATTTGTATAACTTACAAATTCGTTATTTAGAGTAAACCTTTCGTCAATAGTTTTTAAAAATCGTCTCAACTTTATCGAAACCTTATTTCTCTCGCCTATTTGTTTTACAAACTCTTATCACGTAGATCTCATACTTGCAGAGAATGCCCCTTATATCCTCATCCAACTGCCTTTGCTTCGCTGGACTATGTTTCACTGCGAAGGTTGATTCTTGTTTCAACCCGAATTTCTTTTAGCACCTCAAGCACTTTCCACACGTACGGATGTGTGGTAAAGCAAAGAATGGTGGGTTGTAGTTGGCTTGAAACGATTCATGGACGTTCTGTTTCTTCACTGGCCCACATTTCTGGGGGGAAATTCGCACCCTCGTCAGAATAATTGTTGAAGACACAGTCTTAAAACTAGAATAGGTCATTATTGGGTGCTTCTACCATTAGATCAGCAAATATGTCGCCAACTTCTTCCGGAGAGCTATAGGACAGTCTGGAGAACTATTTCAACTAATAGCCGACTAGAGAACTCTTCCTCAAGTATTATCTGCCAAATTTCTACATCTTATTCATTTGTCTTTACCGTGATTGTCCTGTGTGGAAACGACAGCTGCGTATGCTGCACTCGAGGGATACATTATTGACAGCATTGTGCATTGGTTTTTTGAAATCAACAGTATTTGTTTTCGAGCTCCAGAGCAAGCATCGCCTACTTCACATATATTTTAGGAAGGTAAGCATAAATGTGTACACAATTTCACTTTTTTCATTTAAAAAAAGGAAAACTAAAGGTAATGATATCCCCTTTCACTTTAGTACAATTTTTGTGTCAAAATTTTGTATCTTTTTTTGTGTGTGCGTTATAACCATAAATGATAACTTCATTTCAGAAGTTTATTTAGTTTTTATTTTTCCCATTCCAAACAAAAACAACTCAAAATAAACATCGACGGTAATTCAAATCCACATTTTTTTTTTAATGCACAAGTCAAAAATGTTTGGTGAATAGTCACCTGGCCAAAAGAGGTGTGTGGGGAGGAGGAAAATCCCATTTTGAGATTTTGACCCACCAAAGAAAATTTCTAGCTACGGCCCTGCTTGGAACACCTAATTAATTTGAATTGTAATCGAGTATAGCGATAAAACACCTCTTTTGGGGAAGCTATTCCAGTGAAGGAACAGAGCCAACTTTTTACAGGTGTAACATTTTAGAAAACAAAAGTTGCATATTTTGTTTTTTTATCCTTACCGACACTGTACGGTGTTTATAAATCACTTAAAATGTTTTGTAACATGTTTCATATGACTTTCTAACAAATTGTAAAACTTGTCACATATTGTAACGGGAACTTTCGAAACGTTATCTCAGTAGCGCAGTGACAGCTCAGATGTGTAAGCTTAGCAACATTGGCTTTGTACAGTTTGAAATACAAGACAGGATGTACCAACTTTGTAATTGGTGAATGTAATTGTTCTAGTGCCCTGGACAAGATCATCGTGCACGGCTACAAGTCGCTCCAGCTCCAGTACTTCTTCACAAGTGGTCCTGACGAGGTCAAGGCGTGGACCATACAGGTTAGTACTCTCGCTTCCTCATTACTCAAGATTGCAGGGATATTCACTCCAATATGACGTCTCAGTTGTATCATTATCTGTGTGTTGATCATCCACCAAGAGCTCCAGCTGTATCATTATCTATGTGTTGATCATTCACCAAGAGCTCCAGCTGTATCATCTTGTGTGTTGATCATCCACCAAGAGCCCCAGCTGTATCATTATATATGTGTTGATCATCCACCAAGACCACCAGCTGTATCATCTTGTGTGTTGATCATCCACCAAGAGCCCCAGCTGTATCATTATCTATGTGTTGATCATCCACCAAGAACCCCAGCTGTATCATTATCTATGTATTGATCATCCACCAATAACCCCAGATGTATCCTTATCTATGTGTTGATCATCCACCAAGAGCCCAGCTGTATCATACTATGTGTTGATCATCCACCAAGAATCCCAGCTGTATCATTATATATGTGTTGATCATCCACCAAGAGCCCAGCTGTATCATACTATGTGTTGATCATCCACCAAGAATCCCAGCTGTATCATTATATATGTGTTGATCATCCACCAAGAGCCCAGCTGTATCATACTATGTGTTGATCATCCACCAAGAATCCCAGCTGTATCATTATATATGTGTTGATCATCCACCAAGAGCCCAGCTGTATCATACTATGTGTTGATCATCCACCAAGAATCCCAGCTGTATCATTATATATGTGTTGATCATCCACCAAGAGCCCAGCTGTATCATTATATTTGTGTTGATCATCTACCAAGAATCGCAGCTGTATCATTATCTATGTGTTGATCATCCACCAAGAGCCCAAGCTGTATCGTCAGATGTATGTTGATCAGTCATATCTGAGAGATTTGATCCTAAGTGATGCCTCTAAAGGTGATATATACCTTTCTCCCCATTTTAATCTGTGTTTTGTTTGCTGGGGTCTGGCTTGTTCACAGACTGTGGTATTTACTCTTTTCGCCATTTAAAGTTGTGTTTTCTCTTCTATTGTGAATATTTTTGACCTCCAAATTACAGAATGTTCGTCATTTTACATGTCTGCACTTGTTAAATGAGGGACATTGCTATACTGACTTGTTTGCTATGTCACTACCACAGATAGGAGAAATCTTTCTCTTTATATCGAAGTACATAATGTATATACTATGCATGATATATAAATATATTACACGGCCCTTAATAGAAAGAAGTCTAAGGAACTCGATCCATAAATATTCTTATTGATGAATTTACGTTGCCAAAGGCTGGTTGTTACCATCATACAAATCTGTTTTCTTCGTTCATCAATTCTGACCTGAATAAACGTTAACTTCTTGTACTCTTGTCTACATCTGTCTACAACCATGTATAACTGTGTCTACAAGCATGTAGAACTGTGTCTACGAGTAGGTAAAACTGTGTCTACAATCAGGTAGAACTTTGTTTACAAGCAGATAGAACTGTTGTGTCTACGAGCAGATAGAACTGTTGTGTCTACAAGCAGATAGAACTGTTGTGTCTACGAGCAGATAGAACTGTTGTGTCTACAAGCAGATAGAACTGTTGTGTCTACAAGTAGGTAGAACTGTGTCTACAAGCAGATAGAACTGTTGTGTCTACAAGCAGATAGAACTGTTGTGTCTACGAGCAGATAGAACTGTTGTATCTACAATCAGGTAGAACTGTGTCTACAATCAGGCAGAACTGTGTCTAAAAACATGTATAACTGTGTTTACAAGCAGATAGAACTGTTGTGTCTACGAGCAGATAGAACTGTTGTGTCTACGAGTAGATAGAACTGTTGTGTCTACGAGCAGATAGAACTGTTGTGTCTACAAGCAGATAGAACTGTTGTGTCTACGAGCAGATAGAACTGTTGTGTCTACAATCAGGTAGAACTGTGTCTACAATCAGGTAGAACTGTGTCTAAAAACATGTAGAACTGTGTCTAAAAACATGTATAACTGTGTTTACAAGCAGATAGAACTGTTGTGTCTACAAGCAGATAGAACTGTTGTGTCTACGAGCAGATAGAACTGTTGTGTCTACAATCAGGTAGAACTGTGTCTACAATCAGGTAGAACTGTGTCTACAATCAGGTAGAACTGTGTCTAAAAACATGTATAACTGTGTTTACAAGCAGATAGAACTGTTGTGTCTACGAGTAGATAGAACTGTTGTGTCTACGAGCAGATAGAACTGTTGTGTCTACGAGAAGATAGAACTGTTGTGTCTACGAGCAGATAGAACTGTTGTGTCTACAAGCAGATAGAACTGTTGTGTCTACAAGTAGGTAGAACTGTGTCTACAAGCAGATAGAACTGTTGTGTCTACGAGAAGATAGAACTGTTGTGTCTACGAGCAGATAGAACTGTTGTGTCTACAAGCAGATAGAACTGTTGTGTCTACAAGTAGGTAGAACTGTGTCTACAAGCAGATAGAACTGTTGTGTCTACGAGCAGATAGAACTGTTGTGTCTACAATCAGGTAGAACTGTGTCTAAAATCAGGTAGAACTGTGTCTAAAAACATGTATAACTGTGTTTACAAGCAGATAGAACTGTTGTGTCTACGAGCAGATAGAACTGTTGTGTCTACGAGCAGATAGAACTGTTGTGTCTACAAGCAGATAGAACTGTTGTGTCTACGAGCAGATAGAACTGTTGTGTCTACGAGCAGATAGAACTGTTGTGTCTACAAGCAGATAGAACTGTGTCTACGAGCAGATAAAACTGTTGTGTCTACAAGCAGATAGAACTGTTGTAATGTAATTGATTTGACCATGAGGAGTGTTTGAAAGCATTGACCATATTATCGTTCTAATTATTTATATATTCAAAACATTTTTTTATCATCCTAATTTTACATATAATTAAACATATTTTACTTTATTTAAATTTCGTAATCTATTACTTGGCTCTTAAATCACGTCTTCCTCTAAATTATTTACTAGCTAGTACGTGCACCCTGAGGTAAGATGGCAGCACCTACTGGAACAACCTCACTAAATGCCTTTCTATGTAATCCTACCAAGTTAAGATCTTTTAAAGTAATTTCCTGTTTTAGAAGAATGTTCTCCACGCAGGAAGTATTTTTTTTGAATTTGTAGGTGTGTAATTCACCGTTAGAAAATGTCCCTTCTAGAAGCTTCTATTGAGCTCAGATATATACAGTGGTTTTGAAATTTCTCTTCACTGTGAAATCGGTCGTGATCACAGACAGACGTGTGTTCGGTCTTTAATGAACGTATTTTAAGCGCTCGGTGATAATTAGTTGCTAGGCCCTCGACATGATCGCATTTCAATTTAAATAAAAACACAAACATGTTTTTTCTTTTAATGGAATAAAGTGACATCAAACTTTATGTAAAATGTTATCATTTTTACGTTTAGTGATAAGACAAAGGAGGCATCATAAGTAAAGCACACTGTTGCGCAATAGAAATGACGACTTACTGTGGGGCATAATATAATCTATAATAAATTACTTCCAACCGAGGAGCTATAAAAGGATAATATAACAAATGGCGTTCCAACGGGGTGCATTTAACATGCTACAAAAGGATATTATAAACAAATGGCGTTCCAACGTGGTGCATTTATATTGGACGAAAGTTATGTATATAACAAGTGGCGACACAACAATAGACTTGATACGTAACTAATAACACCTTCCACAAAAGAACAATAACATAACTAAAGCAAACGTTATACTGTGTCTACAAGCAGATAGAGATGTTGTGTCTACAAGTAGGTAGAACTGTGTCTACAAGCAGATAGAACTGTTGTGTCTACAAGCAGATAGAACTGTTGTGTCTACGAGCAGATAGAACTGTTGTGTCTACAAGCAGATAGAGCTGTTGTGTCTACAAGTAGGTAGAACTGTTGTGTCTACGAGTAGGTAGAACTGTTGTGTCTACGAGCATGTAGAAATGTGTCTACAAGCAGATAGAGCTGTTGTGTCTACAAGTAGGTAGAACTGTTGTGTCTACGAGCATGTAGAAATGTGTCTACAAACGAGAAGAACCACAAAGGCCTTGGAATGTTTCCATCCACTTCATTTTATTACCGAGTTTAAACTTGATAGTATGATCATTTTAAACCCCTACATATCCGAAAATTAGCATTTTTTAGGAATAATATATTGTTCGTCCTTTATCGGAACGTTGTAGAGTCCTCATTAGTCTATTATTTACTTAAACTACAGCAAGAAGTGTACAATTTGGAGGGTATTTTGAGCCGGTCGTCTGCGCCCCTCCATTAGAGCTACAGGCTGGAGCAGTGTTATTAGGGATGCAAATGGCGCCGGATGCGTTCTCGTCCAAAAGAAGCTTTCTTTTTAGACTTTTTTTTTATGTGGTTTAAATTTTCGTTTGCCAGCAGTCCACTTGCTTCACTTTGTCCTTCGTTCGCTTTCTCGTGTTTCACTCTTCACTCTTTACTTCGGTTTTTTTATATATTTTTTGTCTCCCTTATCTTTTCTATTATGCATCCTTTTATTTGGGGCATTGAAAACGGTGGGCGTACTACTCGCGACCCGTTACATGGTCAAATTAGAGCCCATTTCGCTTCCTTTTTGCTCCGCACACGGAATCCAAATTGGCCCTTCTCTATGCATCTCTTCCCCCTCCCTATGATTTGCATGAAAATAGTTCCGCGTGCCTCCAAGGACTCGGTGAACGTGCCATTTCTGGACGATCTCGGGGAGAATGAACCCCCCCTCCCCCAACACACACACTTTTAATTTGGAGGTCAAGTCGACTGTCGAACATTCCTGACGAAGTCGACTTGATACTCCCACGTGACCGCCTCGGGGCTGGCTGTAACCAATCACAGTCAAGTCTGTTTGTCTCACAGATTCACGTTCAGCCACGGAGGACACTCATCTGCCGTCTCCATTTCTCAAATATCTTTCAATGAAAACTTGTAAACGAATGTCATCATTTCTGACAATCATATCCTCTACATTTTTTTAACGCCGCGTCTTACTACCCATTCGGGCTATACACTTAGGCTCATGTACAAATTACGCTAATGGTTTTCGGGATTATGAAGGTTATATTAATAGAAAGTGTACCCGCATTTATGTGGATTGAGAATGGAACACCATTTTGGAGAAAACATTCTCAGTACACCTGACCAAGATTCGAACCTTGATCTCCCCGTCATCGGCAGTCTCGTCTACTGCGAGACTAGCGCGTTAGACCACCGAATCAGGTTTCTACATAATAATTGACCGAGCGTGCTGAGGCCCTGTTCTTTTTACTTGACCCATTTGATATTTCATCTGTTTGTGGGTCCTGGTGTTTGTTCCGTTATAACTGTCAAATGCGTCGACTAATTTTGGTGAAATTAGACAGGGACGTTCTTTGAACCTAGACCGAGTGATTTGTTTACATAGTTTTACAATCTGACTATACTTTTCAACATGGTGACCGCTCCTTCAAAGATGGCGCACACTTGTCCGTATTATTCTCGATTCTAGTTCTTCCCCGGTTTTCCTCATTTTCATTAAAAATAAAGTATTTAGGGTAGTAGCATGAGGACTTAAATTGTTGTGATTTTTTAAAGAAGAATATATTGGTTAAAGTTTAAATAAGACAGCCTTATAAAGATAAAATTTTTAAGAAGCCACTTGGCGGGCTCGGCTCGCGCGGCACATTAAGAATGTATGTATATTTGCTTATAGATGGTAAATTACTGGTTTTATAGAAATATGTTTAACAAAAGTTTTTTAAAAATATTTTAATAGTTTTACAACTCTTAAATGATAAGTTATTTGGTATCTCAAGAGTTGCGGAGATATGACCAAAATTGGAGATATCCGCCTATGTAAATGAAGGACCCTGCTAGTTATTTTACCGAGAAAATTAGCTACGTCCTTTTGCCTATAATGTTAAACTGTGCATATGTACGAATTTTAATCAAAATCTTTACAGTCGATTTGGAGAAAATAATATTTTTCTCTTTTCACCCTTACCTTAATTTAAGGGTTAAACTGACCTTCCTGGTGAACCTTATGTAAACCTTTGACACCAAGTTTTAGACTGATCGGTAAAATGGTTTCGGCTCCAAGCCAAAGTGAAAACTACTTTTTTAGTTTCAGGGGACCTCAACAAACGTTTGACATAGCCTACATCAAAATATCAAATTATATTTTTTTAGGACATTCACAATACTTACTCTTTCCAAGTGGCCGCTAGATAGCAAGGATAAGTGATGGTCACAAATTTATATTGTAATTTAAAATTTAGTTATTTTATCAGGGTTGAATTAATGCGGGGGTCGTGGCCCTAGGCCCCACGATTATAGGACCACTATAAAATCACCACATTTTTTCATAACAATTGTTTTATTTAAAATGTTAGAAATTATATAGTTTTTATAAAACAGTTCTAAACTGCAACAAAGAGAGAGTCTATTTATCTCTTTCATCCCTAAGCAGCAAAACCGAACCTTGCTTGGGCGTTGAACCGGAACCAATAACTGGAACTAACAGTTGTTTTAAGGAACTAGAACCGGTGCATAAACCCCCCTTGAAATAAATTCAATTAGAACTAGAACCAAAGTTGTAACGGATAAATATTTCTATTATGCTCTTCTTTCTGTTAATTATAATTTGAAATATATTTTGTTCTTATTACAAACCAAACAAAAGGATGTGGAGCCCCATATTTTGTAAATAGCCCCCATACCTTGAATTTCTTGATCCATCCTTTATTTTGAGAATTATTATAATTCAACACAATGCTAGAACGTTGCACTTAAGGGTTCTGTGTGGGAGAGCATCCAGAAGCTTACAAACCCCGCATTATTTATGAAGTAGTTTGATATTTCTTAATGTTGCTTATCTCCATAATGTAACCGAAAGTTCTGACTGACTAAAAAGTTTAAATTGTTTTTAAAAATGTGTATTAACTTTTATAAACCCTATAAAACAATCCCACATTATTTAAAACAAAATCTGTTGTAACCCTATCAAAACAAGCCTTTATTTGATATATTGCTATTATTATTATTATTATTATTATTATTATTATTATTATTATTTTTATTATTATTATTATTATTATTATTATTATTATTATTATTATTATTATTATTATTAGGCCTACTATTATTATTAACACCGCGTCTTACTAACCGTTCGGGTTATATGCACTTACACTAATGTGTAATGGTAGGGTGATTGTGAGATGAAATGGAGGACTTACAGTTTAACGTGGGATCCGAACCACGGTGGAGGCCTGGCATTCCACACATTCACAAGTTGTGATCAATACACGTCTTGTCAGAGGTTAAGGAAGGGTTTGGCAATCAGATCAATCTGTGCCGGGACCGAGGATTGAACCCCGGACCCTCAGCACAGAAGTCTGACGCCTTATCCCTAGACCGCCAGTCACCTGCTATTTGATATAAAAAGGCCAAATTTAGGTTTCTAGCTTTTGATTTTAATCTCTGAAGTACAACTTTTCGCGTAAAGTATGTTGAATCCTTTTATACAAACTTGAACTAAAAATTTAAACTCTTTAACTGTTCAGAAACCTGCTGATAATTTTCGCCCACATTTTGATTAAAACTATACTTAAAAAAATCAAAACACTTCTTACATAATGTGGGACTTCTTAACGTCTGCAACGCCTCTTTATAGGGAAAAATAATAGCATTTCTCTACCACTATGAATGAAAGTTATAATAATAATAATAATAATAATAATATAAGTAGGCCTATTTACGTTAGAAAACTAGCACTAGCATAAAAAATTGTATTTTTCAAAAACTTGATTATCCTATTTATAAGATCAGAGAGCAAACTTATTTCTAAATAACAGAGTGGACGTGTGTTAAACACTCGCTATAACACCAGCAAACACAGTGTACGTGTGTTAAACACTCGCTATAACACCAGCAAACAGAGTGGACGTGTGTTAAACACTCGCTATAACACCAGCAAACAAAGTGGACGTGTGTTAAACACTCGCTATAACACCAGCAAACAGAGTGGACGTGTGTTAAACACTTGCTATAACACCAGCAAACAGAGTGGACGTGTGTTAAACACTCGCTATAACACCAGCAAACAGAGTGGACGTGTGTTAAACACTAGCTATAACACCAGCAAACAGAGTGGACGTGTGTTAAACACTCGCTATAACACCAGCAAACAGAGTGGACGTGTGTTAAACACTTGCTATAACACCAGCAAACAGAGTGGACGTGTGTTAAACACTCGCTATAACACCATCAAACAGAGTGTACGTGTTTTAAACACTCGCTATAACACCAGCAAACAGAGTGTACGTGTTTTAAACACTCGCTATAACACCAGCAAACACAGTGGACGTATGTTAAACACACGCTATAACACCAGCAAACAGAGTGGACGTGTGTTAAACACTCGCTATAACACCAGCAAACAGAGTGGACATGTGTTAAACACTCGCTATAACACCAGCAAACAGAGTGGACGTGTGTTAAACACTCGCTATAACACCAGCAAACAGAGTGGACGTGTGTTAAACACTCGCTATAACACCAGCAAACAGAGTGGACATGTGTTAAACACTCGCTATAACACCAGCAAACAAAGTGGACGTGTGTTAAACACTCGCTATAACACCAGCAAACACAGTGGACGTGTGTTAAACACTCGCTATAACACCAGCAAACAGAGTGGACGTGTGTTAAACACTCGCTATAACACCAGCAAACAAAGTGGACGTGTGTTAAACACTCGCTATAACACCAGCAAACAGAGTGGACGTGTGTTAAACACTCGCTATAACACCAGCAAACAGAGTGGACGTGTGTTTAACAATTACTATAACACCAACAAACAGAGTGGACGTGTGTTAAACACTCGCTATAACACCAGCAAACAGAGTGGACGTGTGTTAAACACTCGCTATAACACCAGCAAACAAAGTGGACGTGTGTTAAACACTCGCTATAACACCAGCAAACAGAGTGGACGTGTGTTAAACACTCGCTATAACACCAGCAAACAAAGTGGACGTGTGTTAAACACTCGCTATAACACCAGCAAACAAAGTGGACGTGTGTTAAACACTCGCTATAACACCATCAAACAGAGTGGACGTGTGTTAAACACTCGCTATAACACCAGCAAACAAAGTGGACGTGTGATAAACACTCGCTATAACACCAGCAAACAAAGTGGACGTGTGTTAAACACTCGCTATAACACCAGCAAACAGAGTGGACGTGTGTTTAACAATTACTATAACACCAACAAACAGAGTGGACGTGTGTTAAACACTCGCTATAACACCAGCAAAAAAGTGGACGTGTGTTAAACACTTGCTATAACACCAGCAAACAAAGTGGACGTGTGTTAAACACTCGCTATAACACCAGCAAACACAGTGGACGTGTGTTAAACACTCGCTATAACACCAACAAACACAGTGGACGTGTGTTAAACACTTTCTATAACACCAGCAAACAGTGGACGTGTGTTAAACACTCGCTATAACACCAACAAACACAGTGGACGTGTGTAAAACACTCGCTATAACACCAGCAAACACAGTGGACGTGTGTTAAACACTTGCTATAACACCATCAAACAGAGTGGACGTGTGTTAAACACTCGCTATAACACCAGCAAACAAAGTGGACGTGTGTTAAACACTTGCTATAACACCATCAAACAGAGTGGACGTGTGTTAAACACTCGCTATAACACCAGCAAACAAAGTGGACGTGTGTTAAACACTTGCTATAACACCATCAAACAGAGTGGACGTGTGTTAAACACTCGCTATAACACCAGCAAACAAAGTGGACGTGTGTTAAACACTTGCTATAACACCATCAAACAGAGTGGACGTGTGTTAAACACTCACTATAACACCAGTAGAGTGGACGTGTGTTAAACACTCGCTATAACTCCATCAAACAAAGTGGACGTGTGTTAAACACTCGCTATAACACCAGCAAACAAAGTGGACGTGTGTTAAACACTCGCTATAACACCAGCAAAACAAAGTGGACGTGTGTTAAACACTCGCTATAACACCAGCAAACAGAGTGTACGTGTGTTAAACACTTTCTATAACACCAGCAAACAGTGGACGTGTGTTAAACACTCGCTATAACACCAGCAAACAAAGTGGACGTGTGTTAAACACTCGCTATAACACCAGCAAACAAAGTGGACGTGTGTTAAACACTCGCTATAACACCAGCAAACAAAGTGGACGTGTGTTAAACACTCGCTATAGCACCAGCAAACAAGTGGACGTGTGTTAAACACTCGCTATAACACCAACAAACACCGTGGACGTGTGTTAAACACTCGCTATAACACCAGCAAACACAGTGGACGTGTGTTAAACACTTGCTATAACACCATCAAACAGAGTGGACGTGTGTTAAACACTTGCTATAACATCAGCAGAGTGGACGTGTGTTAAACACTCGCTATAGCACCAGCAAACACAGTGGACGTGTGTTAAACACTCGCTATAACACCAGCAAACACAGTGGACGTGTGTTAAACACTCGCTATAACACCAGCAAATAGAGTGGACGTGTGTTAAACACTCGCTATAGCACCAGCAAACAAAGTGGACGTGTGTTAAACACTCGCTATAACACCAGCAAACAGAGTGGATATGTGTTAAACACTCGCTATAACACCAGCAAACAAAGTGGACGTGTGTTTAAACACTCGCTATAACACCAGCAAACAAAGTGGACGTGTGTTAAACACTTGCTATAACACCATCAAACAGAGTGGACGTGTGTTAAACACTCGCTATAACACCAGCAAACAGAGTGGACGTGTGTTAAACACTCGCTATAACACCAGCAAACAGAGTGGACGTGTGTTAAACACTCGCTATAACACCAGCAAACAGAGTGTACGTGTGTTAAACACTTGCTATAACACCACCAAGGCCATCTCAGATATCTACATTATATCCCTCGTTACGTAGCTCTTACATAAGTCAACTGTAAATACCAGCCTCTACCTTTAACTGACATAAAAAAATATAATTGTTGTTGTTATTCAATAACTGAGAGCTTATTTTTGTATGTAAAAGCTATTTCAAGTTTGTAAAATGATTCTCCACCTGTTCCTCGTATAAATTACAAAGCTACTAACAGTAAGTAGATATTCAATAAACAAATGTGTTTATGTCTAGATTAATAAACTGTGATTAAATAATATCAAGAAACAACATATATGAAGGTTTTATATTTAATGCCATGCAATATATCCTTTTTCGCAAATGACGTATTTTAGGAAACCTCAGAATTATTTACCTACTGGAACTTTTGACTATTTTTTTAAAAACAATCATTTAGAATTGATTCTATAGATTTATTTTAGTTTAAAGTAGTTGCGGCTGTCCACTGGTATATTTCCTGGTGACCCAGTCGACCTCATTCACTCGTAGATATCGACCTCGGGTGACTTTGGGTAAACTGCTCGCCTCAGGACCAAATGTTCGTGGGCTTAAACCCAGCAGTAATATTCCGTAGCACAACTTCCTTCGGAGGGAAAGTAAAGCCGTCGGTCCCATGTCGATTGTGGGAGGTATGGGAAAATAAATACCTTGCCTTGCAAATGTGTCAGGCTCTTTCCCTCTCGCTCATAGAAACTCTAGTTTACTTATATAATCAGTCGACTAAGAAAGTGCACGTTAAATACCTAAAATAAATAAACCTTTGTAGATGGAATGCGGGTTCTTCCATTCAAATAGTTTTAGAAGCTTTACTCGTAAAACACATAACTTCTCACAGTGTCTCGTGTTGGGTGTGAATATAAGACGGAATAAAATTACTCTCAATTACTAATTATTCATTACAAAGTATTGTCGTCCACCATGTTCGAGTTGTTGGAGCCATAATTATTCTCCTTTTATTTGACTCGAACGTTCAACATTACCCCGTCGCTCCTTTGAATTAATATTGTTTTTGACTCGTGCGCTTGTCGCCCCTCCCCTCCGAGTACCACCCACTGAGCCTCCTTTCCCCGCCCTCCTTGGTTCTCCCTTGACACACCCACTAGACCTCGTCTTACACAATCCCCCTGTCATCAAACCATCACATGCTGTGACATCTAGCGGCGAGGGTTAGAACTGCTAGGAGTGGCTCGACGCTAGCGCATTCTATCAGCAGCACTTGAAACTACAGCTAAATGCACGTTGCAACAATATTATAGGCTACGGAACAGGATAATGTATGGACTTTTTACAGCTCCAACGTTTCAGTTTAAATATATACCTGCTATACCTCCGTAATCGGTTTTAAAAATGTGTTTCAAATTTGAAATAGCAATAGCCTTGATTATAATCCTGTGTCAATTTTCAGCCTTTTAAGATTAGATTTCAACCAGCAGGTCAATTAAAACCGTTAAACTAGTTTTCTAATTGTTTTGAAGGCGGTTATGTTTAAATTACACATCTCTGAGAATTGAACCGCGTGTATGAAACTGTCCCCAACGTTTGTTATTTCGCTATAACAGCAATATTTTATTTTAATAACGGCAGAACGCAGGGACAGTTTCATAGACGTGGTTCAAGCCTTAGAATAGTTTTAATTTAATTGAGTATCTGAAATGGAGGCTTTTACTATATTTAAATTTAGCAGAGTTCGTATGAATGACTAGGTTTCGGCCAAATTGTTTGGGGGGTTCGAGACAAATAGGCTACATAATAAAAACAGATCGAAGTAGATTGTTGAAACGTTTTAATGGCTCGGCTATAACCTTTCGCACCCGCTTGTCAGAGTGGTGGTGATGTACAAAATGGACTGTCTACAATGTATTGTCGTAACCCGTAATTTCAAACAATAGGAATTAAGATAACATAAGTACTATATATATCTTTCTTTTTATTTAGTACAAGAACTATTTCCTATATTAAATAAAAATTCATTTAAACTGATTTTAGCAGTCCAACCATCTTAGTTTCTGATTGGCTGTATGTAAGGTGTTGCAAGAAACCAACAATGTTCTTTGACTTCATTCCTTTCGACACGACACGCCCTTCCGACTTAACATTCCGACGATATTGGAGACAGTCGATATATTACGACTCCTACTATGACAAGCGGGTACGACAGATTTTAGATGAGCCATTAATAGATTATATCACCCGCCTCGGTGGCGTAGTTGGCTAACGCGCTAGTCGTGTTGAGCTCGACCGCCGAGGACGGGGAAATTGAGGTTCGAATCTCGGTCGGGTGAACTGGGGATGGTTTTTCCTAAATGATTTTCCACTCTCCCTCCACGCAAATGCGGGTTCACTTCCTCTAAATTCAACCCTCCCAATTCCTAATTAATTAGCGTAATTAGTACTTAAGCGTATAATCCGAACGGGTAGTAAGACGCGGTGCTAAATATTATTAATAGATTATATCCAAAACCTATATGGAAATATCGCCGAAATTTGATGTGTATGACTGTAATGTATTTTAATGAATGGCCTAAATCAGTGTCAGCAAACTCATGGCCTGCAAGACATCCGACCAGCCTACGCATAGTCGCAAATACAAAAATAAACACTGATTATTGGTTGCTGTTCCAAAGCAAGAGTTTAGTGTTCACTGTACAGTTCTACAAGCTCATCCTTTGTTAGGGAGTTGTATTACAGTGCAGTATAGTATAGCTGGTATAGTAATGATATAACAGAACACTTTACACAACTAAAAATAACTGCGGAGCCCCAAAAGACTTTGTTTAAGTGGGTTATATTTATCGATGTTTACTGAATTAGAATTTAAAACCTTGAGAACTTTTCTAAATATAAAAATGTATTAATTAATTTAAAACCCGCCTCGGTGGCGTAGTAGGCTAACGCGCTAGTCGTGTTGAGCTCGATCACCGAGGACGGGGAGATCGAGGTTCGAATCTCGGTCGGGTGAACTGGGGGTGGTTTTTCCTAAATGGTTTTCCACTCTCCTTCCACGCAAATGCGGGTTCACTTCCTCTAAATTCAACCTTCCCAAATCCTAATCTATTAGAGTAATTAGTACTTAAGCGTATAACCCGAACAGGTAGTAAGACGCGGTACTATTATTATTATTATTATTATTATTATTATATTATTATTATTATTATTATTATTATTTATTAATTTAAACCCGCCTTAGTGGCCACGTGTTCTAAGATACTACTCTCGCAATAGACTAGACTGTGACGAGATTGTGGTTCAATCCTGGTCGGGTTGTACCGAGATTTTATTTTAGGTCTTCCTAATCTCCACGCAAATGCGGCTTCACTTGCTCTAAATTCAACCTTCCTTATTCCTAACTCATTAGCATAAGCGTATAACCACCCGCTTGGTGCTAACAAAAAAAACTGTGGTTTGTTTTTGTTGAAATGTATTTCAAAAATCCAGCCCCACAAAAATTGTAGGGCCTTGGAGCACGATTTGAGAACCGCTTGATATAGTTGATTGACAGATGCTGACAAACGTAAACCTCCTCCTTCCATCAGCATATAGCACTCTCTAACATGTGACTTGCCGGCTTTCTCTCCAGCACTATACAGTGTGTCCGAGCCAGAGCCAATGGCATTATAATGGACAATTAACATTTAGTTTTATAATTTTGAAATGCATTTGGAATTTGGCCCGATTGATACTTTCTCGCCTACCACCTTAAGTAAACAAAAAAATTAGGGGGAGAATACTTTATTGTTTTGTCATACAAGCGCCCGAAACTTTCTTTTAATCACATTTACAACACTTTTATTTTCAAAAACATTAATATAATATTCAAAATCTACAATTATATTCTAGTAATAAATGTGACTGTAACTTTATAAATATAGTTTAATATCAAAGATTAGGGGGAAGCAGGCCTAAGAATAGTGAACTAAACCAAATACACACACAACCTCCACATTTCACACGTCTTATTGCTTCATGGTTTAGTGTGGTATCTAATATCGTCTGATTACGAATAGTGTTTTGTCTCACAAACTCTACTTGTTTTGGGACTATTTTAAAATATTTGGTAACCGGTAATACTTTTACCCTAACTGTTACCAAACATCCCAATTTTTTGAAACTGAAGAAGAGGAGACCATAACTCTTGCCTATTTAAATTTTGTTCATAATTTGATGAGCCCATATAAAATATTAATGAAAGAAGCACAATCTGATGAGCTCACTATCATGGAAATTCACGCCATACCATGCCCGTTTTAAACAGTGACGTCGCGTCAGGGCACTGCTTGCCTTTGATTGAAGATATGTAATTATTTTATTTAATGTTTGCAAACTTTTTTGCCTGGTAATCATTTAAATGTAATTCAAGCATCAGTGGATTTGAAAAAAAAAAAAAAAACATACATGGCAGTGGTCGTAACATGCATGAAATACGTGCACTAGTCCATCTAATGGTGGTTGAAAGTCGGTATTTGTCCGACTTTCATCCAATTGCTCTAGCTAGTGTAGTTCTTATTTGTGACGTCATAGATTTCGGGAAGAGCTGTGGATGTCAGGTAAAATGCAAGAAGCCGAGCTTCGACTTCTCTTGCCCGAAAGGTGCCGACTAGAACCGAAGTCACTACCCCTCTATTCTCCTTTCAAAACATAGAGGGATGGTTTGGCATGAAAGAGGAAATTAATATATTATTGTCAAGGTACTGACCACATGCCTACACATGTTTAAGCCCGGTACACACGACACAACTTCTTGTACATAAAGTTGTACAAGAAGTTGCAGTCTGAAGATGGTGTCCTGTTAACACCAAAACTTGTACAAGATCTGCTTTTCACAACTTATTGTATACAATTTCAGGAAAGAGAATATGTCCTATATCAGATATTTTTCTTGTACAACTTTTGAGTTGTAAATACAAAAACTTCGTCTGCTAGACAGTTACTTAAAAAAAAAAAAAAGAGTGATTGTAAGAAAAACAGCTAAATGCTTGAAAACAAATACTTATATTTGAAGGAGGTTAGACCCCAAATATAAAG
Organism: Timema podura; assembly: GCA_033556935.1. NCBI lineage: Eukaryota > Metazoa > Arthropoda > Insecta > Phasmatodea > Timematidae > Timema > Timema podura. Next base: position 65,296,427 of record JAVRXN010000004.1, on the reverse strand, counting down.
GTTTTCAACTGTTTTAATAGAATATTAAAAAATTGAAAAAAAAACTCTTTTATTTTCATAATATTTAGGAATGACTAAGAAATTATTTACATTAAATACCAATATTTTCCAAATCATTCAATCATTATTTTCCCATAAAAAAAGGCAAAATGCCATGTTTTTCCGAATATTGTATGCAATCCAAGCTTGCCTAAGAATTTTGGTCACGAGACGCTACTGGTTTTAAACAAGCTTACAATCAAGACAACTTCTACCGATTTAAAGTGAAGCAACCTTTAAATAAACTGGAACATTCACAAAGAAATAAAACCATTGTTGATATGAAATATTTCTATGAAAATGGTCTATAATACTTAGAATATGTTTATGATTTTTCATCAGAAGACCTTTTTAGTAAACTATATTTTGTGAACATGATAGAAACAGAATCCCACATTGTTTAGAAAATACTGTGATTCCTTTTAATATGACTGATAATGGATCATTTATATGAAATGATGATAAAACCATCTGGGGAAATCAAAATGAAAAATACAAGAAAAACTGGCTGCAGATAAATAGGAACAATTATTTAATAAATGTCTAGTAAAGGATGTAAAATTATTTTTATACTAGCTTTATACCGACATCCAACTGCTTTGCAGAGAAAGTATTTGTCAGATGAATCTGAAATGTTCTGACATGAGAAACCAATGTTCTGTTCAATTTATAAAATCAGAGTTGCTTGTACAGTTTAATTTTGACATGCCCTATAAAGAATTTTACAAACACACATAAAATAAGAGGACACTTTTTACAAATGAGATCATATGCAAAGTGAAAGTAAACATTTTAAAAATCATTAATAATTTATTATTTTTACAATAATTACTATAACATTTGAAAATAAAAATATATTTTGTATGTATTTGTTTTGGTTTTCTTGGTAATATTCTGTTGGGTTTTTTTCAGCTTCACCAATCTTAATCCTAATTCACCAAAATAAAACTGGCAATGTTCACTGACATTCTAACATATAACTCAAAAGAGGGATAAATGATGGTTGTTAGTTCAAGTACACTAGATTCGCGATTATTCTCGGTGTTAACAAGTACTTTTTAAAATAAACAAACCAGTCCATGTCTACTATAAAAAATGTGCTGTATTTATAATGAAATCCATTTGACGCTATATTTTCCCTTGTTCTTGCTTCTTAGCCGATGTTCCATTTCCAAAATAAAGTACTGTGTAGTAAAGATTTTAAAAATTTATTTCTTGTTTAATTTTTACTGTCCCCCTATGATTATTGTTGGTATTCCTATTTTACATCACAATCATAAAATGAGCAGATTCTATTAAAACAAAGATGTTCTATGAAAATTAAGAAAAGTAGACAAATCCATACGAAAACTAGTTACACTCGTATCACGTATTATCTGGCTTTTCAGTTATTCGGCCCGGAGTGCCCCCACTTTAGGTTGGATAGTTGTGACTCTAGTGTACCACCCTATCTTACTTTATCTAAGATTCTAAATGTAGTTTGTTTCAAATAAAACTTTAGTAAATCTAGTGTTATACCCACTAACAAGCCATTATAATTATTATATCTTAAAGTGATAGTTTGATTTACAATGTTATGATCGTTTTGTCCAAAATATCAATGTCATATTGAGAGTCTAACTCCATTTAAATAAAATACCTAGATGCATAAACAAAACTTCACCATTTATTGTTTTACAGCACATATTGTTACATTATGTTATGTTATGTTATGTTACGTTATGTTATGTTATGTTATGTTATGTTATGTTATGTTATGTTATGTTATGTTATGTTATGTTATGTTATGTTATGTTATGTTATGTTATGTTATGTTATGTTATGTTATGTTATGTTAGGGTCCAATTTGATTTTTAAAAATATATCTTCAAGTTTGCTGTATTTTTTGAAACTGATAAATTATATCTCATGCTTGTTCTTACATAATATAGTTTCACATGTTTCTTACAGGGGAATTTTGGATTGGAGGTTATAAAGTAGTAAACTATTCTAAAAAATGTATGTGGTAATAGTTCAAATAACTTCACTATTTTGTCTTTCCAATTATTATTATTATTAGCACCGCGTCTTACTACCCATTCGGGTTATACACACTTACGCTGTTGTGCAATGGTAGGGTGATTGTGAGATGAAATGGAGGACCTACAGTTTAACGTGGGATCCGAACCACGGTGGAGGCCTGGCATTCCACACATTCACAATTTGTGATTAATACACGTCTTGTCAGAGGTAAAGGAAGGGTTTGGCAATCAGATAAATCTATTCCGGACCAAGGATTGAACCTTGGACCCCCAGCACAGAAGTCTGACACCTTACCCCTAGACCGCCAGGTCACCATCCTTCTAATAAGTTACGATTAGTTTATTATTAATTAATATCCATATTAAATAAAGAACAATAATTGCTACTACAGTTAAAATTAATTTTACATGATCATCAAAAAAATTAATTATTCTATAATATGAGATGTTCTATTTTGAAAACTTGAGTTAGCTCATGTTTGCATTCATGTTTTTAACAAAAGATCAAAATTCTATATACATAGGGCTTAAAACTGTTATATATAATACTTCACAAGATTTAAGTCTTCATGCTCTTAGTATAATGTGTAGATATTTAAAAAATACAGATTTGAACCTCACATTTCCCTTAAGTTAGTTGTCTGACAAACACTGTTTTTAGTCTGATTGGATCAAATATATGAGCGTGTGTGGGGGTCTTCGGACCAAAGTTGGATGATGTTTGTCAAACCAAAGTACTTCATATAGAGTTAGAAAACCATTTGAGTGATGTCGGACCATTTTTGGTTTAATCTGAGCATGTGTGGTGTTTGTGGATAATGGTTTCACATATTTGAGTCCACACATGCACAGGCATGCACTTCACCACTTGTTTCTAGTCCTAGCTGCATTCGGTCCATCCATCCTGAGACAGCTCTTTGAGTAACCATATATACAAGAATTTGTCACATTGAGCCAATGTCTGGTCCAGACCTTTACCCGTTTTGGTTTTTCAGCAGACATATAACCGCTATTAGCAGCTGCCTTCTTTCTTTTCTTCCCCCACTCAATTGTCACAAAACACATATTCTTTTTACATCTAAATTAAATTTCAAACAAACCTAGCACAATTGCCACACACAAATTACTATTCTGATAGTACGCAGATAACCCGAACACAACACCACCCTGATGTCTGAGGCTAGCTGAGCGTATGGTTTGTACGTGTGTGGACACTCTGATGTCAAACCAGTGAGCGACTCTTGTCAAAAGGAAGTTTGAGCTTGTTGCTAGCTTATAGTTCTTTTGTAAAGTTTAAGCTTTCTAAGTTTATTCGTTCAAGTGCTTTTCTGCCATAATTCTTAATACCTACCAAGTTTAAGATTTTCTTGTTCCTTGGTTTTTAAGCAATCGACACCAATGATCACGCTGTTTAAGACATCAAGCTCACAAATATTCGTAAAAGCATAACTAAGTACGCATCCCAATACCAAGTTCCCTCTTTCTGTTTTTCTTTAGTTTTCTAGTTGCCCAAATCTGTGGCCACCATGTCTAATGAGTCAAGCTTTCAATAGATATATTTTATTTTTTATGTTTTATGTTTCTTGGTTTTGAAGTTACTCACACTGGCGGTAGCGGGGTTCAAAGCATTTGGATCACAGTTTATGTAAAATAAACAGAAACTATGCCAGAGATGAATACACCCTCATAGAACCTGTACGGGTAGTAAGCTGCGCTGTGGTGCTAAAAAAACACACCCTAAGATTCTCTTGAGTACGCAATCCTATGCCAAGTTTAAAAAGGTTGTTTTCTTGATTGTAGACATATTTCTGTGATAGGCAAGGGAGTGGTAAGAGAATGAATCAGCCATTTCGTGTCAAGTCAGCTACTGTTTTCATTTGAAGATTTTGATTTTTTTTTTTTAAATTGAATGAATTGATTATTCAGAATAATCGAATGAATCGATTCTATTCATCTGATTCTGCCCATCACTACATCAGAATCACTTTTCTAGAGATGCACACCATCAGGTTTCATTAAATATAGGTTTTCAAAGTTTCAGCCTTTTAGGTTTTGTAATTTTAGCACAAACATGCATGCATGCATTCACACCCACATTCTAAGTTAGTTATATATCAGCACACTGGCACTAAAATGTATGACAAAATAACAACTCAAGTTAATTTTTGGTTGAACTAAAGCTAGTAAAGTTTGAATATTTGTTATTTTTCAGAAAGGTACAAAGTCACCACAGGCGGCCGGAAAGATTCACACAGACTTTGAGAAAGGCTTTATTATGGCGGAAGTGATGAAGTTTGATGACTTCAAAGAAGAGGGATCAGAAACAGCGTGTAAAGTAAGCTGACATTAGTGTCAGAGGGGTTACACCATATTTTGAAGTCCTGCAAAGTGTAATATTTTACTATGTTAATTTATAAAACAACACCTGTCCAGGGTTTCGAACCTTTGTCTTCTCTCACACTATCCATGATCTCACCTCAGTTTGTAATCCAACCAAAAGAGTTGCTAGCTCTTAATTAATTATTGAATAGCACGAATAAGAGGATAACTGAATTAGTTTTATATGTCATGCATATTGATTGCAGTAAACATGGGTTTTGAATTTTCTGAATAAAATAGTTCTCATTTTCTTTTATGATACTAAGAGTATTCCATTTACTCGTCTTATTGCGGGATGGGGGAGGGGGGGGGGGGGCATGTCTCCTCTCTAACAACCAGTGGCAGAGTGTGATCTTTATTTTTAGTGGGTCCAGGTCAAAGCTTACTGATTATTTCTCACCCTGCGCTAACATATTAGATTAAATTCATTTAAGTTTTCCTAATTTTTAAAAATCATTCAACAAATCTACAAACAGAAAGAATAAAATATTATAGGTTTTGAATTAAACTTTTCAAGTGATGATATGGATATCACTTATCCATAAGTTGGGCGCGTCTGTCTCTTAATGCCAGTTCATGAATAACACAGTATTTTTAGCATTCTATTAAACTGATTAAAATATGCCTATTTTTTTACACTACTTCATTGTGTTTTGGAACTGAAATTTGACCACGGAATCTATCTGTGATGCAATATTTATTGTTCTGAATGTTTTTTGATTACTTTACTTATAAGTTTAATATTCTCACAGCCAACTGTTGTCCACAACCGCTCACCACCAAATAATAAACAATAAAAACAAATTAAGCTCTGTTTTTTTCACTCATAGTTGTTTACCAACCAAAGCATTAGAAAAAATTATTTTGTTCTTGCCATCCACCTGCTTAAATGTATATTCATTAGGCTGATGTGCTCCAAACTATTTAATTTCCAATTTTTCTTCAATTTTTAATGAATAATAAATACAAAGTTTTTAGTAAAGAATCTACTTTAGTCATTTTAATTAATCATTTTCACGCATCATCTCACTTCTTGGGTCATATCACATACTAAGACATAGACACATAAATGCAAAAACAATCTATAAACCACTTTTATCATATAGTAGGCCCACTCGGGCTGGCCCTATTAGCTAGTGCAAAGCAGGCTATGGAATAGTGGGGGTTTGACCAGGTTGAGAGACAGCTCACACTGGGTGTGACTTCTCTGAGAGAGCCTTATCACAGCTGGCCCTGTTCAGCTTCTATATTTAGTCACTAGAGCGTTGGTACAGTCCTCATATGACTTAGGAAAGAGGAATGAATAATCTTGACTAGAATATTGTATAATGAACCCAATAATCTACTGCTTGTAGAGCATGGTGCTCCATTTCAAATTCATGTTTATTACAAAATAATTTATAGAATAAAAAAAATATATATATAATTTTTTATGTTGAAAAATGTTGGTGGGGTTCCGGCCCCTGTGGCCCCTGATGACCCTGGCAACAAAGCCCGTGAATTTGGCTATAGTTCATATATAGAATGGCCGAGATTACGAGTGGGAAAAGGGAGTTTAATCATTGTGATTATTGTGTTACAGGGGGCAGGCAAATATAGACAGCAAGGACGCAACTACGTTGTGGAAGATGGCGACATCATCTTCTTCAAGTTCAACGCAGGAGCAGGCATAAAGGATGCCAAGAAAAAGTGATGTAAGGGCCTGCTACTTGTTTTTCTGGTCCATCTCTACCTGAACCTGATACTGTATTCTACCTGCATGGAAGGCAGATAGCTCCAGACTTACAAACCAACAGAATTCCTTCCTCCACAACATCTTGCAAATAGACATTTTCAGAATATAATTTATTTGTTTCACAATTTTGTTTTATTTTTAAGTATGAGAGGAAGATGTCAACAAAACATCAGTTAGCATTTTAAAGATTAAGGGCCGGTTGCACGAACATCATATTGATTCTTCAATCACCGGATTGTCAATCAGCTTAATCATAGATTAAGAAAAATTTGGGTTGCAACAAAGTTAACTATAGATCAAAAACTCTGATCACCTGACCACAGATTTGACCGGAGAATCAAATAAAACTAACATGGCAACGTTGTAAAAAGCTATATTTTCGAACAGCTGACTGTTGTAACATAGCCTAAAAGTATACACCAGATTGGCTTTGTGAATATCTTTATTTTCTTTATTTGTTTAATTGATACATGTAAATTTGTATTAATGTATTACTATAGTTAGGTTATAAAATGAGCTTTTAAAGTATTTATATTATTTCAAAATAATATAATGAGTGAAAATAAATCCCGAAGTCCCAACTTTAATTTATCTAAACCTCATATCAAATTCTCTATCGCTATATTTAAAGAAAAGTTCATATCTTTCTCGTAGTTGTCTTGGAACTTGAACATTTTCTATAACCTCGGTATATAAATTAAAAACTTCATCTGAAGACTCCATACTTCACATTTATGAATCCAACTCACATTAAAAATAAAATGAATTATATGTAAATATACTTATTAAATATTACTTAGTAAATAAAGATTATAAAGTACAAATTATATTTATCAAGAAAATAACAGTTAGAGGTTATGTTAACCATCAACACACTGATCGGGGAATCAAACAGTTGATGGGAGAAAATTGGCTGGTTAACATGACCAAAGATTTGATCGACAATCACGTCCTAATCGTTAATGGTGCAACTGAAAATGAGGTTTGAGACACTGATTGGAGATCAACATACATCTGATCTCTGATCAAGCCACTGATTATTGTTTGTGCAACCGGCCCTCAAGGTCGGTTGCACAAACAATAATCAGTGTCTTGATCAGAGATAAAATGTAACTTGATTGCAATCACTGTCTCAAACCATATTTTCATTTGCGCCATTAACAGTTAGGAGGTGATTGTCGATCATATCTCTGGTTAAACTTACCATATAGTTCCCTCCCATCATCATGGTAGTGGGAAACATAACCCTAAAGTTTTAATAACTCAATTAGTTTTTTATGTTATTATTTAATTGATTAATAATAGTGTTAAATGTTTTTTATATATATTTATTTTGAGTGTGAATTACTTTTAAATATAGAACTATCAATTATGGGGTCTTAAGATGAAGTATTTTTCAACTTTACAATGACGTTATAGAGTACAGTTAAGATCCAAAGCAGCTACAGGAAAGAAACTAACCTTTATTTAATCACAGAGAAATAAAGAGTAAATTTTATTGTGTATATTTATTAATATCACTAAAAATTGTTTAAACACTTTTTAACAAGGAATGTGGCAGATATTGTAATTTATTGAAATAAATATATAAATAACAGGCAGCCTAGACTACTAGAAACATTGTTCAAACATCATAACCATTCATATGTATAAATTTAGGTCATTTCACTATAAGACTTTTTAAATACAGTGCTTTTTACAGTGTTGCCATGTTTGTTTTTGATTTTGATCCCCAATTAACTTTGTTGCAACCCAAACATTTCTTGATCTAGGATAAAGCTGATTTGCAATCCTGTGATTGAAGAACCATTATGATGTTTGTGCAACCAGACCTAACTTTTTATAATTTCTGTTTAAAAATAACTTAATGCTTTTTGAATGGACATAATATAAATATTAATAAACCATTACATAATCATAAAATCTTTGCTTTTCCTTGTATTTTAAGCATTTGTATTTGATTTTCATTATTGTATTAATGTGATTGTAATGAAATACCTTGTTCTCTTTTAGAACATGATTTTGATCCATTGAATAGTTCTAGAATCTAGATTTGTACATGTTCCTGCTGATTTTTACTGTTGGTTTAGTCATTTTTAAAATATAGAGTTTCCTTTACAATAAAATGGTAACTCTCAAAGAGAGATTTAATCTTATTACTTTATACACTAGATACCAACTTATTTATAATTTCCAATTTAATTTTTTTCACTATAAGTATGTTGATATTAAACACACATAAAGAGCATTCATCATAACAGCTCCTGGCTCACGCAAGGTATGGGAGGGAATAAAAGAACTACGATATGCCAGAGATGTGTGTAATGCATTCATATTTGAATGATTACTCAAAATTGTCTGCGGTGGCGATGGGGGACAAAGCGACAAAGTTTCTTGTTAATAGCTACAGTATTCCCCTGTTATGACAGAGTGAAGATTTGTCAACAATGCTTATCTGTGAAGTGAAGCCTTTCTAAAATTGTCAAAAATGGGCTTTTCAATGCAGTTCTATTTCAACCATGTTTAGTATTAGGAACTTCTATTAACTCTTTATCTCCATTAATGTTTAATCAGAAACTACCTACGTGCAATAGTGTTTGTGTAAACTTACAATTTATAGCCGTCTGTATCACAAAATTAATTGGTATGTGATGCACGCTCTTAAACAACACTATCATATCCAATTTAATAATGACACCTACAGAAGACCAAGAAGTACAGTAAAACAAATCAAAAACATGTTGTCTGACTATTGCTGCAAAAATTCACTATACCATTTTATTTTTTTTACCATCCCATTACTTTGTTATTTTTATAGCCCTCCACAGTCAGCATTGAGAAGCCTTAATTTTTTTACACTAACATAGTTTAAATTAAGCCAGAGCTGTCAAACTAGCAGTTCATAGGCCACTTGTCTCCCTTTGGCCAACTATTTGTGCCTCTTGACCAATAGCACAAATTCATTTCAATCAAAATGTATTATAATAATACACCTTTTCTTGAGAACTAAATTTCTAGAGCTATTTCACAAATCCTCAAATCAGTCCTTTCATTAGCTCTGTTTTGCTTTTTTCTGACTATAAAAGGAAGCGTGGAGGAGTGTAAAACCTGGCATTTTGCAAGAGGCTGGAAATCAAGTACAGGGTGTCCCAAACGCAAAGTATTTCTAAAGTTTGTGTTTGTAATGAGCGCCACCAGCCGCTATTCATAGTTTTGGTAAATAAATGTTTACTAGTTGGAGAGCGGAACTATGCATCCTGTAGATGGATAACATGTGTAAATCATAAAACAAGAATACAAAGTATAATAAAACTCATGGAACATGATCTATTTTGATTCCCAGCAGCTTTTGTTATTCCTTCAAAGCCATTCTATTGTTTGGCTTCAGTTTCTTTCCAAACATAAAGCAACTAGCCTAATATCAAGAGACAGATAATATTACTGGCACAATATATGACTAGAAAGTTAAATGAACATTTAAATAATAATAATGCATAACATGAAACTATTTAGTACATCACAAGTAGATTATCACAACTCGAGCTAGTAGCTTAGTCTGCTGGGCATATTATATTACACCCAATTTAATACTGTATCCACAGCTTCGGTGGCTACATGGTTAGGATTACATAGACTAGCCAATGCTAGGAAGATCAAGGTTCGAATATTGGTCGAGTGTACGAAGAGTGGTTTTTCTAAAATGGTTTTCCACTCCCTCCATGCAAATATGGGTACACTTCCTATAAATACAACTTCCTCATCTCTAAAACCATCAGTGTAATTAGTACTTAAGTGTATGACCTGAACAGGTAGTAAGAAACAGGGCTATAAAAAAATTGTTTAGGTGATTTAGGGTACTGTATTGACATTACTTTTAGTAGGAATGTGATTGGCTCTGGTGCTTGATAGATGTACTTAGCTTCCACCAAGCCCGAGATTTCATCTAGACATTACTTGTATATCCCGGCTAACCTCGGCTTCAATAATAGTTCTAACACACGAACATGCCTTGCTGGATATTGTAGTTCTAATGAACACTCACAACACTCAAACTATTACCTGGACTCTGTTAACATTCATTGTTCACTCAATTATTCTAGGTTGTTAATGCATCTCCTAGTCTAGGCAATTATTAATTATTATTAATTATAATTTAATTTAATAATTATTAATATATAATTGTGCATTTGCTGAAACATTTTCACTTTTTTATGCTAGTAAAATAACCATAAAACAAAGTCAAAGATTTATCATTATATGTTTCCAAAGAGAAGTTATTGATGATAGAAAGATTTTTGTAGCTTGAGGATAAATCTCATGAAAATGAAGCAGACATTAGTGTGGACAAATATTAAAGACATATTTCCACATCATATAATGCAGCTGAAAATATCAAGTAACTATGTAACGATAATAAGAAAAACTTTTTTATTTCAAATTTTTATTTGAATTTTGTTTTAGAGCGCTTACACTGCTTACAGGTGGTTTAAGCCCAACATTGATTAACCTAAAAACAGACTTCGGATCATTAATTTATCACTTTACTGACTGTGTAAATGCTATAATGGATGTATTTAAAAAATATATTTATCTATTTATTTAGTAAGTACTTCTAAGATTGGGATTCAGATTCGAGTTCGAGTTTTCTAAGTAGGGTAAAATGAAAACTCAGATTTGCAAAATGGTGACTACAAGTCATCGCTAACTACAACTATACAATAATAAACTGGAGCTAATGCCTATTATTATATTTATATCCTGATCCACTAAAGACACTAAAACAATTCTAATATATTCATACATCAAGTCATGTTATCTGCAGCTGTCACTTTTGATCAATATTATCAATACCTATAAAATAACACAAGTAGTATAGAAGAATGTTACCAGTGTTGGCCGCAAAGTAACATGTTTGAATTTTACAAATTGTTCCTCAAAACAAATTAAAAGTATAATTATTAACCCTTTTAGTGCCACACCTATTCTATAATTCGCGTGCGAAGAGTGCCAGAGGCCTGTTAGGTTTTGTGTGCTGTTTCCTCATTATTGTAAGGTTTTGCAAGAAAATTCGCCAAACCTTTTTTTATGAAATGATTATTTTGATTTTTCTATCATTTTAGTTTGCATGTACTGTTCTTTAATGTTAATAAATTAATACAATTTAATTAAAATGATTTAATATCTAAATTTAAATCTAACTTTTTTTTTTTTTTTCAAAACTAAGGCTAATTAACAAATTTTAAAAAATATTGTATTTATATTTCACTATTATTTTGTTGTAGTAGATTTTGTTTTATACAAGAAAATAAAGTTTTAAATATATATGATTATAATAAGGAAAAACATGAATTTTTATTTGATATCCTACATTAGATATTTTTGGGCCGTTATTGCTTACCTTATAGCAAGATTTATTATATTGCTTACCTCATGATCAATATTTAGGCCTACACATAATGAATACGTTTTTTCAAAAAACCTTTTATAATAGATAATTTCATAAATTTTTTACAGATTATATAAATTTATAAAGTCATTACGCCTATTTACTTACATTGGTAAATAAATCTTTTCATTCACATGACATAACATGAAAATCTAAATAGTATATTTTCTAAACTCAGAACAATTTAACCCCTACATTTGAAAACTGTTTACACCAGTATAAATGTTAGCCACACTTAGCACATTGAGTATGTGACCGTCCCATTGTGAATATATTAAACTTCCAGTTCCAATAACAACTATTTATGGTTGATTTTTGTTGCCAACCTTATGTAAAATAATAGAGGGAAATGTTCGCTTTCCAGTGATATATGACACTACTACACTATCTATCAGGTAAAGGGAGAATTAACGCAAATCTGGAGAGCTGACCTCATCAGCTTTTAACGGTAGTAGGCGGAGCTGATCAGATCGGATTGTGGCACTAAAAGCACAGCACTCTTGCACAGTTTGCATTTAGAAGCTAATAAAATTACCTGAAAGAAAATAAATTATAGAAAGAGAAATGTAAGCCTCGGTGGTCTTGGGCTAACATGCTCGCCTCAGGATCTGATGTTCTTGGCTTCAAACCCTGAGAAATGAAAGTCCTTGGCACAATTTCCTTCGAAGAGGAAGTAAAGCCTTCATTCCGTGTCAATTGTGGCGTGTAAAAGAACCCTGGAAGGTATGTGAAAATTCCTTTCCCGGCAAAATGGGTAGGCCCTTTCGCTTTCGCTTATAGAAATCCTCATGTGCTGATATAATAAGTAGGTTCAGAAAGGGAGGCCAAGAAAAAGATGGGAGGAGCAGATAACAGAAAGTGTGCAAGTGAAAGGAAAAGAATTGAAGCAATTAAAGGAGAAAGGATAGAGGAAGATCTTTTATTTTTAATTTAGCACCGCGTCTTACTACCCATTCGGGTTATACGCTTAAGTACTAATTACGCTAATGGGTTAGGATTTGGGAAGTTTGAATTTAGATGAAGTGAACCCGCATTTGTGTGGAGGGAGAGTGGAAAACTATTTAGGGAAAACCACCCCCAGTTCACTCGACGGAGATTCGAACTTCGATCTCCCTGTCCTCGGCGGTCTAGCTTAACACGAAACTAGCGCGTTAGCTAACTACGCCAAATAGAAGAAGATTGAGGCATCTTGCTAAGCCGACCCAGTCACAAGCTGGAAACAATTGATGATGATGATGATCATTATAATGTATCTGAATTAAAAATAGTATTTGCTAATACGTGCCATCACAACTTTTAGTTGGCAAGATCTGCATTTGGTGTTGGTAGAACATTCACCAAGCAGAGAATACACAAGACATCTAGTTTACGATTACATTCTTAGGATAGACCATGTATTCTGTTCTCTACACATGTAAACTACAGATAGCAATGAACGGCCAATGAGTGACCCGGAGTTCGTCCGCGGGTAAACAAACCGAGTCGTAGTTCAATTCTGTCCAATACTTAATCAGAATATTTAGTTTTAAATATAATCTCTGCACAATCTAGGATTATTTAGGTATAGGGTATGTTACCAATAGCCATGATCATGTAAGTGCAGTTTGTACTGACACTGAATTGTAAAATTAATAATTGTATGTACAGGAGTATGTAAATAAAGTAGCTAGCTATAGAATAGCACAACTCTCATGTCTTAATTGCATGTTGGTGTATTTGTCTTGGTGCTAAAAGTGCTAATGTATTATTTGTATCTGCTCACTATACCTTAAAATGTGTTACATGATACAATGGCTAAGCTTTCATTCTTGTGATTTATTCGAAGCTATTGGACCAATATCATTTTTAATTTATCTTGGTTTATCATTATAGAATAGAATGATCAAAAATGAAATTGTCTATACTAGAACCTTGTTAATATGAACTAGTTTAGACCGAAGCTTGCTTGGATTAACCGGCAGAATACAGGGATACAGTATTTTCACAAATTTTAATTCACTCTTGAATGAGTTTAATCAAATTTTCATTTATTTAACTGATGTGTAACACATAATATATACTGTACTTAGTTACAGGAAAACACATTGTATTGACTACATGTCAATATTAAGCATTTATTATCAGATATCATTGTTTCTTACAATTTTTTTTAACTTTGACTTTGCTGACCAATACTATATATTTCATTTGACTTAATTTTTTCCCCTGTTTTCTGAAAAGTTTGTTCAAATTATCTGGAATTTCAGACTACCAGGGTTTGGTCTAACGTGATTTTACTGTATTTTAAAATAATTTTATTTGGTGTAGAAAGGTGTATATCGAGTTTGGCCTCAACATTTAGGAGAATAGAAGACATTGATTGATAGGGCAGTTATCTTTGTTAAGCTTTCTTTGAACGACTAGGCCTACATATTTTGCATTGACCCATTTATTTTTAAGCCTGGATATAAACTATCAACATACATAGTCTAGAAAATTAAAGTTTTCACAACCCACTTAGGCAGTTAAAGAGAGTCCAAATCACACACACACATATTGTTCAACTTTCTTTTAAAGAAATACATCCATATATTTGCAAATAAGTATTGTTATAATCATATTCTTAAGATAATTCTAGTTGAATCCTCTGGACATACAGGTCACAAGTAATGCATACGCCCTCACCGAGAGTCGCACCCCCTAGCTATAGACTGGATATCTGGTAATGAGGTAGTGGAGGTTCGAACCTCAATCAAATGTTTTGGGCTGCTACGGGATGCTATGGGTCATCATCCTCAACATCATCAATTGTTTCCAGCCTGAGGCCGGGTCAGTTTATTAAAATGCCCCCATCTTCCTCTATCCTTCCACCATTCTTCTCCCTTTGATTGCTTCCATTGTTTCCCTTTCACTTGCACACTTTCTGTTATCTGATCCTTACATCTCTTTCTTGGCCTCCCTTATGGACTTTTTCCTATATACTTCATTTCCATCATTTTCTTTGCTTCCTCAACTATCTCCTGTACTCTCTGTACACTCTCTCGTTCCCGGATATATAATTCCTAATCTTGTTTCTCCTCATGACAGCTAATATGATCCTCACAAACTTCATTCCCATGTCATTCACTTTCCTAGTCTTACATTCAATGTTCACGTTTCTACTGCATATGTGACAGTAGGTACATCACATCCTTACACTTCAAGGCCACTTCTCTTCTCCATAGCAGGTCTCTTACACACCTATAGAACTACTCTCCATAGCAGGTCTCTTACACACCTATAGAACTACTTTCCATAGCAGGTCTCTTACACACCTATAGAACTACTCTCCATAGCAGGTCTCTTACACACCTATAGAACACCTCTCCATAGCAGGTCTCTTATACACCTATAGAACACCTCTCCATAGCAGGTCTCTTACACAACTATAGAACTACTCTCCATAGCAGGTCTCTTACACACCTATAGAACTACTTTCCATAGCAGGTCTCTTACACACCTATAGAACTACTCTCCATAGCAGGTCTCTTACACACCTATAGAACACCTCTCCATAGCAGGTCTCTTATACACCTATAGAACACCTCTCCATAGCAGGTCTCTTACACACCTATAGAACAACTCTCCATAGCAGGTCTCTTATACACCTATAGAACAACTCTCCATAACAGGTCTCTTGCACACCTATAGAACAACTCTCCATAGCAGGTCTTTACACACCTATAGAACAATTCTCCATAGCAGGTCTCTTACACACCTATAGAACAACTCTCCATAGCAGGTCTCATACACACCTATAGAACAACTCTTCCTAGCAGGTCTCTTACACACCTATAGAACAACCTCCATAGTAAGTCTCTTACACACCTATAGAACAACTCTCCATAGCAGGTCTCTTAAACACCTATATAACAACTCTCCATAGCAGGTCTCTTACACACCTATAGAACTACTCTCCATAGCAGGTCTCTTACACACCTATAGAACAACTCTCCATAGTAAGTCTCTTACACACCTATAGAACAACTCTCCATAGCAGGTCTCTTACACACCTATAGAACAACTCTCCATAGCAGGTCTCTTACACACCTATAGAACAACTCTCCATAGCAGGTCTCTTACACACCTATAGAACAACTCTCCATAGCAGGTCTCTTACACACCTATAGAACAACTCTCCATAGCAGGTCTCTTACACACCTATAGAACACCTCTCCATAGCAGGTCTCTTATACACCTATAGAACACCTCTCCATAGCAGGTCTCTTACACACCTATAGAACAACTCTCCATAGCAGGTCTCTTATACACCTATAGAACAACTCTCCATAACAGGTCTCTTGCACACCTATAGAACAACTCTCCATAGCAGGTCTCTTACACACCTATAGAACAATTCTCCATAGCAGGTCTCTTACACACCTATAGAACAACTCTCCATAGCAGGTCTCATACACACCTATAGAACAACTCTTCCTAGCAGGTCTCTTACACACCTATAGAACAACTCTCCATAGTAAGTCTCTTACACACCTATAGAACAACTCTCCATAGCAGGTCTCTTAAACACCTATATAACAACTCTCCATAGCAGGTCTCTTACACACCTATAGAACTACTCTCCATAGCAGGTCTCTTACACACCTATAGAACAACTCTCCATAGTAAGTCTCTTACACACCTATAGAACAACTCTCCATAGCAGGTCTCTTACACACCTATAGAACAACTCTCCATAGCAGGTCTCTTACACACCTATAGAACAACTCTTCCTGCTGTCCTCTTCTCATTGAATCATCTCACTTCCACCTTTCTCCTCACTCACGCTTCTAAGGTAATTTACATTCTATACTTATCTCAGTTCTACTCCATCCAACTTTATAACTTTACTAGGCCTTATCCTCTTCCTTCTCATCACAGAGACAGGGTGTATATCAATATTGAAGTTGGTGGAAATATACTTGATTTAATTTTTGATATTATAAATATTGGGATATATTATTCTGATACTTGGAAAATATTAAGTCTATTTGCATTAACTGAAATTTTGTTTAGGCTATAGGAATTTTCAACAATTTATCTGAATCAAGGGCGAACCCTCCATGCATGCTTGGCATGCCACATGCTTAAAGACATAGAAGTAAAAAGTATTTTTTTACAATCCTAGTAATATTTTTGCTTTGATGGGCATGTTTACCTCGTATCAGCTGCGCTTACTAGCAATCAGTAGCATTGCGCCTGACTCTCTGTTACCTGCACAGATGCATGCGGCGGCCTATATGCTACCAGGCACTAGGCTAGAGCGGCGGAGAGACACAGGCCCCTCCCCAGCCCACACTTACAGCTGACCTTGCATGCAGACTAGAAAACGCCACACTTAGCCACCAGCAAACAATATATTCAATCTGGGCGTGCCGCACTTAAAGTTATTCTGCGAGTGTGGCATGCATTGTTTCCTTTGTTTTAGTTATTAAATTAATTTGTTCATCCAAACATTTGTGTTTTAACTTTGTAGTGGTATAGAGTTATTTTATTTAGAAGAGAGAGATATGCCCTTTGAAAGCTATAATTGTGTTATGCATTTTGTTAGAGAGAGAAAGTATATGGTTCTTAATTGAACTTTGAAGTCTCCGTATTCCAGGTGTTTCCCAACCTCTTAACCCTGAGATTACAAAGTGGTTAATTTCAAAATTTCCCTGGGGAGAAACCCTCGTACCCCTGCTTCAATAGTCCCTCATAAACACATTCCTGGATTTTGAGGTCAGAATTCACCACTGATCTGAATTTTTACTGAAAAGGAGAGTGTTGATCACTTGTCTCATCGAGCTGCAGTCTTTTCAAGTTAATGTGAGGTTATGTTCTTCATGGGGGGCTGCCCAAGGTGGTCCCCAACAAGAGATGTAGGATTTAGTTTTTTAACATGGAACCGCTCTTAATATTATTAGGTGCTCTGTCTTACGACAAAGCTATTATTTTTGTCAGTGAACTTAAACCTTCAATGCGCCCTGTAATATGCCCCCTCCTTCAGCTCCCAGAATTTTTTTTCTTTCCTTAAAGTCATCCAATATTTGAATCCTCCTTCCTAAACTCCTCTTTCCCTCAACCTTTCCTTCTATGACATCGTGCAGAGGACAGTTCCTCCTAAGGATGAGTCTGATTCAGTTTTCTTTGTACCTAAAGATTCACATAAAAAATGGTTCTCTTCTCACCCACTCTTCTTAGGACTTGATATGTCACCCTCTTAAAGCATTTTAATGTGGTTTAAAATATAATTGGATTGTAGCCGTTAGGAATTTTATGATAAGCTACTCCGATAAGTTACGATCTAAGTGTTTGTGGAGAATTCAAAACTAAATTACTAAAAATACTTTTGGGGGTGTAGGAGGTGGTAAAGTTGAACCCTTCCCCCACCTAGAAGGGCCATAGATTATATAGGTTTAATATCTAGTTAGTACCTTTACTTCCCTTAGGAGTATGCTGTAACATGAACATGTATGGTTACAGCAAAAAAAAAAAAGTCACAATCCAAAGGGATTTTTTGTTTTGAACGTTGAGTATAGTTCATCATTCATAGATTTAAAAGTAGAATACTAGTTATACTGTAATTTTAAAACTCTCGTTGAGTAGACATCCTGAATGATGGTTATTTTCCCTGTGGATTTCTATTTGCTCTTCACACTAGTGCTGATGTACAAGGTGGGACGGAAATAATTAGTCGATCCATGTTGAGGAAAGTGATGGACAACGTACTGAGGTTTATCTGACGTCCGGTGGAGCTCACCAGTGACATTATCTTCAAAAAATGAAAAAGTTTAGTAAGTAGTTTGCTTTTATTTAGCTAGTGAATATTTACTCTTCAATTAAAGTGTTGATTTTCATGTGACTAATCGTCTAATGGTTTCAGCCCCACCCTGTATATCCTCTAAGCCACCATCTTCATCCCCACACCTTAAATTAAGCTGTTAATAATGTTAGTGTTAAAATATATCAAATACCTAAATTTGAAATTATGTGTCATTGATTTAACTTAATTTAAGAAGACTATTTTGACATAGAACCAGATAATTGTCATGATTAAAAGTTGCTTGAATTTTATTGACCAAGCCTTATTTTGACGTTGGTTATTTATTCCTGTAAGATTTTATTTAAAAGTTGCCTCTTATCTTTTTGTGATTATATAAAGTCCGTTTTGTGTTTAAACTGATGAATTTTTAGAGCAGGATAACAAAGGTAGGCCTACATTATTTTTATAAATGCACCAAAATTTGCCTGGGAAAAATATAGTAAAACAAAGTAATAAAAATATACCAAATCCCAGTTTAATAGAATGAGACCCGCCTCGGTGGCGTAGTTGGCTAACGCGCCAGTTGTGTTGAGCCAGACCACCAAGGACGGGGAGATCGAGGTTCGAATCTCAGTCGGGTGAACTGGGGGTGGTTTTCCCTAAATGGTTTTCCACTCTCCCTCCACGCAAATGCGGGTTCACTTCCTCTAAATTTAACCTTCCCAATTCCTAATCCAATAGTGTAATTAGTACTTAAGCGTATAACCCGAACGGGTAGTAAGACGCGGTGCTAAATAAAAAAAATAGAATGAGGGCTGCTCTCTTTGACTAGTGGTTATCTTTTCTGGCTAATAATATAAAGGTCCCTGGTTCAATTCCAGTTCAGTTACCATAAGTATTTTTCCTCAAGAGGGATCGTTCCTACAGTCACCATGGTCTGGATAACTAGGCTTATGTTATGTTTAAGACTTCTGCTGACACAACACAATCATTATGATATTGTCTCATTGTGTCTAAATGACCGCACCTACATCCACACCTACATGGTGCCCCAGCCCCAGAAGACTGTTAAATATCCGCCACTGCCAGAAGACCAGAAATGTCTAGCTGACAATCCCTGGTGGCACGCGCTAAAAAAAACTAGAATGAGGATACAGCCAAATCATGTATCTCGGTAGATTCCGCTATTTCTAAATGACTATAATATAATTTTATATATATTTTTAATTTGGAAAGCCGTGTAATTTTGAAAATGTAGTAAAATACCAAAATACCTCACCAGATTTCAATACAAATTTTAAAATGTCTTATTACTGTCGAGTTAGCTGTCACGAGGACAAACAAGATTAGAAATGAAGTTATTCGGGAAAGAGTGGGGGTACATGAGATAGTGGAAGAAAGACGGAGATGGTACGGGCATGTAATGAGGATGGAGATGGCAAAGATGCCAAATAAAGTGATGGGAATGAAGTACGTACGAAATAGAGATGGGAGGAGCCAACAGAAAGTTTGCAAGAGAGAGACGAATGGAAGCGATTAAAGGAGGAAGATGGAGCCATTTTAATAAATTGACCTGGACACAGGCTGCAAACAGTTGATGATGGTGATTATTATTAGTAGTACTGGAAATTAAGATGCCAGACTGGGGGTCACCAAACCATACGATCAATTGTGTGCTACTGGTAGTTTGCATAATACATTTATTTTGCACTTTCTAAAGTAATTCATAGTCGAAGTGTGTTGCCTCAAGTTTAGAATATGTGTGACCTCTTGTCTTAGGGGCGGGGGCAAATTATCAATTTCTGGTTCATGTTGTATTCTGTTCTACCAACCTGTATGGGCCATCATTTTCAACAGAAAGGGTTGAAAACCAAGACAAAAATAGTCTCACAGATGAACATCTTGATAACTAAATTTAAATATGGGAGTGGCATGTTATTCACCAAACATTAACAAAACTATGGAAGAAAGTGAATGCTATTCATCTCAGTAGGTTAACACACAAAAGTTTTATAAATATAATTACTATCATTTTGTTTAAAAAATGAATAATCTATGTATTTTCTATCATTAAATACCCATACCCATGTGGAACCAATTTGTTAGGGCCAAGATTAAATATCCCAAGTTTTTGAAAAATCAGTCATCAGTAAACTACCCATAAATGAGTTTTTACTCCGAAAACAAGTATACACAGTTATTTGTCATGTCAAACAACAAAGATACCCATTTGTAACCAAATTGTTAGAGCCATTTGTAAAATATTTTAAGTTTTTGAGAAATCAGTCATTAATAAGCTACCTTTAATTGAAGGGCTAGGGTAAAAAAACAACATTTTGTGGTATGGCTCTATAATATCTACATACAAGGCCGTAGCTAGCCAATAATTTCAGGGGGGGGTTTGGTGGGCCCATCCCCTAATTGACGGAGGCTAGAAAAAATTCTAAATAAAAAACTGTCCTAGAAGCTATGTGAAGTGTTTTTTTTATGGTAACACAGCCCCCTAATTTGTACTTGTACCTTAATTTTGATATTGTTTGAACCATAAATAAAGCCATATATATTTTGTTCATAAAATTTCAGGGGGAAGGGGTTTGAACCCCGAACCCCCCCCCCCCCCCCCCCTTGACTACGGCCTAGTCTACATATAAGGTTTGAACAAAATCCATCAAACCGTTTAGGATCCTTGGCCAGGGACAGACAGACAAGACAGACAGACACATCCACCTTTTTATGTTCATGTTCATATAAAATGTAAAAATTTGTCATAATCTCGATATAGATTTCTTCATGATTACAATACTCTTTCTTTATATGAGAAAGTAAAAAGAATTAGAATAGTAATTGATTTGTTTGAATACATATGTATGTAAATGTATTTTAAATTAAATAAACATGTTGAACATTATCTATGTAATTTTATTTGCCAAAGAAACACTTTTTTTATTTAGTAATATGAGCAAGAAAACAACAAACTGTGAAAGAGGTCATTGTATTATAATCTGACATTTCTCTTTGGATTTGAGATTGGAATTTCTCCTCTATTTTCTCCTTGCTTTTTAAGTGCAAATAGCATATCAACAAATTAAAATAATTAAATAAATAATGTTTTCTATTTTTTAACAGTTTTCAAGTTTGAAAGTTTTGCACACCTCCTGAGCTGTTCCTCTACCATTTCACCAAATTTCATCCTTCTAACTCACGGGAAAGTACTAACAATTCTCTTGACAGGTATACATATATACACACATTAAAGACACCACTAGGCTTTTATTAATATAGATATGCTAGTAATTCTAAGCAAATAGTTATTTCAACCTTCTTACATAAAATAATTACCTATTTATAGAGAATTGTAATTTTTAAGTTTGTTATTAAATGCTGCATTAGTTAAACTTAACCTGGATGGACACTTGAACTTTATATATTTTATATTTTGAAAAAAATCTTTTTAATAGATGACTTCAAATAGTAATTGTGGTCTACAAACAAAAGCACCCTTTCATCTAGTTTGGTTTGGCGGTGACGATAGGTCAAGGTTTGAATTACTACCTGGTGTACTGAAGTATTTTTTGTTTTTAGGTCTCTCCAGGCACACAAATTCAGGTGGATTATTTATAAATTATATCCCCTTCTTACCTCCCCTTTAGTGTTATTTAGCCTGGATAAGGTTGTGCACTGTAATAATATAGGTACAAAATATTTTATATTAGATGTAAGTTGAATTGTGAATAATATATTCACTATAGTAAATTTGAGTTCAAGAACACTATTAAAAGTAACATTTGTCATTCAATAAACTTTCAGAGAGCTTGCCAATTTTATTTGACAACAAGTTTGCAGCTCGTATTTCTGAGTGATTACTATCCCCAAAATTAGATGTTAAATTTAAAATATATTATGAAATATTTCATGTTCACATTTAACTTTCATATCAGATAAAGAATAAGTGAATGTATTTTGTTGTTGCAGGTTTATGTGTACCAGTAATTAAAATAAACTAATTTCAATTATTATATGTATCAGTCAATAAAGGAAAGTAATGTTAACTAAATCTGTACAGCTAAATTACGATAAACAATGTTTACTGTATGTGTACCACTTATTTACAATTGACTATGTATAGATTCTTATCATAACAACTTGCTAACAGCTGAATATCAATTCTGCTATGTATAGCTTCCTATCATAACAATTTGCTAACAGCTGAATATCAACTCTGCTATATATAGCTTCTTATCATAACAACTTGCTAACAGCTGAATATCAACTCTGCTATGTATAGCTTCTTATTATAACAACTTACTAACAAATG
Organism: Timema podura; assembly: GCA_033556935.1. Taxonomy (NCBI): domain Eukaryota; kingdom Metazoa; phylum Arthropoda; class Insecta; order Phasmatodea; family Timematidae; genus Timema; species Timema podura. The sequence goes on along the minus strand of JAVRXN010000004.1, from coordinate 65,273,729 downwards.
AATATCAACTCTGCTATGTATAGCTTCTTATTATAACAACTTACTAACAAATGAATATCAACTCTGCTATGCATAGCTTCTTATTGTATAAACTTACTAACAAATGAATATCAACTCTGCTATATATAGCTTCTTATTATAACAACTTACTAACAAATGAATATCAACTCTGCTATGCATAGCTTCTTATTGTATAAACTTACTAACAAATGAATATCAACTCTGCTATGTATAGCTTCTTATTGTATAAACTTACTAACAAATGAATATCAACTCTGCTATATATAGCTTCTTTATTATAACAACTTACTAACAGATGAATATCAACACTGCTATGTATAGCTTCTTATCATAACAACTTGCTAATAGATGAATATCAACTCTGCTATGTATAGCTTCTTATTATAACAACTTACTAACAAATGAATATCAACTCTGCTATGTATAGCTTCTTATTATAAAACTTACTAATAGCTGAATATCAACTCTGCTATGCATAGCTTCTTATTGTATAAACTTACTAACAAATGAATATCAACTCTGCTATGTATAGCTTCTTATTATAACAACTTACTAACAAATGAATATCAACTCTGCTATGTATAGCTTTCTATCATAACAATTTGCTAGCAGCTGAATATCAACTCTGCTATATATAGCTTCTTATTGTATAAACTTACTAACAAATGAATATCAACTCTGCTATGTATAGCTTCTTATTATAACAACTTACTAACAGCTGAATATCAACTCTGCTATGTATAGCTTCTTATTATAACAACTTACTAACAAATGAATATCAACTCTGCTATGTATAGCTTCCTATCATAACAATTTGCTAACAGCTGAATATCAACTCTGCTATATATAGCTTCTTATTGTATAAACTTACTAACAAATGAATATCAACTCTGCTATGTATAGCTTCTTATTATAACAACTTACTAACAAATGAATATCAACTCTGCTATGCATAGCTTCTTATTGTATAAACTTACTAACAAATGAATATCAACTCTGCTATATATAGCTTCTTATTATAACAACTTACTAACAAATGAATATCAACTCTGCTATGCATAGCTTCTTATTGTATAAACTTACTAACAAATGAATATCAACTCTGCTATGTATAGCTTCTTATTGTATAAACTTACTAACAAATGAATATCAACTCTGCTATATATAGCTTCTTATTATAACAACTTACTAACAGATGAATATCAACACTGCTATGTATAGCTTCTTATCATAACAACTTGCTAATAGATGAATATCAACTCTGCTATGTATAGCTTCTTATTATAACAACTTACTAACAAATGAATATCAACTCTGCTATGTATAGCTTCTTATTATAACAACTTACTAATAGCTGAATATCAACTCTGCTATGCATAGCTTCTTATTGTATAAACTTACTAACAAATGAATATCAACTCTGCTATGTATAGCTTCTTATTATAACAACTTACTAACAAATGAATATCAACTCTGCTATGTATAGCTTTCTATCATAACAATTTGCTAGCAGCTGAATATCAACTCTGCTATATATAGCTTCTTATTGTATAAACTTACTAACAAATGAATATCAACTCTGCTATGTATAGCTTCTTATTATAACAACTTACTAACAGCTGAATATCAACTCTGCTATGTATAGCTTCTTATTATAACAACTTACTAACAAATGAATATCAACTCTGCTATGTATAGCTTCCTATCATAACAATTTGCTAACAGCTGAATATCAACTCTGCTATATATAGCTTCTTATTGTATAAACTTACTAACAAATGAATATCAACTCTGCTATGTATAGCTTCTTATTATAACAACTTACTAACAAATGAATATCAACTCTGCTATGTATAGCTTCCTATCATAACAATTTGCTAACAGCTGAATATCAACTCTGCTATGCATAGCTTCTTATTGTATAAACTTACTAACAAATGAATATCAACTCTGCTATGTATAGCTTCTTATTATAACAACTTACTAACAAATGAATATCAACTCTGCTATGTATAGCTTCCTATCATAACAATTTGCTAACAGCTGAATATCAACTCTGCTATGCATAGCTTCTTATTGTATAAACTTACTAACAAATGAATATCAACTCTACTATATATAGCTTCTTATTATAACAACTTACTAACAAATGAATATCAACTCTGCTATGCATAGCTTCTTATTGTATAAACTTATAAATTACACCATATATGTACTAAATTGTGAATATTTTTTTAAATCATTCATAATAAATCTTAAGATATTCAGTCAAAATTCTAAGTGTAACACTAATGTTAGTTCAAGATCAGTATATTGAAGCTTCCATTCAAATAAAACTCCATTACCTGAGTAATTGTTGAAATATGTTGCTTTAACCATGTATAGAAGTTACATTTGCTAAAACCTTACTATTTAAAATATATTCATAATACTCAAAAATAGCTTTAGTGAATATAAGATCAATTTTCAAATGAAATATTACAAAATATCTATTTCTTTATGATTTTTTCTTAGAAGATGAGGCCCAAATGTCATGGTGTGTATTAAGTTTGTAGTATTGCCAGGATCCCAATCAACTTAATGTTCACTTAACCTAAGAGTTATCCAGGGGAGAACTTTCACTCTACATTATGTTAAGTGAAGTGTACCTCATGTTGCTGTCACTCACTCATGTTATGAGCAACATCATCATGGTTATTCAGTAGGTACCTAATATTTTTCAAATCTTTTTCAGATACTTGTGTAGTATAGCAGGGATGTGAAGTCGACTCTGACTCTTCTAAATTTCTACTGTTCAACTCCGACTCCTTCAGAAATGGCTAATATATTAATTTGTAGCAAAAATTTACTGTATTAAAATTCTCCACCACAGATTACTTTATGGAAAGCCTCTTTGGAATTGTGTGCATAAATTTGTCAATCGAAATTACAAATATTTGTCATAAATAATTTAAAAAAATGTGTAAAATTAAAATTACATACGGTTTTTAATATAATATCTTATATTTAATTTGATAAAACTGTTTCCAGTGATATAAATTATAAGCAAATGGCTGAATATATTTTGACAAACGACATTTCTTTTTAAAGGTTAGGAGACCAGGATGTTGGGGTAAAATAGTAGTTTCCAACAAAAATCTGATTTTCATAGAGAATTTTCAGCTTTTAATTTTTGTTTACATCACCATGGAAACCCTTATTTGTGCGTGGTTTTATATCCGCGAATAAAATATTTCTCTTTGGTTAAAAATAATAACTTAACTCTTAATTAAGTTGTACAGTGCAACAAATATAAAAAAAAAAATGGCCAAAATGTATACATACTAAACAGACCAATGATAGTAGATTAGAAATATATCATTTGGTTTGTATTGGTATGGTTCCTTCTTTATTTTTGAATATGATCACAAAATTTCAGTAATAATAACTGGTCTTAGCACATCTTTTACTTGCATATTTTGAATGAGGGAACTAATATCCTAGCTGGGGGAAACATTTATTGTTATTGGAATGTTATTGTTAATTTGCATTATATCAACAATATTGATTATAATTCGTAAATTAAAAGGTTAAGTAGTCAATTTTGGGAAACTATTTTCTTACGTTTTGCTTCGCTCATGAACTACGAATTTAAAAAACAATACAATTGTGTTCGAATAGGCTTCGATATATATTATAATTTCAAAAATAACTGGATTAGCAAGGGTTTACATGTATGATTTGTGTAATGTTGATGGCCATGCTAATAAAATCTCATTAATAAAATAAACTATTTATAAAAAATTACATTTTATATCTGATTTGGGTTTTTTTTTTTCATTATGATAAAGTGTAATTTGGGCTACATATATATTGGGATTCTGGTATGAAGAAACATTTAAAAAATACAAATATATTTATATACTTTTTTTTTTTAACATTGATAACACTTAATTTATTATTAGTTTATCACAGGTATTGAAATTATCTATCAAAAAAAGACAGATTTAGATTACATCATTACTCTACTTATTAATATATGAAATGGTTTTAGTAGCTTTTGTAATCATCAAAAAAGTTCCTTCCTTTCATAAATTGAGGGGATTGGGGCAATAACATGATAACCCTCAATTTATACAAAAATGTGTTAGCATGGATTTTAGGTAGTAGCTTACCTCTTGAACTACAAGTGGTTTTATAATCAATGGATATTTTGAGATCGTTAATATCAATGAATATTTTATTTATTTATTTATTTATTTTAGCTAGATATACGGGTTTTATAGACGTTTAAATAGTGAAAATATCATTGTTAAGTCAATGAGGGCTATCACATTTGTGCCCCGACTCCTTCAATTGATCAAATATTTTAAAATATACTACGGGTATTTAAAATAATAAATAATAGTTTTCTAAGATATTTCAATAGGTAAATTAAGAGACCATGCACCTTCCATAGAAACATGTAACCTCTAGAATCTAATAATTTTGTTTTCACAAGTCACTTTTTTGTAGCCATTCTATTACTAGGCCTACCTGTTATCTCTTTTTTTTATGTTTTCTAAGTGACATAAAAATGTATTTTATACATATTGTACTAGTACTCTGGTATATTTAAAATTGTTAAGTCACTGTCATTTTTATAATATAACATCTTAATTTGCTATATATATATATATATATATATAGCTAAAATATTGTTGCTAGGTCTAGTCCATCTTGATAGGACTGTATTAATCTTATCTTCTTAACACAAATTTGACCAGCCAGAGGAACACAATAATGTGGAGAGCAGATGTGTTTGCATTGGCTTCAAAAGGCAAGTTTAATCCTAAATATAAGGGGAATAATTTACTAATACAGTCCCATCGAGAAGAGCCAGCCATGGTAACAACCCAACTGCTGCCCCTAGTTTTGTTTTCATGATTCCCTTATATACAATTTTATTGGGTTACTATATTTTGGGAGGGTAACATGCAAGATGTTGGTTTGGAGAATGGTTGCACCAATTTGTCCTTTCATAAAGGAAGGAAAAACTTGCATTGATAGACTCCACATGTTTTCATAAGAAATTGTATGCTCCGAATGACATGTCAGGCTTGAGATACTTGGGCACTGTCGGGGTTGGGAGCGTCCTCTCACTTCTGTATTGAAGCAGCAGTCGGGCTTGAAGCCAATAGTAGAAGTCATATTCTTTGTGGAGACTTGATTCAACGATCTTCCGCACATCTGCTTGGACTTTCTGGGGACGCTTGCGGTTGCGGTTCTTGTGAGGTTCTTAAAAAAACAATTCATTTAGTCAGGGCCAGATTTAGAGCTATGGAGGCCCCAGCACGATAAATAATTAGGGGCCCCAACATTAAACGAATGTTTTTCTTTTCAAAGTTTTACTTTCCCTCGACCCCTCGGAGAGATAAGTATTGTGATGGTCAAAAAAATCAAACTTGAGATTATGATAAATGTTGATATTTAATGATTGATCCCCTAAAACCAAAAAAGCTGATTTGACTAGACTCTGACTAGAGAAGAAAACATTTTATTGTTATTGCAACTTTTGTGAGTGCCCCTGGGCGGTCGCCCCTTTTATGCAGTCCTACATTTAGTTATAATGTCTCTGTTATGCCTAATCCTTCTGTTGTGCCTAATCCTTCTGTTATGCTTAATCCTTCTGTTTTTGACTAAGTTCTCTGTAATGCCTATTAATTAAAGGTGCTTTGAAATATAATCATTTAATTTAATACTTGTTTTAATTCAAAGAATCAACAAAATGTGAATGTGATCAATACAATCAACAATATCACAGATTGGTAAAAAAGATGCATAATTTCAGTTGGAGGCAGATTATTTCCAACTGTGCATTGTAAATGTTCACTTTTTTGTGTTTTTTTTTCATGTAGTAAAGTGAAAAAAATCACACTTTATGTGGAGTAATTTCTTTTCAAGATTGATCTCATTATTTATAAACTATTATTGGTTAAGATATGGTTTTAATATTAATAAGTATAAACCTAACATTATTTTTAGTGAAATAAAAGAGTATATTATGCTTTTAAAGTAATCTTACATTAAAGCAATGTGAATCATTTTAATTAAATTACAAACATTTGAAAAATACATTTAAAATAAAGATTGTGAATTAAGTTTAAAAAAATATATCTATCAGTTCTATCTATGACCAGATAATGAAGGATTATAAAAATACTTTATTAATGTTTATGGATAGGATTAAATAACTCTTAGGATAGTGAAAGAATCTTATTTGTTTGAAAGTAAGCATACATCTATGACTTATAGTTTTATAGAAGCATTGACATCCAAGCAAAAATCTATTGTAGAGGTGTGGCTGTGATCCCATCAGTAAAATGCACTCAAATCTAGTGTGGATCAGATCAGTATTGTTCTGAACTTACCCAGTAGCTCCTGGAAGTAAAGTGATTGAACTCCCTTGAAGAAGTATGGCAGTTTATTCTCAAGAACAGCCAAAGTTTCATTCAGCTGTTCCAACACCCCCACACAGGGAAGTAACGATCCAAGTTGGCTTTGGCTCTCAACAGTGCAGCCTCGTTGTTCAATTCTCTGAGAAAAAATTAACATTTTTAATTCAATAAAACACACTCACTTGAATGGTTCAAAAAAAATTTCTAATAACTATTTACTATAATTTATAAATTTGTAGATATTAATAAATAAATATAACTACAATCATCTCATATGACTTAACAAATCTACCCTAATGTTTTAATGCCTTCTAAAATAGAACATGCTAGAAGCTTGTTAAGAAGTTAAACAAACAACACTGAACCATCTTCCTTTTGTCAATAATTTGTAGGCCCTAGATTGACCTATAGTAAGGTCATGAAGTCATAGCCAAATATAGCATGTATTTATTTATTTGAGGTATTTAACGTGCACTTTCTGAACCAACTGATTATATCAGCACATGAGAATTTCTATGAGTGAGATTGAAAGGACTTATCAATTTTACTGGGAAAGGTATTTTTACATAGCTTCTAGGGTTGTTTTACACGCCACAATTGACAAGGGACTGACGACTTTTCTTATTCTCCGAAAGAAGTTGTGCAATGGATTTTTATCACTCAAGAAAAACTGTTGACCTAAGCTGGGTTTGAACCCATGAGCATCGGGTACCGAGGTGATCCCCATACCTCAAGCCTACCAAGGTCTATAACGAGAATGTAAATGGTCAACAACTTATCAGGCTTGATACAAGAAATTGTGGCTATTACGGTTGTTTATTAATATTGTCTGTGTTGTTATTAAGTTATTTTATATTATTGTATTTTAAGTCTCTAGGGGACTTATAGTCGTGAGGTCAAGTGCAGATCACCTTTTTTGATAGAGTATTATGACCACAGAAAACATTATAGTGGGGCTCGCGGCTGCTACAAACATGTTCATGTTTATAATCTAATCTAATCTAATCTAATCTAATCTAACCGAGCCTACAAAACGGGGCCACTTGTATGTAGGAGATAGGACAATGTTGTAGACACCAAGACCATGATCAAACCTCTATCAGCAGCAAGTCTCGCTGGCTACAAAGCCAATGGATGAAAACCATCGCACATTAAGATATAAATTGTAGCCTATATAAATAGAAGAAAGTATCAATATAAAAAGTGTGATATAAATAAATAGAAATGTATCTAAAAAAATAGTTATTCCACAATTAATAAATATCTTTGTCTATAATTTATATCGATTAATCAGAATAAAAATAAAATGATTGCTTTAAAAAATTTGATATGAAGGGAAAATAGATTGAAATTAGAACATAGGTGTGGTCAAAACACTGTTTAATTTTACAGCTTAAGAGCCCTATATAGCTAGCCTCTTACTTCACAGTGAAGTATTGGAAGCGAAGTCATGCAGGTGGGCTGGACTAGCCATCAGGACAAAAGGCAGGCATTGGCTCAGTGATTGGTAGCTTGATTGCATTAGTTCGAGGGAGGGAGAGCGCTTTAATTACCCTTCTTTCAGTTCACAGACAGCAGCGAGAGGTAATGCTCCCCAAAACCATGCTACCTGCTAGCACAAGCAGGTAGTCAAAATGGCATTGTTATCTGTTCTATAAACACGCATTTCAAGGGTTCCGGTTCTGGTTCGAATAAAATAAAGGTTACTATTATTTTCAATTATTATAAGGTTCCGGTTCTTTTAAAATTATACCAATTAATTTTTTTGTTTGAATTTAGCACAACATATTACTACCTGGTAGGTTTGTACGTTTTTGTAACAATTTCGCTAATGTTTATTTAAGAATAAGGAAGGTATGTTTAGGGAATGTATATACACTACATATGCGTTGAAGGAGAGTGGAGAAATCACTTATTGTTAGTATAAAACCACCCTCAATACTCCTGACCAGATTCGAACCTCAATTCCTTATCATCTATCATCAGCAGTCTAGTTAGACATGCGACCATGTACACACGGGTGACCGGAGATTATATTAGACCTAATTATATTTATAAACAAATTCGGTTAACTATGTAAATGAGTTTAAATATCTAGTCGCAATTATTTAACTAGCAATAACGATTTATAGGAAATTAGCCAGTGATCTTCAACCTTTTTTGAATCAAGGGCCACTTTTTCCCAGCTAAAGTGTTGCGGGCCACACCTTATATAAAACATGTCACACATAACCTAGTACTCCAATTTCATGTTTGTACAGTTGTACCAATGTAATTTGGCCATACTGTTAAAATAACCTAAAATCTAAAACAAATCATAGTAAAAATGTGAAGATTCAAGTTTAAAACTAAGTTTATTCTATAGAAAATAAATTTTTACCCACATAAAAAGGTGTTGTGACACTTGGCACTGCTTTTTCTTAACTAATTTTTCAATATTGGCTTTAGTGCCAGATGTAGCCTACTAATTCGAAGGGGCTTTCTTAGTAAGCGTCAGTCAGCCGGTTCCTCAATTTCGACTTCACAATGTTCATCCTTGAGAAAAGTTGTTCACAGCTGTAGGTACTGCAAGAGTGAATCTGTGAGCAGAACACGAGTTCGGAGATTTGGAAATTGTTTTCTTCAACATATTTTGAATAAAATGTCAAAAGATCCACATTTATATATTTCTATTTTAAATCTGTATTACACTGCAACTCAATAAGCTCCATTTGCACGTTGCTCGGCACGTCCTCAACATCAACACTAAATGGAGTGGAAAATATGTGAACAATTTTTCATTGGATTTGAAATCTTGGAAAGGCGTATCAAAATCGGACCTTAGATCTGTGAGTGCAGTAATGTATTTTTCGTTGTTACGAACTTCACATTGGGATAGTGTTGGGAAGTGTGTTAATTCACATTTTTGTAGTTTAACTTCCCACAGACGTAGTTTGTTTTCAAATGCCTTCACTTGGTCAGAGAGGTTATGTACCAAACTGTTCTTACCTTGTAGTCGTATGTTCAGGTCGTTTAGGTGCATAAAGATATCAGTCATCCATTCAGGGTCGTTGAACTGATGGACAGGCTTGCCCTTACTTGCCATGAATTCGTAAATTTCTTCTTTCAGGTCGGAAACTCTCTTCAGTACCTTACCTCTACTGAGCCAGTGAGCCTCTGTGTATAGAGTACATCACCGTACTCTGAGTTCATGTCCCTTAAGGAATGTATTAAATGTCCTTGGGATCTGATGAAGTTTACTATTTTTGTTATATCTTTCATAACATCTTTGAAGCACACACTTTTAGCGCACAAGTTTTCTTGGTGTATAATGCAATGATATTGTATGAATTTGCCATTCTGACACGCAGCAGTACTAGCTTTTTTTCGTATCAGTGCCACAACACCTCATTTTCCCTCCATTGCAGGAGCTCCGTCAGTAACTACTCCGGAGAGTTTGCTCAACTGTAGAGCGTATTGCTCCAAAGTTGAAGAGACAGCATTAAAAATATCACTGCCTTTAGTAGTGCCACACATTGGGAAAAGAGCGGCCATTTCCTCTGTTATGGTAGTCATTGTGAATTCCCCGGTTAAAAATAGCCAACTGGGCAGTGTGTGTAATGTCAGTACTCTCATCGAGGGCCAATAAAAAAACACAAACTGAGAAGCTCGTTCTTTAAGTGTGTTCTCAATATCGCTCGCTAATTCTTCAATCCTTCTGGCCACAGTTACTCCTGACAAGCTAACTTTTGAAAACAAATGTTTTTGTTATGGACACAGAACTTCAGCTGCCAAATCCATACACTCCTTTACAAATTCGCCATCTGTAAATGCTTTGATTTCAAAGCTATTTTCTCAGATATAATATAACTTGCCCTAACACTTAATTCACTTTCAACATTTTGCTTCTTAAATGACGTTGTTGACATTGAAGTTTTTTCTTCAAATCGGCCATTTTATCTGATCTCAGTTGCCTTTTAACTGAATCCATTTTAGATGAGTGCTTTGAGTCGTAGTGCCGCTTTAAATTGTATTCTTCAACACCGCTACCTTGTCATTACAAAGCAAACAAACTGGTTTCTCTTTAATATTAAAAAAAAAAAAAAAAGTCCGTCCACTTTTCATTGGACACCCTTCCCTCTTCCCTAATTTTTCGCTTTTTGCTTGTGCTTGCAGCCATTGTTAAAAAAACTGAATACAAAAAATAATGTACCAAGCAAAGTACAAACACCACCAACCACAAAAGGCTGACTAGTACTGAGAGGGGAGGGAGTGAGGGTAGCTGGAAGTCAGCCAGATGTTTGACCTTGAGTTTCAGTGTTGTCACGTGCTGCAAAAGTATCGCGAGGATTCCCAGTTAGAGGTTTTGGGTCTCAGTGTTGCCACATGCTGCATAAGCATCGCGAAAATTCCAGATTAGAGTTTTAGTCCTAAAAAAATGTATCTTACAGAATTTTCAGACAGAAAAATTGTTGTATGTAAAATTGGTCCGTGGGCCGCATAAAATTACTCGGTGGGCCGCGGGTTGAAGACCACTGAATTAGGAGAAGAATAAATTTGGGAAATGCATCCTATAACTCGGTCAGTAAGTTGTTGATAATCTTGCCTACTGTCAAGAAATGTATAACTCAGAATAAGCAAAACAATTATTTTACCGGTTGCTCTCTGTGGTTGTTAAACTTAGTCTCTTACCTTACCTTTCCGTGTTTGAAAACAAGATGCTTAGGGAAATATTTGGTGCAAAAACGGATGAGTCTACTAGGAAGTGAAGGAGGTTACATAATTATGATTTACATACCCTATACTTATCACAAGACATTGCATAAGATAAACAAAGTCCCATAGATTAGGGTGTGCAGAACGTGCAGCGTGAATGGGGAATCTAGAAACTTGTTCAGCATATGGGAGACTAGAGCATACTGAACAAAAGCCGATGATAGGGTGTAATGAGGTGGACTGGATATAACAAGCTCAAGGGGATAGGGGATAAGTAGTGTAGTGAATGATCGTTTGAGTTCCTAATGCCATGAGTTAGTAATTAAGTATGTGGACAGCAAGCAATACACTGTAAATAATCTAGCACACAATCCAGACACCCGAACGAAGCAATACTTCTGTTCTTTAAGGGTTACTTTCTGGTTAGTTTATGAATTAATTCTGCACTTTACTCCAGCCAAAACTATAAAACCAAGAAACTATATTTTTGTAACATGTCAAACTGTGGTTTTAGAAACCCATACACGATAGAGGAAAATTCACAAGAGTAAAATTATTGACATTCGTATAAGAAATGGTATAATTGTGGTGTCACTGTAATTAATTCAACACCTTTGCATGCATGTACACACAAAATAAACGAATTTACGGGCAGTGTAAAATTTGTGGATCACGAGTGTAGAAATAAGTTTAGTGTTAAAAACATGTTACAAAAAGGATGTTGCCTTGTCAAAGGGAAGGGATTATTGACTTTTTATGGAGCTAGCTTGATGGTGTTTGGTTATACGAATGGCCAATGAATAGTAATTTTAGTTTATGACTACTCGCTGTAATAAAAACATTATAAATTTATATTGTTTTCATTTAGTTTTTGGCAAATGTAACTATCATTGATTTATCACTTGTACCTTCTTAATGTGTATTAACCTTTCCTTAATTCCAACATAATTATGTCACAGCCTCAAGGTTGTTCAAATGGTCTAAAAAAAGTATGTTTTGAATATTATTTCATATTTCTACTTTTACACGTTGAATGGTTTCTTGATGAACGTTCAAAACAAAAGTCAAACTTTTTTTAATATCTTTTGGCTAGGATATGATGGCCTTAGCTTTGAATCTTTCGACTATTACACTCTAAAAGTGTAAATATCCCAGTGTTATATTTCGGCCTAAAATTATTTTTCCCTGTACAGGTATGTAATAAGGAAATATCTTTTAAATCAAATGTGTGATTCACCTTCAACAGAGCTGGGCAACATATTTTGCAATGGCGCCACAGGTGTGGCAAGTGAGAAGTGAAATTCGCCACTCCATTTAGAAATAAATTGAGCAATTAGAGTTGCTCAATTGAACATTTAAAACAACACACACTGTTTAGAACAAGTTTATTTAAAATATGTACACTTTGACTACTCAGTTACAACCATCTCCGACATAAATAATGATGAAAATTGTATATGGGATTATCAACGTCAACACAAGAAAAAGCCTATGGGCACTTATTTTGACAACTTGACGATATAATCTGAAGAATCATGGCTAATAACATTGGCAATTTTATTGGGTGATAATTACTTTCAAAATAGGATTTCAGCCAAAATCTCTCCTAATTGGAGTTAAGAAGATCTAAGCAATCTCTACCCATGATTGCCGGCTACACAACCTTTCAACAACAATCAATGGGACCAACCCTTTATATACTGTACATAGAAGTTGATAATGTATCAACAATGCCTTTGGTATCCAAAGGTTGCCAGCTACAACAACCTTTCAACAACAATCAATGGGACTAACCCTTTATATACTGTACATAGAAGTTGATATATGTATCAACAATGCCTTTGGTATCCAAAGGCTGACGGTCCGCAGACATTAATTCCGCAATAAAAGGTTTTAGCGAGCATGTATTAAGTAGTAAACTTATTTTGCACCATTTAAAAAAATCTATAAATAATGTCTCAATGATTTCAAATCATCAGTTCACGAGATATAAGGGTTAAAACTTGCTATTTTACGCTTTTTGACTGCCATAGTAGGGTAAAGTATTTAGGTAATATATGGGGTTGAAATTTAGTATAACCAGACATTCATATGAGTTGTAAAAATGAAATATTTAAAATACTAAGATGATTATTTCTACTATTCATATTATAGTATTAATAATAATATTAACCACTTCGATGGCCGCTTCGTCTAACGCACTATTCTCGCAATATACTATACTGCCGATGACGGGAATATCGAGGTTCAAATCTCGTTCGGGTGTACCGAGTATAGTTTTCCAAAATAGTTTTCCACTTTCCCTCCACGCAAACGCGGGTACACTTACTTAAATAGGACCTACCTTGTCCAGAAAATAATTATCGTAATTATTACATACGTGTATAAACCGAACGGGTAGTAGGACGCGATTTGATTTGAAATCATTGAATCACAGCTTATAATAATGATGCAATAAAATGTTGTTGTTTACTTACGTGCAGAAATTGTGGTGGCCACAATAGTAGGGTATGGTGAGGTCGTAATGTTGACCGGTGGTGTAGACGCAGGCTGGATCCCCATTCAGTACACACCGCTCAAAACTGAGGTCAGTATTAGGGGGCGGCGGGCGGGAGGGCGCGTACTTCAAGTCGGGATTACGTGGATCAGAGGTGGCACGATTGTAGTAGAACCTGAATATTACAATTTACTATTGTTAACATGGGGCGAAGGGGGTAGAAAATAAACATCTTCGGGAAAGTCTTGGGGGGGGGGGGGGCAGAAGTCCCTAAAACACTGGAGGAAAAAGAAATTCAGGAATATTTAATGACTAAAGAAACAAATTGAACTTTTTATTAGTATCTGTGGGCAGGGGTCCAATTAATAACAATATAGGTCTAGGTGCCATACAGTTTGCATGTACAGAAGGTAGTTAACATAAAAACACAATCAAGAGCACTAAATGTATGTTTGTAAATAAAAGCTTAAGAAACTGTTTAGTAATTTTTAAAAGACGTTTTAATTCGAAAACTGGAACTATTTATACGAAATTAATTATTTATAAGCTGGCTTTTTATACCACAAACTCTACTAAAATATGAAGGCGGCTTGATCCTGAGCACAGGACGAATCCTAGTTAGATTAGTAACAGAGTCTTTTCGATCTAAGCCAAGGTTCCCTAGTTCAGTTACCGTATTCAAATGAAAAAATAAGATCCACGTTTAGATCAATGCATTAATGTTTAAGGCAATTTATCTATATGATTAATACAATATGCTGAATAAGTTATCAAATCACATATTTGTTATTCATTTGGTAAAAAAAATTATTTTTTCTTTAATGTGAAGGAAATAGTAGTTATTTCAAGGGCCGTAACAGGGAAAGGAGGTTTCAACCCCTTCTTCCGAAAGTATATATAAATATATATATATACATATATTTATACATAATATATATACATATTATATATATAGACATATATATATATGTATGTATAGGCTTGTAGCTTATTGGAGTCTATTACATTTTTAATAGCTAGAAGCTGAATTATATGTTAGAACATTTTAAAATGCTTCATAAAATATGTAATGTGAAATAAATTGACAACTCGATTTGGGGAAGTCACCCGATCCATTGCAATTATCGCCCCCCCCCCCCTTCCTTGACCTTTCACCCCCCCCCCCCCACCCAGAACAACAGGGCAGGTACATTTTAAATGTAGGGAATTAAATTTAGGAGTAGTGTATGTTGGATTTACATTTAAATATCTTTAAAATTAGTTTGTAGGTATTTTAATCAATTAAATTAACTTAATACAGTGTGTTTACTTGATGGTTGAACAGGTTGAGGAATGTAACACTATACTAAGTGATGAGCTACCTGGAGACTGTATTGTTTACTTGATCGTTGAACAGATTGAGGAATGTAACACTATACTAAGTGATGAGCTACCTGGAGACTGTATTGTTTACTTGATCGTTGAACAGATTGAGGAATGTAACACTATACTAAGTGATGAGCTACCTGGAGACTGTATTGTTTACTTGATCGTTGAACAGATTGAGGAATGTAACACTATACTAAGTGATGAGCTACTGGAGACTGTATTGTTTACTTGATCGTTGAACAGATTGAGGAATGTAACACTATACTAAGTGATGAGCTACCTGGAGACTGTATTGTTTACTTGATCGTTGAACAGATTGAGGAATGTAACACTATACTAAGTGATGAGCTACCTGGAGACTGTATTGTTTACTTGATCGTTGAACAGATTGAGGAATGTAACACTATACTAAGTGATGAGCTACCTGGAGACTGTATTGTTTACTTGATCGTTTAACAGATTGATGACTGTAACACTTACTAAGTGATGAGCTACCTGGAGACTGTATTGTTTACTTGATCGTTGAACAGATTGAGGAATGTAACACTATACTAAGTGATGAGCTACCTGGAGACTGTATTGTTTACTTGATCGTTTAACAGATTGATGACTGTAACACTATACTAAGTGATGAGCTACCTGGAGACTGTATTGTTTACTTGATCGTTTAACAGATTGATGACTGTAACACTATACTAAGTGATGAGCTACCTGGAGACTGTATTGTTTACTTGATCGTTTAACAGATTGATGACTGTAACACTATACTAAGTGATGAGCTACCTGGAGACTGTATTGTTTACTTGATCGTTGAACAGATTGAGGGAATGTAACACTATACTAAGTGATGAGCTACCTGGAGACTGTATTGTTTACTTGATCGTTGAACAGATTGATGACTGTAACACTATACTAAGTGATGAGCTACCTGGGACTGTATTGTTTACTTGATCGTTGAACAGATTGAGGAATGTAACACTATACTAAGTGATGAGCTACCTGGAGACTGTATTGTTTACTTGATCGTTTAACAGATTGATGACATGTAACACTATACTAAGTGATGAGCTACCTGGAGACTGTATTGTTTACTTGATCGTTGAACAGATTGAGGAATGTAACACTATACTAAGTGATGAGCTACCTGGAGACTGTATTGCTTACTTGATCGTTGAACAGCTGATGACTGTAACACTATACTAAGTGTGACTGTAACACTATACTAAGTGAGAGCTACCTGGAGACTGTATTGTTTACTTGATCGTTGAACGCTTGATGACTGTAACACTATACTAAGTGATGACTGTAACACTAAACTAAGTGATGAGCTACCCGGAGACAGCCTTGTCCACTGGATCCCTGACCAGATTAAGGAATGTCGGGGACTGCTGATCGAACTCTGTGAAGTTGATGAAGTAAACGTGTCTGTCAAAGGTCAAGGGCACAGCCTCTCGTCTCACTCGGAAGGTCACATCTTCGACCAGTTCCTCCTGCAACATTCCGGCTCGCATCAAACACTTGATTTCATATTTATTAGTTTCTTATTATAACTCCCGACTAGTTCCTTACGGGCAATCTTCAACAATAACTCACCCGATACTTCAAATAGTTCTAATCACAAAGAAGATCATATGAAACAAAATATATAGCACATAATTTATGTCAAATTCATTAGTTACAATTTAATTCCACTAAACCAGCCGCTTCAGCGGCCGCATGGTCTAAGGCGCTACTCTCGCAGTAGACTAGACTGCTGATGACGGGGAGATCGAGGTTCGAATCTCGGTAGGTTGTACTGAGGGCGATTTTTTTCCTAAATAGTTTTCCACTCTAGCTGGCACAAATCTATGTACATCTCCTTTAAATTTAACATTCCTCATCCCTAAAAGCAAACGAGTAGTAAGACCTGGTGCTATTTTTTTTGTAAGTTGTACTGTTGGGCACATTAAAAGTTTTCCTTAAAATTCTTAATTCACAAAGGCTAAAAATAAGTATTTCAACAATATTTATACGAGACCGAAGTCATATAAAATTGTAAATGTCCTATTTACGGGATATACATTAAATAAATTAACATATAAGAAAAGTGCTATAGCCACCATTGTTTCAGTAGGCTACATTATTGTTAATAAGGCTCTCAAAACATGTTGAGGTTTGCTACACCTAGAACTACACTATAGAGATTTCATAATCCCTCATACCATCCCAAATCTCGCTTTAATTTAAGACTTAAGACTAAGTACCTTCGACTTAGCTGGGATTCTAACTGATGAATCTACCATATCTGGTTGTTGACATAATGAGGAAGAGAGCCTAGTGCCTTAATGCCGGGATCACGATCAACTTAACGTTAACTTAACGTAACGTTCACTTAAAGTTGACTTAAAGTTAACTTACCGTAGTATGTGTGATCACGATTCACGTAACTTAACGTAACAACTCACGCCAAACATCTTAATTCTAGAGTATGATCTGTGATTTGTACTAGGTTTACAGTGATGATCTGTGAATGTTTACAGTTTTCAATCAATATAATAAATATCTATAACAAAACTTTTTTGATAAAAATATCTTTCCTATCTTAGATGAATTATTTTGTTTCAATGTCTGATCACTAGAACTTACGCTAAAGAGTAAACATTGGTCATAATACTAACAAACGAATTACTAAATAGCCCTTTAGATGTCACTCGCATAATGATTGACTAGCTAGATCACGTGATACCCTTCAAGTAACGTTCACTTAAAGTAAAAGAACTCCCAGGACATCTCTTACGGTAAGTTAACTGCAAGTCAACGTTAAGTTAACTGCATCGTGATCGCCTCCATTTAAACACACGAGGAGGTCCTTTATGTTAAGTTACGTTAAGTTAACTTTAAGTTAACGTTAAGTTGACCGTGATCCCGGCATAAGGGCCAAACGAGTTTGACACGCCTGGACTAGGCTCTCTGCCTCCAATGATACTTTTCTTGTTTCTGCAATGGTTTTTTATGGTTTTTCAGAAACCGTTTGTGATAGCCTACTACGTTTGCAAACAGGTTTCCATGTTTCCTTTGGGTTTCCCGAAGAGAAAACAATGTTTACTGTCATCCATTCAAGAAACAAAGTTTGCGCGTGTGAAGATTGAGCTGATACAAATATTACATACCAATACATTGTTGTGGGATATGCCATCTGAAGATTACAAGAAGTCGCGTCCGAAAATGGGATGTCTTAAATGAAACCGGTGAAAAGATCTCTGCTAATTATAATGAATTCAAAAAACTGTTAACGGCCCTTCATGTTCAGTTTTGTAGAGAGTATAGGAATGATTTGAAATCTATAAATATGGCGGTAAACAATGTTAGATCATTGAAGTCTGGACACAAAACAATGTGAGTAGCCTTGTTTCCTAAGTCTGAAAACTGTTTCCCTATTTTTGAACGACAATAAGCTTTTGCAAACATCAAAAAACAATGTTCCAAGCAAGTACTAACCTCTAGAGTTCTCACTCGACCCCGGCTTGGAACAGATGATGAATTCTAATTTATTTTGAACAGCTAAAAATAATATCTACTAATATCATAAGTTCCTAAAAGTTGTGAAATTTATAAAATTCTATAGGTCTACAAATATGAAAACCCAAAATTTTTCGTTTAAAATAGAAAATGTTATCAAAATAGTTCTAGAGTTTGAAATAGCACTTTAGTTTTTAAATTTGTTCTACTTTTTCTCAAGCTTCTATTATAAACCAAAGAGTGGGTATAAATCTAACACATTTGATAAATTTTGTTTTATAACGTCCTACTAGATATTCATAAATTATCTTTGGCTACTGTTGTCAGGGGGCTGTCCCCCCTTAGAACCATCTAACCCCTGAAATTTCATTTGATTTTATGTCCTCTCCAAGGAAAATGTCTGGGTGCGCCACTGTTCTTGCACAGTTATTTTAACAAAACATTTACAGATATAGATACAACTTTTCAATAGCTTTAGACTACTCCTTACGTATGTATGTCTTATGCCATCATATACTTTAAGGGTGGAATCATAAACACAATATCACCCTCTTCCCCCTTGCAATTAGTACTTTTCACACTTAAAAATAGTCACTTATTTACCATTACTATTATTATTTGGCAATATTTTGGGTCTTTCTTGAAAGGATTTATTCAAGGTGATAGCTCATCCTACTCACGCCCAACTCCCAACAATTGTGACCAATAGCAATAAAGATATTAAATTGGAAATTAAGAAAAGAATAGAGTCGGGAAACACATGCTATTACTTGGTTTGTAAGTTGTTGACATCTCGTCTGCTGTCAGGGAATATCAAGCACAGGATATAAAAAAACAATAATTTCACCGGTTGTTCTCTATGGGTGTGAAACGTGGTCTCTTACCTTACAATACGGAAATAAATTTAAGGTGTTCGAAAACAGGATGCTAGGATGATATTTGGTCCAGAAAGGGAGGAGGCAGCCGAGGAGTGAAGGAGGCTACATAATGATGAGTTATATGCCATGTGCTAATCACAAGAAATTGTTAAGATGATCGAGTCTCGTAGATTACGGTGGGCAGAACATGCAGTGCGAATACGAGAATCCAATACCTTGTTCAGGATACCGAATGGCAAACCAAACGAGAAGAGATTATTGGGAAGACCTAGCGGCAGATGAGAGGATAACATTATAATGAACCTGAAAAAGATAGGGTGTAATGAGGTGGACTGGATATAACTAGCTCAAGATAGAGATAGGGTGTAGTGAGGTGGACTGGATATAACTAGCTCAAGATAGAGGTAGGGTGTGATGAGGTGGACTGGATAGAACTAGCTCAAGATAGAGATAGGGTGTAGTGAGGTGGACTGGATATAACTAGCTCAAGATAGAGATAGGGTGTAGTGAGGTGGACTGGATATAACTAGCTCAAGATAGAGATAGGGTGTAGTGAGGTGGACTGGATATAACTAGCTCAAGATAGAGATAGGGTGTAGTGAGGTGGACTGGATATAACTAGCTCAAGATAGAGATAGGGTGTAGTGAGGTGGACTGGATATAACTAGCTCAAGATAGAGGTAGGGTGTGATGAGGTGGACTGGATAGAACTAGCTCAAGATAGAGATAGGGTGTAATGAGGTGGACTGGATATAACCAGCTCAAGATAGAGATAGGGTGTAATGAGGTGGACTGGATATAACCAGCTCAAGATAGAGGTAGGGTGTGATGAGGTGGACTGGATATAACTATCTCAAGATAGAGATAGATGTCAAACGTAATTATGACAATGAACTTTTAAATCCCTATTGTCATAAATTAAGTAATTATTATATGTCAAAATAATTGGGGGAGGGTGGTTTAGATCGTCACACCCTATTTGTCTTTATATTTCCCTTTTAGCCAGTATATTTTACTCCTTTTCATCAAATAAGCATAGCGAGATCATTCCAGTAATATGTTTGATTGTTCATTCTAATTTGGGAAATATCATAAAGTACCTCAGCAGTTGGTATACATGATGGGACCCAGTTTAATTGTTTTGATCTTAATGCTGTTCCTTATTTCCCCCCTAGCAAATACCAAACTTAAAGAGCTTAACTCTATATTGATTTAGTCGGACAATATATTAATATACAAGGTATGATTTAAGAAATAATATCATCAAATAAATAATCTGAAGAGTTGATTAATTTAATTAAATTTGTCTATAGAACCTTGATACAGGAATCGAACCCTTGAGCATGTCCTGGTGTCACTTTTTAACTATATTTAAATGAGAACCAAATCAACCGTCGCATCTTGCAATAAATAATTATTTCTATTTATTGTTAATTATTAATGCCAAACCGCAACGCGAATAATAATTTAGCTAAGCTATTTGAGAGGTTTGGGGCAAAAACTTGATAACCTTCATAGATTTAGATGGTATATATTTAAAATTTAAACTTCCATGAAATCCTGAAATCCAGCGATAAAAAATAAATAAAATTTTCGTTGTTATTAGCTATCATTAAGGTATTGATAAGACTATTTTTTTTTTAAACTTGTAGTTCAAGAGGCAGTGGCGCAGGAACGTTTTTATTTGGGGGGTAAAAATAACCATGTGCTCTTATAGGGGATAACATTTTTGAGATTAAAAAAAAAGGAAAATGTAATACAGCTGTCCCTCACACTACGCGAGTGATTGGTTCTGATAAATAATCGCGTAACACGAAAACGCAAGTGAAATGATTTTAACATGGTTGATATAGGGATTAACCCAAAGGAAATAAAAACCTAAAAATGTTAAATGAATGCCATTTTTAAAATTTATATAACTAGTACAATGCATTAGGTAGCCTACACTTATTGTCAATCTTCAATCCCCTGAAATTTGTAAACAAACACAATTTTTAATCAATGTATCTAATTAATACAATGCTACAGGTACATTTACTGTTAATCTTCAATCGCATGATAAAATAACTAGATTTGGCAAATCTGGATTATCAATATCTTGCTCTTGACGGTAGGCTCTTGCTCTCTTGACGGCCCTTGGACGGGAAGTTCTTGATCTCTTGAAGGTCCTGGGACGGTAAGCTCTTGCTGGCATGAAGGCCTTAGGATGGTAAGCTCTTGCTCTCTTGAATGCCCTGGGACGGTAGACTCTTGCTCTCTTGAAGGCCCTTGGATGGTAAGCTCTTGCTCTCTTGAAGGCCCTGGGACGGTTGACTCTTGCTCTCTTGAAGGCCCTTAGACGTTAAGTTCTTGCTCTCTTGAAGGCCCTGGGACGGTACGCACTTGCTGGCATGAAGGCCCTAGGACGGTAAGCTCTTGCTGGAATGAAAGCCCTGGGATGGCAAACTCTTGCTTTCTTGACGGCCCTGGGATGGTAGGATTTTGCTCTCTTGAAGGCCCTTGGATGGTAGGCTCTAGCTCTTCGGAATACCCTTGGATGGTAAGATCTTTCTCACTTGAAGGCCCAGGAAAGGTGGACTCTTGATCTCTTGAAGGCCCTGGAATGGTAAGCTCTTGCTGACATGAAGGCCCTAGGATGGTAAGCTCTTGCTGGCATGAAGACCCTGGGACGGTAGGCTCTTTCTCTTGTTAAGACCCTTGAATGGTAGGATTTAGTACTTTGAAAGACCCTTGGACGATACGCTCCTGCTTTCTTGAAGGTCCTGGGACGGTAAGCTCTTGCTCTCTTGAATGCCCTGGGATGATAGGCTCTTGCTTTCTTGAAGGCCCTGGGATGATAGGCTCTTGCTCTCTTGAATGCCCTGGGATGGTAGGCTCTTGCTTTCTTGAATGCCCTGGGATGGTAGGCTCTTGCTTTCTTGAAAGCCCTGGGATGGTAGACTCTTACTCTCTTGAAGGCTCTGGGACGCTAAGCTCTTGTTCTCTTGAAGGCCCTGGGACGCTAAGCTCTTGCTCTCTTGAAGGCCCTGGGACGGTAGATTCTTGCTCTCTTGAGGGCCCTGGAATGGTAAGCTTTTGCTGTTGTGAAGGCCCTGGGTCTTTAGATTGACGATTTTCAATTTATTTGATGAAATGGTAAGACTCAACGCACGGGCAGAATTTTCCCTCTCTCTATAGAGTTATTTGTAGCAAGCCAAAGAACTCTGGATCTCTCTGGCAACTTTGGTGCTTCTATCCATGTTAAGGTCATTCTCTTCAATGATTCTAATTGCACTGTCAATGTGCTTAAATAAATCAGCAAATTGTTTTGTTGAAAGTTTGATAGGCTCAACAACATAAGGCTCTTCCTCTTCATTATTTATGCCATTCTCCATTTCTAGAAGATCTTCATTGGTGAATTCTGTTGAGTGGGATTGGAGCAATTCACCCACATTTTCCTGGTCTACGTCCTCAAATACAACATCTTGCTATGTCAACGATGTCATATCTTTAATTGGAAAGCTTATGGTCAGGATCAAAATCATGAGAATCAGAAACTTCAGGCCAAACATTTTTCCAAACTCCCTTCATACAGGACTGTTTAACTTCTGCCCATGCATATCCAATGTTGTCAATACCACCCCCCTAACACCAAACTGTACAGTAAAGATCAATGCTTTCACTGAAATGTGTGTACACAAGGTCACACTACCATAGCACAGGATGACTGTGAAATTTCAGCTGACCATACACTATTTTTGTATTTCTTTGAATCGTGTTATAACGAAAACGCGTAAAGTGATATCACGTATAACGAGGAACACCTTTATTTAATGGTCCCATTGTGTATTTTCCTAATTTATTTTAGTCATTCCTAACATTAGAATTAATACACACAAAACATATTAAGAACAATTTTACCTGATGAAGCTCAACTAAAACTTATGAAACACTGAAAATTAAAGTATATTTCCATACACCTATGCCCTATATTTGTTACTAGCTATAAAACCACTAACCAGTTTTGCAATTTCAATTTTGTTGAGCCTCTCAGGTGATTTAGTTTACATTGCCTCATCGTGGAGCGAAGCTAGTTTTTAATGCATCCAAGCATTGAAAAAAATTCTTTCTGCAGTAGCTGATGTAGCTGGTATCATTATCAGAGTTTTCAAAATCTCTTCAGTGTATGCTCCAAGAACATTTTATTTTTACTATGTTAACATAGTGTGAGCATTGTATCTTGCCTCAATAAGATGTTTACATTATCTAAACGTTTACTATATTATTTTGGGGGGTAAAAATGATACTTTTTACCTCCCTCAATTTTTAGGGTGGGTAAAATTTACCCCCGTACCCCCTAGTTCCTGCGCCACTGTCAAGAGGTAAGCTACCAAAAATCACTGCTAACGTCTTATTTCACAAAGTAGGTTTATCATATTTTCGCCCCAAATTCCTCAATTAATCTACTTTTCTCCCGCTTTTATCTTAAAATAGACATTTACTAAAAACTCGTAAGATTTGTGAAACGAAAGAATAGGTATATACGTTGTTGTAGAAACATTACACCAAAGATCATATTTTAAATAAATATACACTGTTCTATGTCATTAGGAACACTGTTACAGAAAAATTGAGAATAGAGAAACATCTCTGCCCAAAGAATCAAATTAATTTTCTAATAAATGAATTAAAAAGTATATATGTTTGATTATAGCTCATAAATTGGTTTTATAAAGATATATTTCAAATAATTTTGTCTATCTTTAATATAACTACTACTTTACAATGATACATTATTTTGTTTCTCAAAAGTTGCAGAGAAATGATGCAATTTGAAAAATTTCCCCCATGTAAAGTACCCTCACATACATTTTCATGAGAAAATGAGAATTTCCAACCTGTTTGTAATGATAAACAGTGTATAGATATAAAATGTAATCAAAACCGTCAAAGCGAATTTTGAGAGAATTGATGTGTTCTCTTTTTGCCCTTCAGTAAACTACACTTAAATTTAGGGTTAGATATCTAAATTCCAAAATCTCCTTGAAGGGACCTTAAGAAAAGCTCAGATACCAAGTTTTAGCTCAATTGGTAAAAGAGTTTCGGCTCCATCTCGAGTTACAGAAAGACAATCACTTTTTTTTGTTTCAGGGGGTCATGAAACGTCTACATTTTTATCCAAACCTCAAGTTAATTTTTTTTGACGATCAGAATATTTTCTCTCCGAGGGTCGAGAGAAAGTAAAAATGTTTAACAAAACGAAGAGAACACAACCGAAATGTAACTAACTTTACAATTTTTCGATCTTAACAAAAAATCTCCATTGTGTGATTCTGCAAGCGAGCAATACAGGCCGAGTGACCGCCGCCGTTAGCGCACTAGTCGTGACGTGAGAACCAGAGGGTTCTATTTGACTTTTTTTTATATATATATTCACGTTTTTCACACCCATTTGATTCTATGAAGCAAGCGTCATCTTTTTCACACAACTTTTTGTCAATCAGATTATTAGCTGTTGAATTATGGGTAGAGAAATTTAGTTCCATGTGCAAAAAAGTCAACCCTGAGAATCACATAGTTCTCTCTGCATTCACCTGTATTGTTTAGATGACAAACTGCCACAAGTGTGATTTTGTTAGGTTATGTTGTCGTATTCTTGTTGTTTGTATTATTATTGATGTAATATTAAGAATCTGTATAATATAATACAATAGATACAATATCTGTACATCTGAATAAATATCGAAATCGTGTGGAAGAGAAAACATCCATAAGAGATGAAAGAAACAATTATAGTGACAGTAACACGATGGTTGTTTATTTTGATTTACAAAACTGAATAGCATTACCTAGAGCACATGTAACAGGTTCTTTCAATAAAAGGAAGTTAAATGTTTACAATGTCACAGCTCTTTGGCACGAGAGAATGTGTAGGCGACCAGGGAATGACATTGCCAGTGCTGTTGTGAAGTTACATTCATAAGTAGATTCTCACTATCCTGAAGCCTCTGAGTACATTCTTTGGAGCAGGGATGGATAAACTTGTTGATCTAGTGATCTACTCCGGAGAAGGAAAATTCTTTGTGATCTACTATTGAGCTATAAGCTTATATTAATTGTTTCATTGGTAAAAAATTAATAACCCATTTTGTGTTTTGATAGTAAAACTAGATTGTATATATATATATGTTGGTGTGTGTGTGTGTTTGTGGTTTGAGCTTTGACGTATTGAGCCAAAGGTCCCGGTTTCGATATGCATGTCCAGCTGTTATTTTTCATTTTAAAGGACATGATATCTAAATATGTCCATAACCGTAACTAACAAATGTAATAAGATTGGAGTAAAACCAGTCTAGTTAAGGAACAACAGACACGTAATACACCAAAAAACTTGCCAGATCAAGCAGATCAAAACAAAAACACTTTGAGAACTATTACAAATAACCTAACAGGAGATAGAAGATTCCCAGAACCAAAGGTAACAACACTGAACACAAATATACCAAAAGAGAAGAGAGTGGACATTAAATTCATGACGGAATGGATTCCTACAGTGAATATAGAATAATATAACACAATTTTGAAGAGAGGAACCATAATGGAATCAATAATTAAAAACATTTCAGTTCTAAAAGGTTATATAATGACTGGAATGAATATAGAATAATATAACACAATTTTGAAGAGAGGAACCATAATGGAATCAATAATTAAAAACATTTCAGTTCTAAAAGGTTATATATGACTGAAATCATTCTATAAAAACCTATTTAACAAAATGCTTGTTAAGATTTTATGAATAAAACTCCAATATAAAAAGGTTTTGTTCTCATTTTTATTGTATTCCTAGACTTTAAATGTCTTTTAATCACTCTATATAAGAGTTGAAACTTTATATCTTAAATAATAATGGTTGAATTGTTTGTCGGCGTTAAAAAGCTTACATTCTATTGTCCTCTTATTCATTTATATATATAGTACGTAAGAGAGTGTGTTAAATGGGACGCAACAGCTTACAGCTTTTACTAAAATATTTTAATACAGTAGCACGTTGATAAATTCGATCAAAAATCCACAAGGAGGAGGATGTAAATATACTATTTTTTTCACAAAATATAGCAAACATAAATTTGTTTTCTTAAGTGATGTACTCCAAAGAGTTAAACTTGAGCACATAATTACAACATTTTGTTTATATATCTAGGAAGTGATGGTAATGTCAAGGAAGAGGATAAGACCTAATAAAGCTATAAGGTTGGATGGAGTAGAGCTGAGAAAAGTGCAGAACGTAAAATATCTTGGAAGCGTGATTGAGGTGAAGGGTGGAAGTAGAGAGGATCTAATGAGAAGATGACAGCAGGGAGAGTTGTTCTATAGGTGTGTAAGAGACCTGCTATGAAGAGTTGTTCTATAGGTGTGTAAGAGACCTGCTATGGAGAATTGTTCTACAGGTGTGTAAGAGACCTGCTATGGAGAGTTGTTCTATAGGTGTGTAAGAGACCTGCTATGGAGAGTTGTTCTACAGGTGTGTAAGAGACCTGCTATGGAGAGTTGTTCTACAGGTGTGTAAGAGACCTGCTATGGAGAGTTGTTCTATAGGTGTGTAAGAGACCTGCTATGGAGAGTTGTTCTACAGGTGTGTAAGAGACCTGCTATGGAGAGTTGTTCTACAGGTGTGTAAGAGACCTGCTATGGAGAGTTGTTCTATAGGTGTGTAAGAGACCTACTATGAAGAGTTGTTCTATAGGTGTGTAAGAGACCTGCTATGATGAAGAGAAGTGTCCTTGAAGTGTTGTACCAGACGTACTTTGTACCCATTGTCACATATGTAGCACGGACAATGAATGTAAGAGAGACAGGGAAAGTGGAGGAGCATGTTAGCTGTCACGAGGAGAAACAAGATTAGGAATAAAGTTATTTGAGAAAGAATAGGAGTACAGGGAGTACATGAAATAGTAGAGGAAGCAAGACTGAGATGGTATGGGCATGTAATGAGGATGTTGGAGTACATGAGATAGTAGAGGAAGCAAGACTGAGATGGTATGGGCATGTAATGAGGATGAAAGGATGCCAAAGAAACTGTTGGGAATAAAGTATGTGGGGAAAAAAATACCACAAGGGAGGCCAAGAAAGAGATGGGAAGAGCTGATAACAGGAAGTGAGCAAGTGAGAGGAGAAGAATGGAAGCAAATAAAGGAGGAATACTGGTGGAAGGATAGAAGAAGATTGAGGCATCTTACTATACCGACCCAGCCACAGGCTTGAAACAGTTGATGATAATGATGCTCTATGAAACATTAGCTGATTATTTATTGAGGCTCACTGTACTTAAGAAGTTGTCTATAAAGTTGCTTCACGCTTGAATGACCTCTAGAAGTTAGACACGGACTGTTACATTGGACGGATGTCCTAGCACTCACTTTCACAGTATTCTGCATTGATTAAGTTGGAGAATTGAGTTAAGAGGATTCGATAATTAACTTTCAATAGCTACTAGTTGGGACACTTTACAATCAATAGCTGCTAGTTGGGACACTTTACAATCAATAGCTGCTAGTTGGGACACTTTACAATCAATAGCTGCTAGTTGGGACACTTTACAATCAATAGCTTCTAGTTGGTACACTTTACAATCAATAGCTGCTAGTTGGGACACTTTACAATCAATAGCTGCTAGTTCGGACACTTTACAATCAATAGCTTCTAGTTGGTACACTTTACAATCAATAGCTGCTAGTTGGGACACTTTACAATCAATAGCTGCTAGTTGGTACACTTTACAATCAATAGCTTCTAGTTGGTACACTTTGCAATCAATAGCTGCTAGTTGGGACACTTTACAATCAATAGCTTCTAGTTGGTACACTTTACAATCAATAGCTGCTAGTTGGGACACTTTAAATCAATAGCTGCTAGTTGGAACACTTTACTTTAAATAGCTGCTAGTTGGGACACTTAGCCTTCAATATCTGTTAGTTGGGACACTTTACAATCAATATAACCCGCCTCGGTGGCGTAGTTGGCTAATGCGCTAGTCGTGTTGAGCCCGACTGCCGAGAACGGGGAGATCGAGGTTCGAATCTCGGTCGGGTGAACTGGGGGTGGTTTTTCCTAAATGGTTTTCCACTCTCCCTCCACGCAAATGCGGGTTCACTTCCTCTATTCAACCTTCCCAATTCCTAATCCATTAGCGTAATTAGTACTTAAGCGTATAACCCGAACGGGTAGTAAGACGCGGTGCTAAATAATAATAATAATACAATCAATATATGCTAGTTGGGACACTTTACAATCAATAGCTGCTAGTTGTGACACTTTACAATCAATAACTGCTATTTGGGACACTTTACAATCAATAGCTTGCTAGTTGGGACAATTTGCAATCAATATCTGCTAGTTGGGACACTTTGCAATCAATAGCTTGTTAGTTTGGGACACTTAGCCATCAATAGCTGCTAGTTGGGACACTTTGCAATCAATAGCTGCTAGTTGGGACACTTTACAATCAATAGCCTGCTAGTTGGGTACACTTTAATTCAATAGCTGCTAGTTGGGACACTTTACAATCAATAGCTGCTATTTGGGACACTTAACAATCAATAGCTGCTAGCTGTAATACTTTACAATCAATAGCTGCTAGTTGGGACACTTTTCAATCAATAGCTGCTAGTTGGGACACTTTACAATCAATAGCTGCTAGTTGGAACACTTTACAATCAATAGCTGCTAGTTGGGACACTTTACAATCAATAGCTGCTAGTTGTGACATTTTACTTTCAAGAGCCACAAGCTGTGACTCAACATTTCAAACTCTTCAAGTAGAGACAATTCACTTTCAATATCTGATGTTAGTGCGGACATTCACTTTCAATTAAATGTTCGTTAGTGTACTCCACCATCAATAGTTGAGACAATCCGCTTTCATTAGCATTGTTGTAACAATAATATTTCAATAATAACTATGTATAGCATTAATTAACTTTCATCCCTAGGTGTTTTAAGCTCCATCTTGTGTGGTTCAGGCTGGCTAACTCTAGTCAGGAGGTCTCAGGTGTTAAAAGCTCTACTCTGGGGTACAGTATAGTCCTACCTGCTACAGACTGGCTAACTCTAGTCAGGAGGTCTCAAGTGTTGAAAGCTCTATCCTAGGATGATGTATAGTCCTACCTCCTACAGACTGGCTAACTCTAGTCAGGAGGTCTCAGGTGTTGAAAGCTCTACTCTGGAATGCTATATAGTCCTACCTGCTACAGGCTGGCTAACTCTAGTCAGGAGGTCTCAAGTGTTGAAAGCTCTATCCTAGGATGATGTATAGTCCTACCTGCTACAGGCTGGCTAACTCTAGTCAGGAGGTCTCAGGTGTTGAAAGCTCTGTCCCAGGGTGCAGTGTAGTCCTACCTCCTACAGGCCGGCTAACTCCAGTCAGGAGGTCTCAAGTGTTGAAAGCTCTATCCTAGGATGATGTATAGTCCTACCTCCTACAGGCTGGCTAACTCTAGTCAGGAGGTCTCAGGTGTTGAAAGCTCTGTCCTAGGGTACAGTATAGTCCTACCTGCTACAGCCTGGCTAACTCTAGTCAGGAGGTCTCAAGTGTTGAAAGCTCTATCATAGGATGATGTATAGTCCTACCTCCTACAGACTGGCTAACTCTAGTCAGGAGGTCTCAGGTGTTGAAAGCTATGTCCCAGGTGCAGTGTAGTCCTACCTCCTACAGGCCGGCTAACTCTAGTCAGGAGGTCTCAGGTGTTGAAAGCTCTGTCCTAGGGTGCTGTATAGTCCTACCTCCTACAGGCTGGCTAACTCTAGTCAGGAGGTCTCAGGTGTTGAAAGCTCTGTCCCAGGGTGCAGTGTAGTCCTACCTCCTATAGGCCGGCTAACTCTAGTCAGGAGGTCTCAGGTGTTGAAAGCTCTGTCCCAGGGTGCAGTGTAGTCCTACCTCCTACAGGCCGGCTAACTCTAGTCAGGATGTCTCAGGTGTTGAAAGCTCTGTCCTAGGGTGCTGCATAGTCCTACCTGCTGAACGCGGCTGAGTTTCCTGACGTTCCCGCCAGGAAGGCGGATGTGACGAAATCCATTAACTCCCTGTAGCCACTGCAGGAGCAGCACCAACATCTCACTCCCGGTCTTGGGAACTCTGTTGAAGAAGAGAACATGTCCGCTGAGTTCTGGGACCTTGTTCATTTCATCCAGGGACTTGGTGGCCTGGCGTTGGGAGCCGGGAGTTCCAGCGGTGGTTGAGAGGGAGGAGGATCTACCCCTCTCATGTGTGTCCAGGGAGGACAGTTTCAGCCTTAGCAGCATCAACATCCACACGCAGGATGCCAGGAACGCGCAGCTGAGCAGCAGGGAATGGTTGGTTCGACGCCGCAGTACCATGATGGTCAGCAGGAGCCTGTCTTGAGGAAATACATGTTGACTTCGCCCTCTCTCAGCGCGACTCCAGTTGTCTACATGCTGATAGAATCATCAGTTGTCACAGCAAATCAATCAGTCCTACATTACCGGACAAATCAAACGTTGCGCCAATCTTAAGCACAGCGGTTGTGACTCTACTATGTAGATTCCCGACCTATCCCTTAAGATTTGAGTTGAATTTAAGTAGCGGACTAGTCTAATAGGCAGTGTAGTGGCCCGACTCGGAATCGAGCTTGAACTGACGTTAACTTGACGTTGTTGAATGCTTGTTTAATGGCTCACGGGGGAAAGTGAATGGATTCTGTTTTGTACGAGGCCGCAAGGAGAGAGAGATTGTCTCTGCCAGGTCACATGACTTGGTCACGAACACGTGGGAACCACGAACTTTCTTTAGTACCGTCTACAGATCTACTGTTCAAGGTTAGAGGAGCACTACGATAGTGTCACGTCAGTCGTGGTAACAACCATGTGTGTCTTGTGAGTAGTTCTGTTGGAACTAACAGAGGTAACAAGGGATACAAAAAGGTGACCTGGTGGTCTAGGGGTAAGGTGTCAGACTTCTGTGCTGAGGGTCCGGGGTTCAATCCTCGGTCCCGGCACAGATTTATCTGATTGCCAAACCCTTCCTTCACCTCTGACAAGGTGTGTATTAATCCCAGCTTGTGAATGTGAGGAATGCCAGGCCTCCACCGTGGTTCGGATTCCACGTTAAACTGTAGGTCCTCCATTTCATCTCGCAATCACCCTACCATTACACATTAGCGTAAGTGCGTATAACCCGAACGGGTAGTAAGACGCGGTGATAATAATAATAATAATAACAAGGGATACATGTGGTAACAACCATGTGTGTCTTGTAGTTCTGTTGGAACTAACAGAGGTAACAAGCGATACATGTGGGAATAACCAGGGGTGTTTTGTGAGTAGTTCTGTTGGAACTAACAGAGGTAACAAGCGATAACCCACCTCGGTAGCGTAGTTGGCTAACGCGCTAGTCGTGTTGAGCTCGACCGCTGAGGACGGGGAGATCGAGGTTCGAATCTCGGTCGGGTGAACTGGGGGGGGGGGTATTTCCTAAATGGTTTTCCACTCTCCCTCCACGCAAATGCGGGTTCACTTCCTCTAAATTCAACCTTCCCCATTCCTAATACATTAGCGTAATTAGTACTTACGCGTATAACCCGAACGGGTAGTAAGACGTGGTGCTAAATATTATTATTACTATTATTATTATTATTATTATTATTATTATTATTATTATTATTATTATTAACAAGCGATACATGTGGTAACAACCATGTATGTCTTGTGAGTAGTTCTATTGGAACTAACAGAGGTAACAAGCGATACATGTGGGAATAACCAGGGGTGTTTTGTGAGTAGTTCTGTTGGAACTAACAGAGGTAACAAGGGATGCATGTGGTAACAACCATGTATGTCTTGTGAGTAGTTCTGTTGGAACTAACAGAGGTAACAAGCGATACATGTGGGAATAACCAGGGATGTCTTGTAGTTCTGTTGGAACTAACAGAGGTAACAAGGAATACATGTGGTAATAACCAGGAGTGTCTTACTGACCCTTCACATATTCTAATACGCTAATGAGTTTGGTATTAGTAAAGTTGTATTTCGAGTAAGTTTACCAACATTTTTGTAAAGTGAGACTAGAAAGCATTTTGTGAAAAACAACTTTCAATACATCCAACTGGGATTCGAACCCCATCTTCCCCGTCATCGGAAGTCTAGTTTATTGCGAGAGTGGCGCCTTACACCACGGTGGTCCAACTTTTTAATCCCAAGGGTCAAATTTGATTATCTGTCTGCACCGCGACCTGCTTCGGTGGCCGAATGGTCTAAGGCTTCATTCTCGTGTCCCAATGAAGCTGTTTCCTAAGACTAAAATAAGGTATATTATAATCCTAATTTATTTTTGAAAAAACAAAACAAAAAACTACTGGCCAATAAAACTTTTTATTTATGTGTGGTGGCGTTAATAAGTTGCAGGTTGTGTACCTTGATCTACAAACTGCCCGATCTTGTTGAGCACAGCTCTATTAGACAGTTGTGACGTTGAAAACTGAACGGTTATACAGTTCATTCCAGTCACACATAAAAATTGATAATGTAATCAACACATACAGCGTTTAGTCAATTTTACATTCGTATGGAAACAAATATATTTATTTGTCTGTATAGATTCAATATGCTGGATTTTGATGCAATGGCCGAGACAATGTTGAATATTTTAAAATATATTTTATGTGCAACAACAATTTACTATAACATAATGTACTTTCGGGTGCAGAAACCAGATAACCTACAGTATTCGTCGATTGGTCTAAGGCGTTTCACTTTCATTACACTTTGACACCGTTAGTAATCAGGTCGGGGTTCGAATCCTAGCCGAATTCACTGGCATGAGTCAAACTCCTAACCGCAGTTGGTAGCGCTTGTGCCAAATAATCTTGGGCCACCAGGTTCCATTATCGGCGTGGTCTAAGATTTATTTTTGGTAAATTGTTGGAGGGGGACTGAATGTATTTTTTTCTTATTATTATGCCAGTTTGTAAGTCGTGTGTTGGTATAATCAATGTGTTCGAAAAGTACATCCAATAAAATATACACTTAGACTATTAAAATATATTTTTTGTAGTTGGTTTTCTAAAGTGTTTTGTTCGCAGTTCCAGGCTAATACCGGTACATTTACTCTTGAGGGTCCCCACGATGCAATCTTGAAGCAATTTGGTTGTCAATCTCATCGCTTTCGACCACATTGCCCAAATATTGCCTCGTCAGTGGGCAAAAGCAATCAGATTGCCGAGCATTATTTTGGTTGAGAGTCTGGGCCGTCAATTCTATTGCCCTCTCCTTCCATCTGAAGCAGATTGCGCAGTGGTTGCGCCGTGAATGTACCAATACGATCGGACTGCCAACCTACAAGATGTGCGCATGCGCATAGCATTTCTTTTGTTTTCCGTCTCTGTATGTTTTTTACTTTCTCGCTACCCTAACGGTAGAGAAAGTATTGTGATCGTCAAAAAAATTGAGCTCAAGATTTTGATGAATTTCGACGTTTCATGACCCCCCGATTCAGAAAAAGTTGTTTTTGAATTACCATCTCTCTGTCTGTCTGTCTGTTTGTCTGTCTGTCTGTCTGCTCTCGTGGCGAGTGGACGTGTGTTGAACGTTGCTCCGTAAAGTTGTGTGCTACGCTGTGAACTTGTGTTTATATATACTCAGGGATATTAATTAGAGTTTTTCTCTCAATAGTGTATTTGATGAGGTGTGTTTTGTTGTCCTCCACATGAGTGGAGGGCACTCAAGTGTGCCGGGTTCGGATCCTGGACGACATGGGATGTCGTCGAACAGGCCGGACCGCAAACTGGCGATTGTTTTGGACACCATCGTTCCTGGTAAAGTGCTAGATGATTATTTGGTCAGTGTGGGTAATGTTGTGGGACCACATAATGTTCGTTATGCGTCCAACATAAGCGGGGGACGGGTTTGTTTGTTTATGGCGGATGAAGAGTGTGTGAATAAAATGTTAGAAGATGGAGGGGTGTCCGTAGACAATATTTTTGTTCCAATTCGAAGATTTGCTATGTCGTCCACTAAAGTAGTGCTTTCCAATGTCACACCAGATATTACAAATGATCTGTTGTTAACGAACTTGTCTAAATATGGGAAAATTACGAGTCAGATGAGGGAAATTAAAATAAGCTCTAGATTACCACAATTTTCTCATGTATACTCGTTTAGACGCATTGTTTATATTATCCCTAACAGAGAAGACTCTCTTCCATTGTATATTAATTTAACAATAGATAATATGCCATGGCGAGTATATTTGTCCACCGATGATGCAAAGTGTTTTCGATGCTCGCTTCCCGGACATATGGCAAGAAACTGTAAACAAGATATGTCGGCCACCGAGCGGTCAAGTGAGCCCCGTCGAAACACTACTTTTAGTGATGTTGTTGCTGGCACTAGCAAAATGACGCGGGTGACTGAAGTCAGGGGCAGCGCTGACCCCGATAAATCAGATAATATACCATCTGCTGATTATGTACCCACTATTAGTATACTTACTGTTCCTAAGCATCGTCCCCAGTCGCTTTCAGAGATACAACAAGAACAACAACAACAACAACAACAACAAAAAGGTGAGGTAACAAACAGTGATGTAGTCTTGGAGAGTGTAGAAACTGATAGTGTATTACAGTGTGGTCAAAAGTCACCCGATAAATTAAGTGAATCTCACATTGAGGATAGTATTAAGGAGTTTTTAATACCACCTAGTGCTATTAGCTCTATTGGTGGGAAAAGGTCAATTAATGTCCTTGAGGAGTCATCGGATGTCAGCGAGGAGGATGTAAAACGTCAAGCGCTAGAACATAATGATGACTCTGATGATCACTGGTCAGTTGTGTCAAAATTTTCTTCTAGTTCACAGGCAGAAAAATTAAAAGTCAAAGATGCTTCGAGTATTGATGATTTAATCCGGAGATTTAATTTTAAAGACAAACAATATCCTTTGAATAAAGAATCGTTTTCAAGTTTTTTGAAAAAATCTAGGGGGTTTAAAAACGCAGCTGCAGTGGCGTGTGAGTTTACAACAAAATATAAGGACCTAGCAGAAATGTTGCAGGATTCGTTGTCCTGTGTCCGAAGTCACAATTTAAGGCGGCGATTGTTGCGTTTGATTAAGTCACTGCAGGAAGCAGGTTATTAAGTTTCAAAAGTTAATGATTGATTGATATAAAAGCACGGTGTGTTTCTACCTTTCTTTATTATTCATGATTTGTGCTCTAACGCTTAATGCACGGGGTCTAAACAGTGATGGCAAGCAGTACATGCTTTCTATGTATGCAAAACGGGTAAGAGCGGATATTTTATGTGTTCAGGAAACTAACTTGAGCTCACCACCTACGTCATATACCTTGAAAGATTTTACCTTTTTTATCGCCCCGTCAATTCAAGCTAGCTCTGGGGTATTATTTGCAATCAGATCATCTATAGACCATGAGGCTATGAGACACACTGTATTGGAACCAGGATATGCACATGTTGTAGTATTGAGAATGTTTGGTAAAATTTATCATTTTGTTAATGTATATATGCCTCAAGATAATGCTCATGCCATATTTGTGGTCGGGGTTTTGACAGGATACTTACAACGACTTGGAGTTTTAGAGAATGTGTTTCTGGCTGGTGATTGGAACGTAACGCTTCTACCAGAAGACAGAATTAATTGTACTGAGACTAGACTAGCGCTTAGCCAGGCCCTTCAACGCCTAGTTTCACTTAATAAATTGTCTGATGTATGGAAAAACGCTCATCCTGATAAAAGAGGTTACACATACACGGGTGTTCATAAAAATGTGCCTCGCTCACGGTTAGACCGCATTTATGTAAACCCTAGCTTAAACTATTTTGCTATACAGCCAAAAATAGTCCCATCCTTTTCTGACCATTCTGGATGTATTTGTTTGCTTCAAGTAGCTGTAAGAGAGCGTAGACAGGCATACTGGAGGCTCAATACACAATTGTTAGAGGATAAACATTACAAATTAATTATCAGTAATATTGCCAGTTTTTATGCAGAACATATGTACTATAGTAAAAACCCATTGTTGTGGTGGGACGAGTTTAACAGAAGTACGTGAAGTTTCTAAGCGATTTTCTGTGGACAAGTTTAAGGTTGTTTACGCTGAAATTAGTGAATTGGAAGTTATGGCCCAACAAATTCAATCTAAGGGTATTTTGACGTCAGATGAAAATGACCTTCTTCGTCTTTGTGAAGCAGATATTAGAAAGCAGTACAGTCGTATGGCCATTGACATTCAATCTGTTGAGCGTTCTCGATATATGGATACACAGGCCCCCCGAGTTTCTTACAACGTTCAGAAAACGTCCTGCTCACCTTTCTTTAGCATCTCTGAATATAAACGGACATATCACGTCTGACACAAGTTAAATTCGTAATTATACTTGTGAACATTTTAAGAAACATTTTTCTTCGCGCTTAGTAACAAGTGTTGAAGTGCCAGAACTGTTTAATGGTCTTCCCAACTTATCTGAAGCTCAGAAGGATGTGTGTGACGCTGACATTTCTTTAGAGGAGTTGACGGAAGCAGTTCGTTCACTCAATAAAAATAAAGCTCCCGGATATGATGGTCTACCATGTGAGTTCTACCAATGTTTTTGGAAGGAAATCGCACCGATGTTTTTAAAGATGGTTCATGTTGCCTTGGAGTCTGGTACGCTATCATCATCAATGAATAAATCTGTTCTTATTTTACTTCCCAAGGATGGGGATAGGACGTTGATACATAATTGGAGACCAATTTCTTTACTTAATGTTGACTATAAAATATTATCACGCACCATAGCTTCTAGGATGCAAGCTGTTCTCCCTGATGTGATTCATTATTCCCAGACATTTTGCATCCAACAACGGTCCATATATGATAATTTGCATCTTTTACGAGATTTTATTCACAGTGCCAATGCCAAAAATACCCCTCTTGCTGTACTTTCCCTGGATCAGAAAAGTGCGTATGACTCTATTGAACACACCTACATGTTTTCCACGTTGTCCAAATTCGGGTTTGGAACAAAATATATATCGTACGTTCGTACCTTATATCTAAGGTCACAATGTTTGCTACGAATTGGTGATGTATTAACGGCGCCAATTCCAATGTTACGTGGAGTACGGCAAGGCGACCCATTATCTGGCCCATTGTTCACTATTTGTATAGAGCCTTTCTTACATATGTGCAGACAGACTTTGTCAAATTATGGTTTTAGATTACC
The DNA here is from genome assembly GCA_033556935.1 of Timema podura. Classification (NCBI taxonomy): domain Eukaryota; kingdom Metazoa; phylum Arthropoda; class Insecta; order Phasmatodea; family Timematidae; genus Timema; species Timema podura. The sequence goes on along the minus strand of JAVRXN010000004.1, from coordinate 65,236,143 downwards.
ATCGTTTAGTGAAACGCTAGTTGTCTCTGCGTATGCAGATGATGTGACACTTTTCATTACTCATGATGAGGGGTTTAAGGTACTTTCTACAGCATTTATGAAATATAGTTGTAAGTCTGGAGCAGAATTGAATGTGGGCAAGACTAAAGCTCTCTGGGTTGGAAATTGGAGAAATAGAACGGATGAACCCAACAATTACCGGTGGTCTTCTGAGGGACATAAATATCTTGGTATCTATATTGGGAACACTGAACATTGGGTTAACCAAAACTGGGTCGAAGCGGAAAGTAAAGTCCGTCGTGGTTTGATGAAGTGGACTCGTTGGTTGTACATGACCTCGTATAGAGGCAGAAGATTATTAATAAATCAACTCTCTGGATCTAAGTTGACACATTTGCTTACAGCACTCCAGCCACCAGCGAAATTCATTAGTGATATTAATAGGTTGTATGTTAATATGTTTTGGAATGGTAATCATTGGTTAAAATCACATTTTGTGTTTGCTGATATACGATTTGGGGGAGCTGGAGTTACCCATCTTCCTAGTAGAGTCATGTCTCTACGACTCATATATCTAGAAAAAAGACTGAGGCAAAACCGGAATTTGTCATCTTACAAACTTCACCTTGAAGGGTTAAATACTACTTCGCTTGGTGCTCTGTCGGGGTTTTATAGCTCAGTTCACAGTGTCTGGCAAATGTTTGGTATTCGAAAAGTTACCTGTTTGCACCAAATCCAGGTTAATAAAAATGATACTAAGTACTCATACTTGAGTGGTCTTCTAAGGAAATATGTTGAATTTCCTCAACCACGTAAGGAAATGTATATCGAGTGTACCGCCAAATTGATTGATGGTGGTCTTCCAGACGGCACGTCTAATTGGAGTGATAATGTGTTTCCATGGAGAATATTGTACCAGTACCCAACAGATAGTTGTGATGCAGACATTGCCTGGAGATTTCTTCACGACCGCCTGGTTACACCTGTTCGATTATTCACATGGAAAAGATACCACAGTAGCCTGTGCCCGTGGTGTAATGTGCCTGGTACAGCTATGCACATGGTTTTACAATGCACTCGTGCTGAGACGGTTTGGTTGTTTGTGATGAGTTTAGTAAGACGATTGCTGAACAAAACTTTTGTAGATGAAGACATTTTAATTCATGGTGATATATCAAGTGAATCTGATATAGCAGGACAGTTGGTAAACTTTCTCACTACATTGGCAAAATCAACAATATACAGGACGTACAATTACTTTTTAAAGACGGAGCAGCAAATACCTGACTACCATAATTTCTTCTGTGTAAGGTTGAAATACCGACTAAAATCTGAATTTGTTAAATATAAAAATAAAGGAAAGTTGACGGAATATATTTCTTTCTGGGCATACAGAGACATTTTGTGCAAAATAGTTGGAGGGAATTTGATTGTTAATTTTTAGAGAAATGTAATTTCATATATTATGTAATAATTTGTATTCAAACTTAATACTGATTGCATTGTATATCATGTTTTAAGTTTAAATTGATTTTTAGTGTATTGTTATATTAACTAAAGATCATTAAAGAAAGAAAGAAAGAAAAAGTCTGTCTGTCTGCTCTCGTAGCGAGTGGACGTGTGTGGAGCGTTGCTCCGTAAAGTTGTGTTGTGAACTTTGTGTTTAATTAAACTCGAGTATATTTTGTGTTTATCTATTTATTAGTGTGTTCTTGTGTGATGTGTTATGTTTGTTGTCCTCCACATAAGTGGAGGTTACTCAAGTGTGCCGGATTCAGATCCTTGCCGGACCACAAACTGGCGATTGTTTTGGACACCATCGTTCCCGGAAAGTGTTGGATTATTATTTGGTCAGTGTGGGTAATGTTATTTGGTCAGTAAGGGTAATGTTATTTAGTCAGTGTGGGTAATGTTATTTGGTCAGTGTGGGTAATGTTATTTGGTCAGTGTGGGTAATGTTATTTGGTCAGTGTGGGTAATGTTATTTGGTCAGTGTGGGTAATGTTATTTGGTCAGTGTGGGTAATGTTATTTGGTCAGTGTGGGTAATGCTGTGGGACCACATAATGTTCGCTATGCGTCCAACATAAGTGGTGGACGGTTGTGTTTGTTTATGGTGGATGAAGAGAGTGTTAATAAAACGTTAGAAGATGTGGGGTGTCAGTAGACAATATTTTTGTTCCAATTCGAATATTTGCTATGTCGTCCACTAAAGTAGTGCTTTCCAATGCCACATCGGACATTACAAATGATCTGTTGTTAACGAACTTGTCTGAATACAGGAAAATTACGAGTCAGATGAGGGAAATTAAAATAAGCTCCAGATCACCACACTTTCCTCATGTCAACTCATTCAGACGTATTGTATATATTATCCCTAACAGGGGAGACTCACTTCCTCTGTTTATTAATGTAACAATTGATAATATGACATGGCGAGTATATTTGTCCAGTCGGACAGGTTGCAAGGAACTGTACACAAGATGTGTCGGACACGTGGCAAGGAACTGTACACAAGATGTGTCGGACACCAAGTGGTCAAGTGAGCCCCACCGAAACACTACCCTAGTGATGTTGTCGCTGCCACTAGCAAAATGACGCGGTCGACTGAGGACATGGGCAGCGCTGACCCCGTTAAATCAGATAATATGCGATCTGTTGATTATGTACCCACTATTAGTATACTTACTGTTCCTAAGTATCACCCTCAGTCACTTGCAGAGATACAACAACAGAAAGGTGAGGTAACAGGCAGTTCTATAGTCTTTGAGAGAGTGGAAACGTATAGTGTATTACCATGTGGTCACCTTTGTGGTCGGGATCTTGACACAATACTTACAGCGCCTTGGAGTCTTGGAGAATGTGTTTCTGGCCGGTGATTGGAACGTAACGCTTCTACTAGAAGACAGGATTAATTGTACTGAGATCAGACTAGCGCTTAGCCAAGCCCTTCCGCAGCTAGTTTCACTTAATAAATTGTTTGATGTATGGAAATACGCTCATCCTGATAAAAGAGGTTACACATGTACGGGTTTTCATAAAAATGTGCCTCATTCATGGTTAGACCACATCTATGTTAATACTAGCTTGAATGATTTTACTATATAACCAAAAATAGTCCCATCCTTTTCTGACCACTCTGGGTGTATTTGTTTGCTTCAAGTAGCTGTAAGAGAGCGTAGACAGGCATACTGGAGGCTCAATACACAATTGTTAGAGGAAGAACATTACAAATTAATTATCAGTAATATTGCCAGTTTTTATGCAGAACATATGTACTATAGTAAAAACCCATTGTTGTGGTGGGACGAGTTTAACAGAAGTACGTGAAGTTTCTAAGCGATTTTCTGTGGACAAGTTTAAGGTTGTTTACACTGAAATTAGTGAATTGGAAGTTATGGCTCAACAAATTCAATCTAAGGGTATTTTGACGTCAGATGAAAATGACCTTCTTCGTCTTTGTGAAGCAGATATTAGAAAGCAGTACAGTCATATGGCCATTGACATTCAATCTGTTGAGCGTTCTCGATATATGGATACACAGGCCCCCCGAGTTTCTTACAACGTTCAGAAAACGTCCTGCTCACCTTTCTTTAGCATCTCTGAATATAAACGGACATATCACGTCTGACACAAGTTAAATTCGTAATTATACTTGTGAACATTTTAAGAAACATTTTTCTTCGCGCTTAGTAACAAGTGTTGAAGTACCAGAACTGTATAATGGTCTTCCCTCCATATCTGAAGATCACAAGGATGTGTGTGACGCTGACATTTCTTTAGAGGAGTTGACGGAAGCAGTTTGTGCACTCAATAAAAATAAAGCTCCCGGATATGATGGTCTACCATGTAAGTTCTATCAATGTTTTTGGAAGGAAACAGGACCGATGTTTTTAAATATGGTTCATGTTGCCTTGGAGTCTGGTACGCTATCATCGTCAATAAATAAATCTGTTCTTATTTTAATTCCCAAGGACTGGGATAAAACTCTTATACATAATTGGAGACCAATTTCTTCACTTAATGTTGACTATAAAATATTGTATCGTACCATGGCTTCTAGGATACAAGCTGTTCTCCCTGATGTGATTCATTATTCCCAGACATTTTGCATCCAACAACGGTCCATATATGAAAATTTGCATCTTATACGAGATGTTATTCACAGTGCCAATACCAAAAACATCCCCCTACCTGTACTTTCCCCGGATCAGGAAAGTGCTTATGACTCGATTGAACACACCTACATGTTTTCTACGCTGTCCAAATTCGAGTACGGAACAAATTATATATCGTATGTTCGTACCTTATATCTAAGGTCACAATGTTTGCTACGAATTGGAGATGTATTAACGGCGCCAATTCCAATGCTATGTGGAGTGCGGCAATGTGACCCATTATCTGGCCCATTGTTCACTATTTGTATAGAACCTTTCTTACATGTGTGCAGACAGACTTTGTCAAATTATGGTTTTATATTACCATCGTCTAGTGAAGTGTTAGTTGTATCGACATATGAAGATGATGGGACACTTTTCATTACTCATGATGAGAGGTTCAAGGAACTTTCTACAGCATTTATGAGATATAGTTGTAAGTCTGGAGCAGAATTGAATGTGGGCAAGACTAAAGCTCTCTGGGTTGGAAATTGGAGAAATAGAACGGATGAACCCAACAATTACCGGTGGTCTTCTGAGGGACATAAATATCTTGGTATCTATATTGGGAACACTGAACATTGGGTTAACCAAAACTGGGTCGAGGTGGAAAGTAAAGTTCGTCTTGGTTTGATGAAGTGGACTCGTTGGTTGTACATGACCTCGTATAGAGGCAGAAGATTATTAATAAATCAACTCTCTGGATCTAGTTGACACATTTGCTTACAGTACTCCAGCCACCAGCGAAATTCATTAGTGATATTAATAGGTTGTATGTTAATATGTTTTGGAATGGTAATCATTGGTTAAAGTCACATTACGTGTTTGCTGATATACGATTTGGTTGAGCTGGAGTTACCCACCTTCCTAGTAGAGTCATGTCTCTTCGGCTCATATATCGAGAAAAAAGCCTGAGGCCAAACCGGAATTTGTTATCTTACAAACTTCACCTTGAAGGTTTAAATATTACTTCACTTGGTGCTCTGTCAGGGTTTTATATCTCAGTTCGCAGTGCCTGGCAAATGTTTGCTGTTGAAAGTTACCTGTTCGCACCAAATCCAGGTTGATACAAATGTTACTAAGTATTCCTACTTGAGTGGTCTTCTTGGGAAATATGTTGAATTTCCTCAACCACATAAGAAAATGTGTGTGGAGTGTACTGACAAACTGATTGATGGTGGTCTTCCAGACGGCACGTCTAATTGGAGTGATAATGTGTTCCCATAGATAGTTGTGATGCAGACATTTCCTGGAGATGTCTTCACAACCGCCTGGTTACACCTGTTAGATTGTTCCATTTATCTCTATAATATAACTGGATGGACATACACATACACATTGCCAAGGGAAAAAGCGTGACGTTCAAGTTTATCGTCTGCTACACTGTGGGGGGAAAGATTTAACGGTTTCTTTCAATGTTCTTATGCGAAAACATGTCTCTGATGAATAAAAGTGTTATTATTTGAAAATAGTGAAGTACTATATCACACTTTCCTGAAGAAACATTTGCATTAAAGGATATACAATTCAGTTTTACAGGTAATACTGTACAAATATGAATAAAATATTTAAAATATTTAAATATGTAGTTGTCGTCAATGTTGTTTACAGTCTGCCAAGACTACACTTATATTTAAAGCTGGTTACTAGCTTGTATATTGGTTTCAGAAATCATAGGTTATTATATTGAATGTTCGATAAATCTAATGAATGAGGTATCTTAAAACTTGATTACATTTGTTTGAATGACAAACTTTGTGTGGTTGCCATATATTCAACCTATCACTTAGGTTATAGATAGTATTATATTACAATTTATTTTAAAGTTGGCTCATGTCTTGTATATTGCTTTCAGAAACCATATTATGTTGAAAGTTCGATAACTATAATGAAACAAGTTAGATAAAAACGGTATTACATTTGTTTGAATGATATACTTTGTGTAGAAGTCTTACGTTCAAATGATAATTTAGGTTATAGGTTTATAGGAAGTACGGTATCTACTAAATCCTGAATTTAGAAATAATCCCAATCTGTAAGGCTTTATTTCACACCAGAATACTACCATATATATATTTTGGTAGGATAACGTCCATTTAGAACGGAAGGTCTTTTATCCTAACTAAACAAAAATATAGGGTAGGATTCTAGTACGAAATAAAGCCTTACATGCAAACTTCCTTCAAAAATCATCGTATATATATTAGGCTACATCAACTTATTCAAAGAAAAAACTAACCAGTTTCGAACTTTGATATGCTCTTCAAAGATTTTACTAACATATTTATTTCCTTTAACTAATCACACATTGATGTTTCTCATATATTCATTCAAATTAATGAACGATGTCAAAATGCCACATTGCCTTGTATGGGTGTAGAGAGAAAAAGATATCCGAAAGTTTCTTTCTCTCCTACACAATGGTATGCAGACGACAGCTCGAAAATTTCAGCCACAGATGTCCATCCAGTTATATTATTGAGATCAATGGATTGTTCACATGAAAGAGATACCACAGTGGCCTGTGCCCGTGGTGTAATGATCCTGGAACTGCTATGCACATAGTTTTAAAATGTACTCCTGCTGAAACGTTTTGGTTGTTTGTCATTAGTTTAATAAGAAGATTGCTGAACAGAGCTTTTGTAGATGAGGGTATTTTAATTCATGGTGATCAATCAAGTGAATCTGACATAGCGACAGTTGGTAAATTTTCTCATTACATTGGCAAAATCAACCATATACATGACATACAATTACTATTTAAAGACGGAACAGCAAATACCTGATTACCATAATTTCTTCTTTGATAGGTTGAAATACCGATTAAAATCTGAATTTGTAAAATATAATAATAAGTGAAAATTGACTGAATATATTTATTTCTGGACGTATAGAAACATTTTGTGCAAAGTAACTGGAGGAAATTTGATTGTTAATTATTAAAGAAATGTAGTTTACGTACATTATGTAGAAAAATTTTATTCAAACTTAATTACTGATTGTATTGTAAATCATGGTTTAAGTTTTAATTTGACAATTTAGTGTATTGTTATATTAAATACAGATCATTAAAGAAATAAAAAGAAAGTATGTCAGTCTGTGCCTCGGAGTAGAGACTAAACTATTTTACCGATCGGCTAAAACTTGTATCCAGGGTTTTCATAGGTTTGCCCTGAGGGACTTTTGGAATTGGATATCTAACCCTAAAATTAAGGGCGAAGAGAGAGAAAAAAATCGATTTTATCAAAATAGGCTCTAACGATTTTGTTTAAATTTCAGTTCTAAGCATTGATCAATATTATAAACAAAATGGCCACCCTCAATTTTTCGTCAAAATAACTTTAAGTTTTTCGGTCTGATGCATGAATTCTCATTTTTTATCATATCTCCGTAACTATTTGAGATATTAAATTACTTACCGGTACAAATATGTAGGTATATTTATAATATAAATATTTTATTTGAAACATATTTTTATAAAATCAATACATTTCAAGCTATATGCAAATATATACATTTTTTAACTTGTCGAACATAAGAGGTAAATAATTGCGACCTTAAAAAAAATTCAACCCAAGATGTTGATGGATGTCGACGTTTCATGACCCATCGAACCCTAAAAAGTGTTTTTTCAATGCCGTCTGTCTGTGTGTCTGTCTGACCCTAAAATTAAGAGCAGTTTAATAAAGGGAAAACAGAGAAAAAAATCGATTTTCTCAAAATTGGTTTTAACAATTTTGATTAAAATTCGTATCTATGCGTTGATTAACATTATAAATAAAATGGATATTTTCATTTTTCCATTAAAATTACTTTTAAGATATTTTACAGAAGCGGAAATTTCCGTATCTCCGAAACTATTTGAGATACTAAATAACTTATCATTGAAAAATTGTAGTTCCATTAAAAATATAGAACTTTTTTTCAAAGCATATTTTTATATTACCAATAGTTTCTGAGATATTGGCAAATATATTAATGCAATTCTGTGAGCTTTAGTTGTAAAGATGAAACGTTATGCTTCTCATTAGTGAAGCCCCTTGTAGTGTATTTTGTGAGGTGAGATGGTGATGATGAATAATCTTCTGATTGTTGTGTTCCACTTTGTAATGTTGTGTTTGTGAAGGTGGTGAAGGTAGGGAACTCTCGGAGGTTGGAGTCTTGTTGTGTTCCACTTTATAATGTTGTGTTTGTCAAGGTGGTGAAGGTAGGGGACTCTTGGAGGTTGGAGTCTTGTTGTGTTCCACTTTATAATGTTGTTATTGTGAAGGTGGTGAAGATAGGAACTCTCGGAGGTTGGAGTCTTGTTGTGTTCCACTTTATAATGTTGTGTTTGTCAAGGTGGTGAAGATAGGAAACTCTCAGAGGTTGGAGTCTTGTTGGGTTCCACTTTATAATGTTGTGTTTGTGATGGTGGTGGAGGTAGGGGACTCTCGGAGGTTGGAGTCTTGTGTTCCGGCTTGTTAATGTTAGTAAGGGCTGAGTTCTTACTGTCTATATATCAGAGCTTGCTTTTTATCAATTTAATATTCTTTATTTATTATATTTATAAACATAACCCGGTACAGTAGCTCAATGACTGTTTCTTTTTACTCGAATCGTTCTTATTTTCGAAAATAGAGAGATTAATTTGACGTGAACCGTTCCTATGTAACACCGTGGGACGATTGTTAGAAAAGCCTTCTTTTTACCTATATCTTTCGAAGGAAATTGTTCTAGCCATCCATGTTTTTTTGTGGTTTTTTTGGAAGTTACACCATGGTCTCAGCCTTCGGAAGCGTAAGAATGAGGTGGAGCAAAAAAAAAGGGGGAAATAAAACATGTATTTCAGCCATATTTCACAAGTTTTTGCAATAGGGGTGGAGTAACTGCGAACTTTGAAATTTAGTTGTCAACAATAAAAAAAAATCTTTAGTCACCCAACTGTGATAAGATTTCCTAACACATTATGGCTGTTTTGACCTTTATATTTTGAAAATATTCATTGATTTTAAAATAAATTAAGGGTGGAAAATTCTTATTAGAATGATTACCAAATAAAATTCTATTTCATTGCAAGAGATACTACTTAGGTTTTAACGTAATAATTATCTAATGTCATAGAGTAAGTAAATATTAGTAAGTCTCTCAAAAATTTGATGTTATTTTTTCTCTAACCTCCTAGGGGAAATGTTTGTACAGCAATAATCTATCGCTATACTTTTAGACTCAATAGTCAATATTTACCTTTTTTATTGGTCTAAATTTATAAATGGTAAATTTAATAGCAATGCGATAACCATAGGCCCTAAGATGTGCAACCCCTAATAAAATGTCGAAAATGTTAACAGGAAGTTTACATTTTAATACGAAGTGTTGACCCTTGGGTACCCGATATCGATATTTTTTATTGGTCAAAATATATAAATGATATAAATGAAGACTTTACTTATTTGAAAAAAAATTATAAAATTTAAAACCAAGTGTCAAAAACGTCTTACGTAAGTATAGTGCAATTTTTGCTCGGGTTTGCTAGCGTATAGTTATTAGTTTCACATATATTGTATTACGAGTTTTGAGTAAATATTTTCATTTTAAACAATGGAGTGAGAAAGTCCAAGTGGAGTTCCGTACCATTTATTTAAATCATCAGGGTTTTCTTCCCTCAGCTAATTTACTAGTGCCATATAACTATGGGAAAACTTTTGTCTTTGAACCAGCCATCTTTTACTCCAAAAATTCTTCCTTTTCCTAGCTGGACGTTGTTGACTTTGCTCTAAAACTACTACTACTGCTGCCGCCGACGCTGTTGGTTCATTATCCATCCACATTTATTTTTTTAAACAGTCACTTTACAAAGTCACAATTACTTTACAAAGACTTCCTCCAAAACACATACAGCCTGAAAAACATAACATAACAGGGTACGAAACTGCACTCATTGTGATTGATAGTATATGCCCACACATCACAAAAGTTTACCTTGAACTGATGGAACCAAAATAGAAGAAAGAATCTTTCCTCATTCTTAAAAAAATATATATTTTGTTTAAATTAGTATAAGTTGCTTATCGTCAAAACAATGGACTACATGTAAATATAAATATATCCCTGCTGAGCTCAGCACCAATGAATCCCCAACTGATAACAGTCGGAAATGTGAACTAATGTACTCTTGGAAAGACAAAACACAGTTGTTTTAAACGTACCTAAGAAGTCTCTCTGCCAATCGTGAGTTATCAGTGTTGTGTTTCGGTCATTATTTTGGGACAGGCCTACATAGAGTTTGGTGATCTAATCTACCGATTATGGAAATCCATCATTAATTTTAAACATTACTATAATTTACGTTAATGGAAAATTATAATAGTAGCTACTCCTTCCTGATTATACCCTAGCTTTCTGACTTATTATGTGTGAGTGCCTAGCCTCACTAAACAGAGCAGAGTTTGCTTGGAGGTTTCCCGCTCTTTACTAACGGGTGTTTTCAAGCAATCGATTTTTAATGGCATGAAAAAAAAGGTCTTACATTTATGCTTTTCTTACAAAGCTTATTTTGGTTAATAATGAGCAGTTTTCATTTTATTAAGCAAAATATGGAGCATTTTTGTTTTAAATATTACTTTTCACGTTTCCTGGCGGAACCGTTAGAGCTACTGTAACGACTTACATGTAATGTCAATAATACCGAATAATATCAAATGGGACAAACACTCACCAACCAAGCGGCCCGCTCTCGGAAGACCTACGCACGACCTACACCACTAACGCCGGCCTCCACTCTCGAAAATAATGCCCGTCCAACTGAGCTACGAGTTCCCAGACAACTGACTGCGAGAGTCGAACACGTGTCCAGCCAGCCAGAAAGAAGAGTTCCGTTTCCGGCCACGCATAGCCCTGGGCACTTCGGCAAAGTTCTCGAACATCCAGTTCCTTAGTTTGTTTTGTTTTCCGACCCTCCTTCTCCTTCGGTCCTTCCCCCCCTCTGAGAATTTTCATTTGTATATATACAGCTACGCCAATAAAGTAAAATCACTTACTACACTACGATCTCATGGATAAGAGGTGAGAACGGCTACTAGGTCTCGGGGATTATTAATATCCTAAATTATAAATTCTGTTTCGGCGTCATGAGGGGAACTGTATTCTAAATTACCGTCTGGACTTCAATTTTGTAATTAATTATTTATTTGAATTGTTATGCCATGCGCTTCCCGCGGCATATAGAAAGATGTCGCCCTTCGTCATCCATTTTATCCGGGATTCAAACCCAGACCTTATTATTTGTCGTAATTGTATATACTTGCTTATTATTTAAAGCGCACTGAGTGTCAGCGCGCCCCGGGTTCAAGACCCGCTTAGTAAACTTCCTTTTGTACTTTACGATGGCAGATGTTATAATCAAATTTATTGTTGAAAGCAGGATAGTAAAGCGAGACTTAGCTCGCTCTTGCATTAGGGAAATGATGTTTAGACGTGACGTCAAGTTATTTATGAACGTTTGGAATTATTGTTTTGTACTCTATTGCTGAGTGACGTCACGTAAGATAACGCAGTTGTGGCTTATGCCTTATATTAAAATCATTATTATAAATACTAAGTTAATGTATCAAGCAGCTAAAGCCCATAAGATAAGTTTGGCATCAGAGATCCCAGACCTCGTATTATGTTGTGTTCTACACGCTTAGTGTTGTTTATATAATCATACTTAGGAGAATTTGAGATTGATTGTATTTGTACTTAATGGTCTTGATGACTAATGGAGGTGCGCTTCACGCACGATGTTTGTTTTCTCAAGTATTGTAAAGTTGTTATTTCAATAATAAAATTTATTTTGTGCAATCAGGTGATTCTTTTACCTGATATTAGCCTTCCTCACCCTATAGATATTCATAGATATAGAAGGGGGGGTAGCACTACATAAAAGGTGCAATACAGAAAAGACAGAGATAAAATTACCTTACAAATTAAAAAAAGAAAATTGAAATTGGTTAGGTGGGTGCTCAGATATGAGTGGTTAAATAAAATCATAGGCCGCCATCTTTAAATGGCCGCCATATTTGAAAGCTGCCAATTTCAGATATCCATAATGGATTTTCATGTTCTCTGGCAAGGGGGGAATCACCTGTTTTAATGGTGTTGAATCCCTCCGAATTATACCAAAATGTTCATTGGCTCATGGACTGATAATTGAAAAGGCTAATTTGGGTAATGCTCTTCAGCAATTTTTTGAGATTTGACATCCTCTAAAAGTTATTTTATGAAGGGCTACCCAATTCTTTTTATATAAATTAGATTCCCTTTAATCTATTTGAAGTTGTTCTCACCAATAATTTTTTCAAAATTTTATCCCCCTAAAAGCTATTTAAAGTGATCCTAGCCTGATTTTTTTTTCTTTTTCCAAAATTAGATGCCTTAGTAAAAGCTATCTGAAGTAGTGTCTCACTGATACTGTAAGAAAAAAACCCAATAAACTCTACCCTCAATGCTGCTCAGCCGGTAGAACACATAGGTGAGATTCCACCTCTCAAGGTATTCGCAGCGATATGCTGAGGTTGGTACATCTGTGAGCAAGGTCCTTATAAAAAAATTAAATAAAAAAAAACAAAAAAACACGATCTTATCTCTTTTTTTTACTAGTGACTATACCTAAAAATTGGGGTATGGTACCAAAAGGTATGAAACAATGGAATATGTTGTGTCGATACAAACAAAAAAAAAAAACAGAACTTATTACTTCATTAGTGTGTATATATTTTAATTTACTGACACAATTGAAAAAAACAACAAAAGTTATAAGCCTACCTATTTGACGCCAAAATAATATTTAACAACAAAAAAAACAATAATTTAATACTAACTTTCATTTGACAAACTTGGTGAAAAAAAAAATATATATAAAATGGAAAATAGTGTTAAGAAAAATTTAGATAAAATAAAGTATTGAGTCTCTCCTCTGATTAACTTATTCAACCCCACATAAATTGTCTTGGTAAGAAAATTTAAAGAAAGGTGTAGTTGCCGTCCTCGGTGGTATGATAATAAACGGAAAGTTCTTACTTGTATAGATCTTCTTTAGTAATTGGGTACTGTTCATCAGTTGTAAAAAAAAAATCTTCCTCTTTCCTATTTCTTTTCTTTCTCTTGATGAAAATGGCTCGATAAACTGGTAGAAGTCATCACATAAATACTTGGAGATGAACCTCGCTCTGGTGACTAACGTAGATTCATTCTGGTGAAAATTGAATCAAAAACTTTGATCTTACACTCACAAAACGAAGGTTTCTTTTTTTTTTTCAAGATAAAACTCAGCGCGTCCTTTTTCGTTGTTTATTTATTTTTTTCCTATTGATGAAAATGTGTTCATGGCAACCCAACAATAAAAAAAACAAAAGAAAATCAATTTAGTAGTGTATAGAGGAAAGAATAATGTTTTTTTTTACTTCAGAGGTGTTGTTCATGGAGAAATAAAAAAAAAGTTCATTTGAAAAAATATTTAAAAAGTTGATGCAGAAATAGGGTTAATATTATTTACAGTGCCCTCTTGATAGACTAACTTTTTGAAGATCTAAGAATGTAAGAAAGATGGTCTATCACAAAAAAAAAAGTTCAGACTATTTTAAATCAACTTCATCTTCATAGAGTTCTGTTAAACCGTAACACACACTTAGCGTATTTTCTAGTGTTGCGAGTTAAAACTGGCACAATCTTGTAGTAGGGATAATTCCCATGGCTCTTACACTCGCATAATGGACTACGAGAGAATACACCCTAATCACAGGTATGTATTCATTAATTAATACTTTCCATAGCACTAAGGAATATTTCTATGTCCAAAACATATGTTATGAAACATCCTGTATATGTATTTGTATCATATTGAGCCTAGTGTCTTGAATCAAAATATGTTGCTCGGAGTACATAGATGAGAGTATTTCCCAAGTCGACTGTCTACCCTCATCGTTTCATAATTATTGAAAATAACAATACCATCATACATATAATTTTCTAACTAATTATAATAACATAAATATTAGACCATATTAACATGACAAAAATAATTAATTAAAAGAGTGGAATTAACTCCACAATACATCACACCAATGAAATAATAACACAATCACAACCCAACAGTACTAAGAATAAAAACAGTGGGGAAATCAATCAAATATAATATAAGCATAAGGCCATACTAAATTTACTTTAAATGGGCGATACATCTAGTCCCCAGCAAACAAACACTAACTTCACAACACGTTGCAGGAATCTACTGTGACCACTAACGACGTCACAATGGCCCCCGTCAATCTCAGCCCGGTTACACTGCAGGGTTAACCCAAAGATTAATAAGGCTGATCTTTAGATTAAGGTTGAATGACCAAATAGTTTAATTTAACCCCGGAGAAATTGTAAATCCTTAACCCAATAAGTGGAAATCAATCTCCCACAGGTAACAAAGTAATGTAATAAACACGAAAAATAAATAAATTAACCCCTTAGCTAACAAAAGAAATACCCATGATAGACAAAAAAAAATATATCCCTCTAGCTAAGCTGTCTATCAACAGGAATGGAGGTGGGTCTCAAACCTACTGACGTCACCAAACAAAGAAGAAAACATGTCCACCAACAACTGTCTGTCACTAGCCAAGGTCTCGCACAACAATTAAAAGCAAACCCGTAGAGAGAGGGGAAAACAACGAGTTCTTAGGTTTTCCAAAAAAATGTTCCACACGACATATTATATCTTCCAGATAAAATATTGTCTTCCCGTTCTGTAACTAGTAATGCAGTTACAAACATCAACGTACTTAGTAATGCTTTCTTTAGGGCAAAATGGTGTTATCGTTGACAGCAAAGTACGTTGACAAATGTTCACGTTCTAAGGGTTCTGAAACTCTTGATAAAAAAAAAATTGAGGTGTCAATCAAAATGCACCTAAGAATGAGAAACGAAAATGTTACTAATTTTCAATCTTTCAACTGTCACATTGGAATAATTTCTCTAGCTTGTACCTTCAGTGTGGTAGGCCTAAGTGATAGCAGGGTCCATGCTTATATAGTTACTGAGCTTCCTCCAGCAAAACAAAATAACGACGAATAATCTCCAAAACCAGGTATCCATATCCTAGGATACCCGCGGTTTGTTTCTCAAACAGTGGGTTAACCACAGGGACAGTCGCGGTACGCGAGGTCCAAAATAAATTAATAATCCCATTGTAGGCTCATTTTAACAACACAAATGGCCGCTTAAGTAGGTATAATAACCGACGACACAAAACTAAGCTCAACCTTAACTCATTTATAACAATCCATGACTTAGCATCTCTCACTGGAAAAAACTCTTCTTGTATGACAGTTAACCTCTTTATTTAAGTAACACCAGGGGTGTAAAAAAAAATCCTCAATGATCAAAATCACTTAGATGACATGTTGTTCTACAACAATGTAAACATATACGGTCAACCAGAAAATCCAAATAAACATGTTGTGTGGCGAATCCTCATACCATTTCATCTCTCTTCACAGGTCCTCTTCTTCGAGAAATCTCCTCTGCAGATCCAAATCACGTTAGTGAAAATCCTTCAAACTCAACTTGATCTTCCCGAATTCGTTCAGTGACGTAGTGGTTGTTCCTGGCGTTTGCAAGACCTGTGACTCATCCAAGACATCTATGCCACAGGCTGCCCGTTTTCCTCCCTCGTGATAACGTTAACCTCACACATTTTATGAGTATGACTGTTATTTTGGGAGCTATGAGGGTGGGGATTGTACGCACCATCTTTAACTTCCCCTCGGGACGATTGTTGGGATGACCGGTTATAACTGCGGTTATAGGGACCCTCCCTACCATTGTAGTAGTGGTGGCGTCGGTCTTGGAGTTCGGAGTCCCTTTGGGGTCGCCAA
The DNA here is from genome assembly GCA_033556935.1 of Timema podura. Lineage (NCBI taxonomy): Eukaryota > Metazoa > Arthropoda > Insecta > Phasmatodea > Timematidae > Timema > Timema podura. The sequence goes on along the minus strand of JAVRXN010000004.1, from coordinate 65,220,102 downwards.
TCACTCGCATCAGGGTTCAGATTGCATGGCAACGGCCCTCTATCCAGTTTTCTGTGGTAATAGCTGCCCCCTCAGTCATTGTGTCGGTAGTTCCTACTAGGGTGTCGATATGGGAAGCAGTCGTCCTCCCTTTGTCCTTGTTTCTGATAGTGTGAGAAGTTATTACCTCCTTGCCTACTCGAGTGGTTAGATCCGCGGTTCAAATTCCTTGGATATTGTACTTCCTGGTAATAACCACCTGAGTGCGGTTGTATACCTGAATCCCAGGTTTCCCCTTTATTGCCCTTTGGGTCTGACATGGAAGTGAACTGACGACTCCTCCTACGATCATTCTCTAAAGTATCCAACCTCAGTAATCCGGCCCGAAACTCCTCCAAAGTAGCAAATTTATTGCCGACCAGAAGTTCCCTAAGTCTCAGTGGCAGTTGTTGAGTCACCATATGGATTATCTCGGTGTCCGTTATGGGTGATTCAAAATTGCGACTTTTAGCGAAAATATCCGCTAAGTAGGCCTCCAAAGAACCTCCCTGCTCATAATACCGGGACGCATGCAGTTTGGCCCTGAGCTGACCCTGCGTCTCGGCGGACCAGAACATCTCCAGGAACTTCGTGCGGAAATCCGTCCATCCGGTGATACCGTCTTTGCACACCGACCACCACGGTACGGCGTTTCCCCCCAAAGAATTGCCGGCTGACCTCACCTTTTCTTTTTCCGAGAGGTGGTGCCCGTCAAACAGTTCCTCAAGTGCATTGAGGTGCTCCACCGGATTCTGATGATTCCTACGGTGAAACTTGGGGATACGTCCCTCTAACGAACGCTCACCCAATAGTGAGAGTAGAGGGGTGGTTATGGGGCTCAGTGTAGTCTGACCTACTGTTAACACCTGTCCCGTCAAGTCCTTAACCTGGTGGTGTATTTCCTGTATAGCCTCGGTGTTATCCTGAGTCTGTATCTCTAACCTAGCTTGGGCTCGAACCAAGTCTTGGGTGTTGCTGTTGAGAGCGGTGAGATCCGACTTCAACACTCCAATGTTACGGTCCTGCAGTAGTCGTTGGGTGTGTCCCTCCTGTCTCAAGGAGCTCAGCCCTTCTTTTAGTAGCGTCTCTGTAATCCTTTGGCTGACGGTCAAGGTCTCGTCAAAGTCAGTCTTAGTGACCACTACCTGTTTCAATTCAGACAGACCGCGATCGAACGTCTCTTTTGATGAGCGGGCCAAAGCTTGCACCTCTCCCGTAGTCTTTTCTCGTTCGGTCATTAGTTCTCCCCGGAGAGTGTCCTCCAGGTTCCCTACTAGAGTATTCACCTGAACTTCGGTGTTGATGGTCAGGTTGGTCATCCGTTCTTCCAATCTAGTCTGACCAGACACCATCTCCTTCAATTGCTCTTGGCTTGTGTTGAAATCCTCCCTGAGCTGCCTTTGACCCTCAGCCAGTACTCTAAGTTGGGAAGAGAAATCATTCTTCAGCTCTTCCCTAAGTTGAGCTTGTCTGGCTACCATCTCCTTTTGTTGATTCTCTACGGAGACCATCTTACTCTCCAATCGACCAAACATCTCTTGCATCACCTTCATAAAGTCTGTAGGGAGTTGCACAGATGTGGATACTGGGGTCACTGTCTGTAGTTCAGTAGTGGGGATGTCAATAATGGTAGTGATGTTAGGGTTGTTCCCCTCTTCGTTAGTCATGGTAATGATGGACTTGTCATGTGGGTCATGTTTGTCCGGAACAGTGTCTATCTCAGAGTCAAGGTTGACGCCAGCATTAGTAGTGCTAAGGGGAAAAGATCTTTCACCAACACTACTAACCACATCTCCCTGCGTGTCCATCTCCACTCCTGTTGTGTCTACCACAGAATGCATGCTAACACAACTGCGAAGGTAGTAGTAACCCTCTTCTTTCATCCCACGATAAATCAACCACCCCAGATTATCCAAACAACACAAAAAAACACAAAAAATACCTCCTCAGCACGCATCGAGCCCCACGTTGGGCGCCAACAGTAAGAAAAAAAACCCAATAAACTCTACCCTCAATGCTGCTCAGCCGGTAGAACACATAGGTGAGATTCCACCTCTCAAGGTATTCGCAGCGATATGCTGAGGTTGGTACATCTGTGAGCAAGGTCCTTATAAAAAAATTAAATAAAAAAAAACAAAAAAACACGATCTTATCTCTTTTTTTTACTAGTGACTATACCTAAAAATTGGGATATGGTACCAAAAGGTATGAAACAATGGAATATGTTGTGTTGATACAAACAAAAAAAAAACCAGAACTTATTACTTCATTAGTGTGTATATATTTTAATTTACTGACACAATTGAAAAAAACAACAAAAGTTATAAGCCTACCTATTTGACGCCAAAATAATATTTAACAACAAAAAAAAACAATAATTTAATACTAATTTTCATTTGACAAACTTGGTGAAAAAAAATATATATATATAATGGAAAATAGTGTTAAGAAAAATTTAGATAAAATAAAGTATTGAGTCTCTCCTCTGATTAACTTATTCAACCCCACATAAATTGTCTTGGTAAGAAAATTTAAAGAAAGGTGTAGTTGCCGTCCTCGGTGGTATGATAATAAACGGAAAGTTCTTACTTGTATAGATCTTCTTTAGTAATTGGGTACTGTTCATCAGTTGTAAAAAAAAAATCTTCCTCTTTCCTATTTCTTTTCTTTCTCTTGATGAAAATGGCTCGATAAACTGGTAGAAGTCATCACATAAATACTTGGAGATGAACCTCGCTCTGGTGACTAACGTAGATTCATTCTGGTGAAAATTGAATCAAAAACTTTGATCTTACACTCACAAAACGAAGGTTTCTTTTTTTTTTTCAAGATAAAACTCAGCGCGTCCTTTTTCGTTGTTTATTTATTTTTTTCCTATTGATGAAAATGTGTTCATGTCAACCCAACAATAAAAAAAACAAAAGAAAATCAATTTAGTAGTGTATAGAGGAAAGAATAATGGTTTTTTTTTTACTTCAGAGGTGTTGTTCATGGAGAAATAAAAAAAAAGTTCATTTGAAAAAATATTTAAAAAGTTGATGCAGAAATAGGGTGAATATTATTTACAATACATTTTTAAAATTTTATGCCTTAGAAACTATTTGGAATGGTCCTAGCTTGGAATTTTTTTCAAACTAAATACCTTAAGAACTTATTGAAAGTGGTCTTGTCCTAACACATTTTTGAAAATTTAATGCTTTTAGTAGCTAATTGAAATACCCCTCGCTTGGATTAAAATACGAAATTATATGCTTGTAGAAAGAATTTATTATAGTGAGCTACATATGGGTTTAAAAAAAAATTGGATGTCTCTAGAAGCCATTTAGAGTGGTAATCACCAGGATTTTTTTTAAATCAAATGTCTATGGAAGCTATTATTTGAAGTGGTCCCTCCCTGAAAAAGTTTTGGCAAGTGAATGCCTCTATAAATTATTTGAACTTTGATACGAGACCATCTAAAAGCTTCATATTAAAAACTTCGGAAAATTGAGGGGAGGGGTGTTGATACCCCTAAGGTCCACCCCTTCCTACACCCATGTCTATTCTACAGCATACTCTTTACTTGTGTGTCATTAGTCTGTGAAATTCGATCCTTCCTCGGTTTGGCATATTATGTTATGGTAGTCTGTGTTGTATCTCATACAATCAAAATAAGAAGTTTTATGAAATAGACATTTCAAATTTATACTTGCAATATAAATTTGGTCACATTAATAAAAGTAATGACATTTTGTGTACTTTAAAATGAGATGAAATCAAATTATCGGGGTATAAACAAAAAACTACTTATGTATGACTAAAAATGATATGATTTTACAACTATTTAATTTGCTTTCATATTTTTAAAAACTTTTTGAGATAATTTTAATGTTTAATTATGTAACTTACACTTCGTATGCATGCATGTCCAGCCCTGTACATGAACTATTTTACCTTGACTATTAATAGTACTAAGTAAAAATCATAAAATAGAAGGTTTTACCATTTATGGCTAGTGAACTGTAATAATTTGAAATAATTAAATCATTATTTATAGCATATGATTATATACATGTTCAAATAGTGCAATACTTTTTTTACTGGCGTATGGCCTGAACATGAATATTCAATACGTGAAAAAAATAACTTATTATCATTGCCATTCATTTTATCTACCGTTTAAAATTACATATTTATAACTTCTTACAAAAATTGCTGAAAAGTTTTATCTTATAAAAACATTGTTTTTCAAAAGTTCCTCCTTATCACTGATATTTTCAAATCTTTGCCGGGAAACTTAAATAAATATGACAATAAGCCATTGATCTCTATAATATAACTGGATGGACATCCGTGGCTGAAATTTTCGAGCTGTCGTCTGCGTAGCATAGTATAAGAGAGAAGGAAACTTTAGGGTATCTTTCTTTCTTACACACATACAAGGCTGTGGCATTTTGACATCGTTCACTAATTTGTTTGAATATATAAGATAAATGAGTGTGTGATTAGTTAAATGAAATAAATATGTTAATAAAAGGCTTGAAGAACATATTCAAGTTTGAAACTTCTGAGTTTTATATTAAATAAGTTGATGTAGGCTAATATTGAGGAGGTGACGTCTAAAGGAGATCATGTCACCAGTTACATGAAAATAAAAATGGAGTTAATGATACAGCATCATACAATTTGGTCATTTACATACCCTAGCCAAGCCGTATAGAAGAAGATAATCTTGTGTCATTGTTATTAAATAGCAAAGAAAGAAGTTTTTCTCAAACCAAATCATGTCCAACAAATAGATGCAAGCAGGAAAGGACAAGTCCCTGGCAGCCAATCATAGGGACGTTGTCATAGCAACCATTCGCCGCCTTATTCTTTCCCTCCCTTCTTAGGGATGACATATACCCATTAGTTTAAACTTTAATGTGGTGAGAGTAACATGTTTACTAACAGAATCAGTTTATTTTAATTTTGTCAAGAAAACTAGTGATTCAGGTATTTTAGATTATTAACTTGTAGCTGTGGCTGCATGGGCGTACCCAGGGGGGCAGGGGAAGGCAGATGGCCCCCTCCCCTGGATTTTGTATGCCTATACCTACTGTTGTCGATAAAAGTTATGTTACAGTCACGTTACGACTTACTTTACAATATATTATGCGTTAACTTTTGAAAAAACCGCACTGCACGCCATAACAACTGAAGTTGGAGAACACAGGCGTTCTGCCGAAGAAGGGAGTGAAGAATTATTAAAACCAGCTTATGAAATTGCTAAGGCTTTGAACCTAAAGCTGCGTCTTCCAAGGAAAGCAAGCCGCAAACAATATAGAGCAAATCATCCAGCTAGTTCGTTAAGCGAGTATTTTCGTCGCTCGCTATACGTGCCCTATTTGAACTCGTTATCATCCTCATTAGAGGCGAGGTTTGGCAAAGATCAATCACCAGCGTTTGCTCTTTCATTGTTACACCCTGCTCAGATAATAAAAATTACAGCTCCAAAATTTAAAAAAAATGTATAGAGGAATGATCCAAATTTTATGAATTAGAAGGGATCACATCAGAAGCCGAACTGTGGCGCACTTTTTGGATAAACAAGCAGGAGAACTTTGAAAATTTGGAGATAGCAGAATTAATCCAACATGCAGAATAATTTTATCCAATGGTGAATACAGCCCTATAAATTTTACTGGCAATGCCTTATTCCATGGCTACAATTGAAAGATCATTCAGTACACTCAGATGCGTAAAAACATGGCTGAGATCAACAATGATCGAATACAGGTTAAATGGGCTTTGTATGCTCAGTGTACATAAAAAAAAACTTGTAAACAGTATGGGCAATTCTTTCACGGGAGACGTCATAAACAGTTTTGCTGAAGATCCTCGAAAATTATTTTTAAAATAGATGTCTAATTAAACAATTTAAATTAAATAAATGCATGTTTATATTTATGTTCATTTATTTGACTTCCTATAAAGCACCTAATGTTTCGTGTAGGTGTCTTCGTGTAATGTGTAGGACAAAACAAGCACGGGGGACCCGGCTTAAGAAATTTTTGATTTGCCCCCCCCCCACCCGGGCCAAAACTGGGTACGCCTATGGCTGTGGGTACAACAAATTATGGCAGTAGGAAGAGAAACGTGTATCAGAGGAAAAAATACATACAGAAGAAGAAAATGTATTCTCAGTCTCAAGGTTATATTACTTACAAGCCATGTAAGTACTGCAATTCGAGATTCAACTGTAAGAAATTCACACCTTCTTATTGTTCTTTTGTTAGAAATAAGCTTTTATAAGAAGTAAGCAAAGTTGCACAAGACAACTTTATTGCGAAGTTTGTACATCAAGGCAGTGTAAAATGCCACAGGCCTAGAAAAAATTCGGCTACCACGAGACCCAAGGCATTTACTGCTAGCTATGTGCTACCAATTAAAAGTGGTGACGTGCTGAATGTTTGTAAGGCATTTTTGATGTTTGTCATGCTAGATAAAGGAACTAGGCTGAGAAATATTAACCTTATTATAAACAAGGGAGAGCACTTAAAAGAAAGGCGGGGAGGAGACCGCACATCTCAAAAGTCTGCAGAAAAAAAAGAGAAAGTTCGTGAGCTTGTAAGAAAACTAAGAGTAACTGAAAGCCATTATAATAGGAAGAAATCAATATATATATATATATATATATATATATACATATATATATACATAGCTTAACAATACTGAGATTGGCCTATATATATATATATATATATATATATATATATATATAAGGCCAATCTCAGTATTGTTAAGCTATGAAGATTGTACAATGAATCCCAAAGTGAAGCACATAGGGTTACAAAATCAATGTTCCGCAAAATCTTTTCAGAGTTTAACCTAGGTTTTTGTTCAACTGCTTCAGATGTAAGCAGCTACTGTGTGATAATGAAAAACCTAATAAAAACAGCAGCTGATCAAAGAAAAAAGATTGAATATATTATAAATAAAAGGATTCTCTGTCTGCGTGCAGCTACATTCTACAAAATAATGGGAAAGACTGAAGAGGAAACAATATCCCTTTGCTTTGATCTCCAAAAAATTCAGCCTCTTCTAAAGTCTCCCATACAGGAGAGCTACTACTCAAGACAAATAGGATTTTATGCTCTGTGCATAGTGTGAATCAAAGGTGAATGTCCAACATTCTACACATGGAGTGAAGATCAAGCAGGAAAAGGAGCTCTTGAAATCTCTTCTGCTCTTTTAAAACACTTACAAGAAATGAAAATATCACAAGATGTACAAACCATGAGGTTGTGGGTCACAGAACAAAAATATTTTTGTGATACTCACCCTCGTGTATTTTCTGCTCACGTCAAGTACTAACAATAAATTAATACAATTGCCATTCCCAGCACGAGGTCCTAGCTTTCTACCAGCAGACAGAGTATTTGGCCAAGTAGAAAAACTTCTACGAAAGCGCCCAACTATCACTACCAAAGAAGAGTAATTTGAAATCTACAGTTAAGTAGGAAGTGTCAAAACGTTCTGTCAAGATACAATACAATACAAAACAACTTTCCACCTGATTCTCTCGTCTACAAGGAATTTCTTATTCAAAGAGAATTTAGGAAACTTTCAGTCCTTGCGATTTCAATGGACCTAAAGTTGTCATGATAGAACAAGATGAACACCCAATTTTACCAGATTTACATACAATCCATGGGAAGGTTTTTTTATTCTCACCCCACATAGCAGCAGTCCAAATTTCAGACCATTCGGACTTGAGATTATTATCGCTAGTCCAATTATCTTCAATCGGAGTCACATAATCATGTCATATGTCGCAAACATAATCTCCTTTTGAAATCACTTAATTCATTTTCACATTCACGTTGGGCTTACTAACACTAACGCCAACACTTTTCTTTTCTTCAGTGTATACTAATGGTTTTTTGTTTTGAATAACAAATGTGTCCATGCACGTTTTTTTCATTTCGCACTCATTTTTGAAACTCAAACACAAGACACAGACCAAGAAATTTTTTCTGCTGCTTAAAAGTAAGTCTTGACACAACTGAGAAAAATGAAGTCAACCCCATCCTCACCCTCTCATTTACTCTGCGTTGCAAGAGACCTGTAGAGAAAACCATACCCTATGCATAATCCGGTGCCAAGTTTTATTCTTGAAAGACTCTTGTGATTGAGTGGTATAGTGCCCCACCGCTCCAACAGGCTTAGGTAAGAAGGACCACAAATTTCCAAGAATATTCGTAAAGGTACACATTCCCATTGCCCAGTGAGGCGTGATTGAACAAAGCACACATTGTAGCTCAGCCCTAACCTAATGGAATTATGAGTTGTGACTGAGAGCTTTCACTAGGAAGCCCAATTTGCTATAAATGACTAAAGAAGGAGCATAAATATTATTTCATTTTACAATGTTTACTAGCACAAATTTTAAATTTTTTATATTTTGTGAACACATTTGAACCACTCAAATACTAGAAAAAGTGGAAGAACGTCGTTCCAGCTCTAAAATAAGTACCGGAACGACGTTCCGGCCCCAATTCACCAACGTGTCCAACCAGTCCAAACAAAAAAGATCATGTCAAACATTAAATATTGAATGTTTAAGGAAACGAGCAATAATGATTTGCGAAATAAGTCTAAATAACACATATTGAAGATAATTAAACATTATTCTATGTTAAAACATTGATATATCTTTGTAAATATTATAAAACCATTTTATACTGTTCCTGAAAACTTTGATTTGAGTGACAAGATTTTTTTGACGTCACCTCCTCATATTCTATGATTTTTGAAAGAAGCTCGCTATGCAGGTTTTATCTTGTATCAGAATCCTACTATATAGTAGTATTTAGGTAGGATAAAATACCGTCCAGAAGGGAATTTCTACTTCAGTCTTAAATTGCCGTTTATCCTACCATAATACTTTTTATATATATACATATAATAGGATTCTGGTACGAAATAAAGTCTCCCAAATCGAGATTCTTACCAAAATCAGGGTACAGTAGATACCGTACTTCCTACAAGTCTATAACCTAAATGATCGTTTGAACGTAGGACTTCTACACAAAGTTTGTCATTCAAACAAATAAAATCAAGTTTTAAGATACCGTATTAAATGTATTATATTTATCTAATTTTCAATATAATATGGTGTCTGGAACCAATATACAAGCTAATAGCCAACATTAAATATATTGTGGTCTTGGCAGAATGTAAACAATATGAATGATAGATACATATTTAAATATATTAATGATTTAATACGTATTTGAACTGTATTATCTGTAAAACTGAATTGTATATTATCCTTTAATGTAAATATGTCTTCAGTCGAGTGTGTTATAATACTTCACTATTTTCAAATAATAACACTTTTATTCATCAGAGACATGTTTTCGCACAAGAACATTAAAATAAACAATAAATATATCCCCTCACAATAAAGTAGACGACAAACTTGAGCGTCACGTTTTGGTCCTTTGTAAGGGGTGTGTTTATGTTCATCTAGTGATAATATAGAGACCATTCCAATAAACACTTCCAAAATAATGTTCCCATTAATTTGTAATAGTAGTTTGATTACTACCACTTGGAGCGGTATTATTTTGTTAATAATCAAGTTGTACTGAATCTATATATTATCCATGACGTTAAATGTTTTACTCTATCCTATAGTTTGTTTACACGTTAGCGAAGTTTCTCGACCTTTGAGTGACCGGCTGACCAACAAAACAATCTCACAAACATTCATTTCAAACGTCATCATTCCAATAAATAAGATGGCTGAACATAGTGCTACATCTTGGGCTGATATTGACATAACTCGCGATGAAGTGAATAGCATAGGGGAAGCTTTGAAGAACGAAGAATTCAGAAAATTACTAATAGAATACGCTGATGAAATCAATGATCCAGCAAATAAAAAGTTATATCAGGAAGAAATCATTCAACTTGAAAAGGAGAGGGGGGTTGACGTTACATTTATCAACCCTGAACCGGGCTATGTAATAAAAACTAGTGTTGATGGCCAGAAAAAGGCTTTCATTAATGTTTGTAAAAATATAAACGTAGGTAAACCAGTATCTGAGGCAAGTACAAGATCTGGAGCGCGAGGATTGAACTGGTCTCTGCCATATTCTCAAGCCCCTCCAAGGGAAGATTTAGATAAAAAAGGTGATAGATGTGTTGTGTATGATGTTGTGTTTCATACAGATACACTTCGACTGGCAGACAGTAATGCAAAGTTCAAAGCTATGCTTAGCGACACTGCTCTTGATGCTGTTGAAAACAGTTTTCATGTCAAAGTTGATAGAAATAATCTGAAATTTCCAAAAATGCATTTCAAAGGTATCTCAAATGCGGCAGTGGTTAGAAAAAAGTGTACAAATGCACCAGTGAAGGATGAAGACGAGTTCATTTCCAAGCTATACCCACCGACTCTAGCCGTTGAGGAAGTGGTGCACAAAAACTACAAACCTTCTCATGTTAAGGAAAGTAAACATGTTTCCAAGGATTGCAAGAACACAAACTACACCATTCCAAAGTATTCAATCATTCACCGATGCCCTGTAGATATACAGGACTGTACAAATGATAAAGCATCAAAAATAAATGCAACTATTCCAAAAGAGCTTGTGATTGAAGTGTATCTGCCCCTTTTGAAATCTTCTGAAGATTTGGTTCTAGATGTTATGGAGAAGGGTCTGTCACTTACAAGTAAGAAGTCCTCAAAGTACAAACTTGAGCTACAACTACCTTATCCTGTTCATGAAGAAATGGGTACAGCCAAATTTGATAAAGCTCTGCAGAAGTTAGTTGTAATATTGCCTGTGAAGGATCGTGCCAAGTGTGTTGATGTCGGCAAAGAAGATAGTGGGGTGGAATGTGATCCGAGTTGGCGAACCTCCGAGTCTAGCAGTGGAGATGACTACCTTGAGTATAAAGAAGAGAGAGTTATAAGTAACGATGCTTTAAGGACTATTTCAGTGTTAAAAAATATGAACGATGAAAGCTATCGGACTAACGTTGCAAATGAAGCGTATTTTTTAAATCCTGATATTCATTATTCCCTACCTACCTTTACATGTAATGTTGTTGATGATACGATTGCATACATACTGCATGTTAAAAATGTTGAAGCTTCCTCTGTCGAACATCGCTTGCTACAAGAGTCTTGCGGTGCTCACTTTAAGTTTATGTCGGTTGGATCTGGATTTTTCCCGATTCATCATTCTTTCTGCATCAAGTTCCCACCAAACATTTCATTTCATGAAGATGGACTAAGTGTCGAAACATGGGATAACAATGTCATCATACAGATCCAACTTGACTTACATGACACACTTTTCACTGAATATTTTGCTGGTATTTCTGAAGACTTTTTGGCAAAACATGATCTTACAGAGCCTGCAGCTCTCGGGAAAAGGCTCAAAGAACTTCAGGTAAGATAACTTTACTTTTAGCATAGGCTACTGTATTTAACTGTTTAGTTTTTTATTTACTACTGTAGCTACCTAACTAGGCCCCGGTGTCTGTCTAACCAGTTAGTGACTACTGTATTTAACTGGTTAGTATTTATTTACTACTGTAGCTACCTAACTAGGCCCCGGTGTCTGTCTAACCAGTTAGTGACTACTGTATTTAACTGGTTAGTATTTATTTACTACTGTAGCTACCTAACTAGGCCCTGGTGTCGGTCTAACCAGTTAGTAACTACTGTATTTAACTGTTTAGTTTTTTATTTACTACTGTAGCTACCTAACTAGGCCCTGGTGTCGGTCTAACCAGTTAGCGACTGGTAGTGGAGGCGGAGTTAATTTCTCGCCTCCCTGGGTATCAGACCTGATCCTGATCACCCCTTCTATCGTGGGAGGGGGGTGAGGTCGTAGTTTTAAGTACTCACCGAGAAACTGCCCAGGGACTTGTTCTCATGGGTGTATGGCTACGGCCTGCACACAAATAAGCAATGTAGGCATAACTAGGCCATAATTAAATATATGCATATAAAACATACATTGGGTAAGGCATGGATAGGCAGGCATTTGTAAAAATAGTTCATAATGTAAAAATCCCTCACACTGTTAATAATAATTATAATAAACCCAGCTAGCTAATGGTAGGCCTTATTTACACGTTATTATTAAGATTATTGGTTTCTTGGATTAGCCTATATGTTAACACCTTATATTACACTCACATAAAAGTATTTGATTTGTTTTGTTACAATTTTTGTCCAAGTAGACCCCAGCTCCTATTATCTGGTTATCACACTTAAGCTAAGCCTACTTAAAAAGATGGCAAATCGAATAATATCAGTCAATTTTGAATGGCTAGGCCTATAATATTAAAAATAAAATTGCAAGATAAATGTAGATATTCACTATTTTTTGGGAACAAAACCTAAGAACCTTACCCTTTGGACAACTTTTTTCTCTCTTAAAAACCTGGAAATCACAAAATGTACCAGCATTTCACTTTAAAAAAATTTGAGGAATCCAATGATACTAAAAGTCAAGATTATTAAAAACTTAGTTATTTTGGACATTTAAAAACCAAACTCACTTAAATGACGCAGTAACAAATATTGTTGAAAAATCTGTAAAATTATACACTCAAAGTTTTGTGTATATTTTAAAGCTGATTGATGTGAAACTATCCTATGCAGCAACCACTCTTCACTCTCTTGAAAATCACATCAGACATATTTTTTGAAAATGGAAGTTAACCAATCTTTTCATATTTGAATGAAAAGACTCTCTTACATCCAGCAAACTCACACAAGGCTACAATAAAACAGAACTGAAAATGTAGCAGAGCAGAAACACCCACAGGAAAACAAATATTAAAGTAAAATAATCAATTTAATTCAAGGTTAAGTAAAGTAGGCCAATAGTATATATTTTAAGGCTAAATAATGCAAGGCCTATAGGCCTACATATATTATTAAGGTTCTTTTACAGGCTAGCTTAACCCAACCTTCTGCTAACCTTGCTACTATTCCGTCCACAAATAAATTAAACTCGCAATTAATACTCACAAAATAGTTTAGGCTTAAGTTATTAGAATTTGGTATTTTAAGATGACATAGGCTATCTTAAGGTAACGTGAATCAAATGACGGGCTGGTCTGGTATGTCTAGGTTTGGATTTATGTTTTATTGATTTGTCTAAAAGTTGTAAAAATAAAATAATATCAATTTAATCATAGTAGCCTATCATTAGATATGCCATTTCCTTGTGAATAAAATGATAGTATTAAATTTTTATTGATTTGGTATCTTAAGTGAAATACCTACAATGTATTTGATGCCAAGTTACTATGCATCATTCCCCCTTTTTTTTGTGTCGTCTTGCATTTTGTTGACCCCATATAGTTTTTTGTGTATGAAGTCATCATTTTCTTTATAGATTAGATTATTTGTTTGATCAATTATTTAAACTTTTAAATTAGGATATAAACATATGAAAGGATATTTTTAGCTAGGGAGCCGCATGACCTACCTATGATTAAGATAAGGTGAGCTACCTATTTTATATTTTATTTTCTTATCGTTCCACGGTCTCTTTTCACTAAGTAAAATATATTATAAAATAGAAATATTTTGTATGGATAAAAAAAGCTATCTATAGGCCTAACTATATAAGTTTGATTATGAGGTAACCCCCCACATTAATTTCCCAAATTCACTTGCATGTCAAATAAAAGGGGAAAGTACACATTGAGGGTGGTATCATTGTCACTTTTGTTTTACCTTTAATGTTTGGGATGAACCAAAAAAAGATCATCAAAATCAAGACCCTATTTATGATGGTAAAATTGTTAACTATTACATATTAAAATACTTTGGGTACTACCATGTTATGACATTTACATTCATTTAAATATTTACATTATTTTGTGATTTAGGTAAGTTTTGTTTTAATTTAATAATTAGCCTATAACATATTTTAAACAATAAGTACCTAGGCCTATTAATTTTGATATTATTAAAAAAAACTGCTATTATTGTTTTGTGTAACTGATTGATGGTGAAAAGTAATTTTCTTTACTCTCTTTTGTCAAAGAAAAAGTAGGCCTATCAAAAATACAGTCCTCTTTATGTGCTCTTCCCAAATAAAATAGGCCTATATTATTCACATTTAATCATCTGCAAGTATCGCCTTTCTTACGAACAATTGCCAATAACAACATTTCAGAAAAAACAACTATTTTTTTTATTTTTATTTAGCACCGCGTCTTACTACCCGTTCGGGTTATACGCTTAAGTACTAATTACACTAATGGATTAGGAATTGGGAAGGTTGAATTTTAGAGGAAGTGAACCCGCATTTGCGTGGAGGGAGAGTGGAAAACCATTTAGGAAAAACCACCCCCAGTTCACCCGACCGAGATTCGAACCTCGATCTCCCCGTCCTCAGTGGTCTGACTCAACACGACTGGCGCGTTAGCCAACTACGCCACTGAGGCGGGTAAAAAAAACACAACTAAAATTCTTACTAGGGCCTATAGGTATTTTACACAACCCAACAAAAAATTTAATTTTTTTGAGACTGGAAGTTTAGGTTTGTTGGATGGGGTTAGTTTTTATTCCACAATTTAAAAACAAAATGTAATCATAACATATTTGTTTTAAATAGTTTAGTGCTATAGTTTCTTAAGATGTCCCAACCCACTCTACAGTGAATTATAAAAGAAACTTCAAGGCTGAACAATATCTTGTTAGTTAGGTAAATTAAGTAATTATTATATATGTTAGGCCTAATCAGTGGCACACCTATAGGGGAGGGAGGGAGGTGGGTGGACAAATGGGGCAGTAACCCCCCTTCCCCAGGGCTCAAAATAATTTTAATAAAACCTTAAAATGCACCAAGTTTAACTATAAAATTGAGCACTGAAGTTGTGTTGAATAAATTTAATCTAGGCTATTTTTTTCAGTCTAATTAGGCAACTAGTTAAAAAAAGTTACTAAACAAAGACCACTCCAAATAGCTTCTAAAGGCATCTTATTTTCAAAAATTTGCCAAGTGAAGACTACTTCAAATATTTTATGAAGATATTTAAATTTCAAATTTTTCTAATGAATGATTCCTCCAAATAGCTTCTAGGCTTAAGTTCATCCAAATATTTTACCGGAGAGGGAAAAGAGCATGTAAATTAAATCAATAATTCCTTATTTGGCCATACAATGTATGAATATACTAAAACCGGGATTGAAAAAACCAACCCATTTGGGTTGTATTGTGTTCTATTGTTTGTTTTCTTAGGATTAACATATTTTGCTGATCTAAATAATCAAGTAAATATGTAGGTACCAACTATTCAGGTTCAAGAGAAAGATATTTTAAGGAAATAATATTTAAGAGACATAATCAAGGAAAACAATGATGCAACAATAAACAAGTTTCTTTAAATGATTGCTAGCAATTTTTCAGGAAAGAAAAATAATATAGGATCTTATATTCATTTTATCTACCAACTGGGGGGTGAGATTGATCACCTGCCCTTATTGTTTTTTTGTGAATTAACCCCTAAAATAATGAAAGATAAATTTATAATGTAATTGTGGTGCTAACACAACTAAAATTATAAATTTATCTTTCACTAGATTTACATTACAAGCCTTGGAACATCGTTACCCCTCATCTTGACATCTAAAGCTCCTTGCTGAAATCTATAGGCCACCAGCCACCGCTGTAATGTACCCACTACCCACTTTGGACTAAAAGGAATTTAGGAAACATAATCTTGACTTTTCCATCACTAGGCCTACCAAACAAACAAGACTTGTATTTAATGTAACTTGGAGGCTACCTATTCACTTCCTGAAGTGCATTACATATTTTGTTTTAATACTTTGATATTGTTATTTAATGAATTCAGAAAAAAATATGATTTAAAATTTAGGATTTAACAAATGTGAATATTAATGAAAAATTCTATACCTACAACTGAAAGACCCCTGGACAGGTTATTTATAATCTTGGAATATCAATTATAACAACATTTCATAATATTTAAAAGATTTAATTGACTCATTAGTTAAAGTTAACATCTTTTAGTCATGTAAACACATTGTGCTTCAACCAACGACGACATCCCATTGAACATGGTACGATATTGAAGTACCGAAACATGTAGGATAATAATCTTCCAAAATTCTCCATCTGATCTGGACTACCAAAAAGGAATAACGGGATGTTGATTTCAGCTAAGACTTGGACTTAACTAAACTTTTTCTTTAAACTTAAATTAACTTTCAATTTATATATACTATATTCACAACTTTTGACAATGTCATTTTTAATATGTTACTAATTTTTTGACCATTTGTCTCTTTTAAATACACTAATTATTGAGTCAATGAAATATTTTAAATATTATGAAACTTTGTTTTAATTGATATTCCAAGATTATAAATAACTTGTCCAGGGTCTTTCAATTGTATAAAATTTTCATTAGTATTCACATTTATAAGATCTTAAATTTGAGATAATATTTTTTCTAAATTCTTTAAATAATAATATATAAGTCTTGACTTATATTTATTCACTTCTTACTAAGATTTATTTAGAATGTTTTCTAAAATGTTACTTTGTTTTGGTTTGAATTAATTTTACCAACCTCTTATTTTGATTACAGTCTAGTGCAGACAGTAATGTTGAAGATGATGGCAGTGTTAATATTGATATTACTAGGAATGGGGATCAAGATATTGTGGTGGAGATATTTTCTGAAAAGTCCACCTCAATGTCCAATGGAAAACTTGAAACACCAACAAAAGACTCACCTCAAAAAGAAGCAGGGTCATCACTGTTTGACAACAGAATTGGTTCTTTCACTAACTGTGTCGAGGAAAGAAGACAACAGAAATATCGACTATACTCTGAATCAAGTGGCGATGAGATGGTAATTATTAAACTAGCTCATGTCATGTAAGCCCATCAGCAGAGGAAATATTTATATAATTAATATGTACTTATATATCTGATTGCCAAACCCTTCCTTCACCCCCGACAATACGTGTATTAATCACAACTTGTGAATGTGTGGAATGCCAGGCCTCCACCGTGGTTCGGATTCCACGTTAAACTGTAGGTCCTCCTTTCATCTCACAATCACCCTACCATTACACATTAGTGTAAGTATGTATAACCCGAATGGGTAGTAAGACGCGGTGATATTAATAATAATATTAATAATAATAATAATATTAATAATAATAATATTACTAATAATAATATTATTACTTATAATGTTTAACACTTATTACTTGTTTGATTACCTAGTGATATAAAAACTGGGAATGTTGTATTTGTGTTTTTAAAGTCTTGTATTTATTTCATTTTACTTTTAAAAAGTTTCATCCTTTGTCCCTGAAGGCTTACATCTAAAATCGCTAAGAAAAATACAACCATAAATGAGTAAAGAATCCACATAATCTAATATTAAATAGTAGTCGTAATGTTATAGTTCATGAAAGATCAAATATAGCTGATATGTTTTTCAACTGTTACACTCTTGCTTGGGATGTATTATTTATATTCTTGAGACAATATTATGTTCAATAAAATAGTGTTCCAAAATTATTAAAACTACATCATAGAGTTTTGATGCTAACCTTGAAACTCAAACACAACTAGATTCACAAAGGTGGTCATATAATGTGCCACACTTGTGTCAAGACTGGGTTGCTTGTGATAGTGAGATCAGGGTTTGATTTCATGTTGGGGTTGTTAACGTTGGTTTGCCACTCTCTCTCCATACAAATTTTGGTAAATTTCCTTTAAAATTTTACCTTCCTCATCCTTATCCCATTATGGTAATTAATGTATGCATACAACTCGAATGGATACTTAGGCAAGGTGTAAAAAAAATCCATCAAATTTGGTTTGGTTTCACCTCACTAGTGCAAACATAAACAGTTTGTTAATTTTGTGAGATAATTTATTTTGAATATGGTTCTCTCGGTTTGTTCTAGAATTTGAGTCCAACCAAAAAGGGAATCCTCAAATACAATGGGCGTGTATGTCGCAGTCTGTCAGAATCCAGTGTAGATGAGTATGCCTGGTCCTCGTCACTGGATCTGGTCACTCACTCCGGCTCTGAGTCGTGCATTCCAGAGGAAGGGGAAGATGAATCCGGCACCAAGAAAACTGTCCGTTTCAACGATGTTGTGTCACAGAAAACATTCAGGTAACATGTTTTCACCACTTGGTATAACCGGCCCCGTGGTGTACATAGTGGTTGGTCAATAGCTACGAGTCTAGGGGTCCCGGGTTCGATTCCCGGCTGGTAGCTTGGTTATTTTTCCCAATAGGGGAACTACCCCAGTGGACACCAGGGTTTAGTTAGACTTAAGTTAGGTTTAAGTGTTTCCACTGGTTCCACACCCTCATTCATACTCACTATCACCATCACCTTATCTTATCAGGACATGGAAACGGCCTCCATGGAAAGGATGTAGCCTACTATTAGTATATACTCGGGCGTCCCCTAGGCATCAGTATGTTAGTACTGGGTAATCTTTCCACTACTGGGCTACAATTGATGTAGTCCAGACACGTAATATACTACTTGGGATCACTGACTTGGAATATCAAAACATTAGGAAGAAAATGAGGATAAATTATCTCAAGAAAATGCACTGGTGTTTACTTGAAGTGATTTTTATAAATCAACCTCATTACACTCTTGAAGGAATGGAACCATAACCTCACAATCGTAGTCAAGTATCATACCACATCCCCAAACCTGATATTTTCAGATCAGCTCTGTAAACATGATGTAGTTACAATTTTACTATGACCTGGCGGTCAAGGGTTAAGGTGTCAGACTTTTGTGTTAGGGGTCCAGGGCTCAATCCTCAGTCCCGGCACAGATTTTTCTGATTGCCAAACCCTTCCTTCACCTCTGACAAGACGTGTATTAATCACAACTTGTGAATGTGTGGAATGCCAGGCCTCCACCGTGGTTCGGATTCCACGTTAAACTGTAGGTCCTCCATTTCATCTCACAATCACCCTACCATTGCACATTAGTGTAAGTGCGTACAACCCAAATGGGTAGTAAGATGTGATGATGATGATGATGATGATGATGATGATGATGATGATGATGATGATGATGATGATGATGATGATGATGATGATGATGATTTATTAAAACATTTGAAACAGCTTCAGGGAAATTTTGCACACATTTCATTTTCAGCCTTCAGTTTACTATCTTTGCCATCTTTGTCCAATATATAAAGTTTTAACATTAGATAACATTAGGATAAAAATATATATAATCTAAAGGACCTTCAATTTCCAAAATGTATAAATTATTGAAATATATAAATTCAAATATATTATGGCCATTGTACACTGGGTGACCAGCCACGCTATCAGCGACCACAATGATGCTTGTGGTAGATGGGACAGTGCACACTTGACTGCAGCTACCAGCTGGAAGCTGGCGACCAATAGCTAGCATCAGAGTTTATGGCAGTTGAAACAGGAGCGACCAGTCATCTACAGACATACGTGATCAGTTTGTCAGTGTTATTTGTGCAGATAGCGTGGTTTTTCGAAAATACGATAGTATATTTTTTCTTTTGACTATATGAATATTGAAAAAGGTTATAACGTTGATACTGAACTCTGAGGAACTCTTTAAGGTAATTAAGTAGAGATTAGAGAAAAACTTTATATTAGTACGTTCCCTTAGCTCAAGATCTGTAAAATAAACAATTTATCACTATCTTTTGACTTTCCTAGGTCCCACCAATAACAAACAAATATCAAAAATTCCTTATGGATTAAATACTGACATTTCTATCAAATAGTTATTTTTCATTTACTTTCCAACTTCACATTGGTAAATTGTGCCTTAGATATCTTTTCATTAGATGAAGCCAAAAATCTATTTTAATCAACCTACTTATACAGGTTTTAAATAGAAAAGATAGATGAGCAAGTCGCTGGTCGCCCAGTGCGTTGTGACCCTTAGAAAAAGATGTAAAAGAAATAGACACAGTAAAGTTATATGGAACAAATATCTTATCAATTATAGTATTAGCCCTTGGGACTATTATTCTGTCTTACGACAGGTCATTTCCTTTTGTCAAGAACTTAGACCGCCAATGCACCCTGTCCTCTGCCTCCTCCTTCATATCCCAGAAGTTTCTTCTTTCCTTCAAGTCATCCAATATTTGAATCCTCCTTCTTCCTAAGCTCCTATTTCCCTCAATCATGTGATTTTTTTTTATCTGTGCCAAAAATGTCATAACTTCATCAAAATATCCCATACCTCCTTCTATTATCATTTATAGCTTACAATATGGTTTGTAGACCCATTTCGGTGGCCACATGGTCCAAGGAGTTTATCGTGCAATAGACTGGACTTTAGATGATGGGGAAAACAGGGCTGGAATTCCTACGGTGGATACTGATGGTGGTTTTCATAAATGTGAAGCGGCATGGTCACTATTGAGTTATTGGTATCACTGGAAAGAGCAGACATGGCTGAATATTGTGATGTAAAATATGAATTATTATCTTCAGCATCATCATCATCATCATTACTATTACTATTATTATTAGCATCGTGTCTTACTACCCGTTCGGGCTGTATGCAGTAAAATATGTAAACATATTCCAAGAATTGAGAAAGTTATTGCCATTTGAACCCACAAGTTGAAAAAGTGTGTTTTGAGAAAATAAGGGTTAAAGTTTGGCATTATTAAAAGATGAGTATCAAAATTCTTTCTCATCTATGTAGGATGTAAAATATGAACTAGAACCTATTAATAGTTGTTCTAAGAGAGTGTAGGTAGCGTTTGCTGTAATGATCTTAAAAGATGATATTTTTACCCAGATCACTATAATCAGCTGTCTTGAAATATTTTCTCTGTGAAGATAATGTCCCTTTCCTCGTGATGCATCACACATGGTTTTTACACCCTCCCTCCACACAGATGTAGGTACACTTCCTCTATATTCAACCTTTATCATCCTTAACATTGGCTTAACTAGTGTATATGCATATAACAGTGAGCGGGTAGTAACACGCAGTGTTAATAAAACCAATGGGTCAGATGAGATGCTCTGTATAATTCACACTCATCAGTCATCACACATCTCATAGCTGTTAATACCGTTCACCTTTTACTATTCCCCCCCCCCCCCCCTTTGAAATAATGGTAGACTATTAATTGATCTCTAAGTCACATATTACATTAAAATTGACAAATTATTTATTTTAATTACTCACTGTTTGAAGTTTAGTTGACAAATGTGTCATAATTTTAATAAATTGACTATTTATAGAAAGTTTTATTATATTTTGTAAATCTCTTCTATTAAAAAAAACTATTCATGGATTATAAAGGTAGTCATAACTTTTATGAGTATTATTTTGCCTTAAATTTAATATATTTTTCAAAATTTTGAAGAAACTAGCTTTAGCTCTTTTTACATTTTCTAAGAGAGATAAACAATCTTTTTTTTTCTAAAGGAACAGTTGGCCTAAAAATGTAATTTCAGTTAAGATCAGACTATGATAGAGAGAAAAATTCTAAGAAAAATGATGTATGTTTTGGCGTGATATGTGAAGCCAGTGCGCGCCAACCCGGGTTTCAGATTCTGTGTGTGACGTCATAAACCATAGTCCGTGTGCCCGTCACGTCGACCGACAGAACGCTATTCACTCTCGTCCATTCCTCACTCGCGCCTGTTACTTCTCAACTGTTGCACACACCAAACTATCCCTCTGCGCCTGTTACTTCTCAACTGTTGCACACACCAAACTAGCCCTCTGCGCCTGTTACTTCTCAACTGTTGCACACACCAAACTATCCCTCTGCGCCTGTTACTTCTCAACTGTTGCACACACCAAACTAGCCCTCTGCGCCTGTTACTTCTCAACTGTTGCACACACCAAACTAGCCCTCCTGTATCATGAGTGGTTCCTTTCGTCCATATCACTTTGAACTGGTATCATTTCCAAGTAGAATTGGGGATAGTGATAACAAGTGGGATGAAAATTTACAACAAACCGATGTTTTATTCTGAAATTTGAAAAATGACACCTGGACACGGAAATTGAACCCGGGACCTTTGGCTTAGTACGCCAATGCTCTTACCACTGGGCTATCCAGGAATCGTCTCGTGCCCAGGGTCATTCTTCACTCATATTTTAAGGCAGAGCCTATGATGGACGTGCGATGTTTGTAACTGTGGGTACTGTGGTGTAATGGCTTCAGATTTAGAACCTGTCTGTTGTCATGCCAGCGAAAGCATAGGGAATTTAAGAGGCAATGCATAGTGCATAACTTTACATGAACATTTTTCTACTGTTGTGCTCAATATGGACACCTTAAACACCACAAGACATCATGATTCTTCATGCCAACATTGCAGAAGTAAAAGCTAAACTAAAAAAGACCTGTAATGCTATGTGGCGTCATGTTGCTTACAGACAGTTTATTTACTAGGTACATTCTTGGAATACAGCTGGTGGTAATGTGAGGAAAATTATTCCTTCCTTTGTAGTTTTGAGACTAAGATTAAATTACCCAGAATCAAACAACGTCTATAGGGGCTTCATCACTAACACACTAGGAGAGTTTGGTTATTTGGACTAGTGTGAAAAATCATTTCAAGATAAATTATCTTACATATATTTAAATGTATCATTTAATTTGTAATTATAATACTTATTAAATTGTATAGTTAAATGATAGTATAAGTTTGTATTATTTTTATAGTTAAAATAGCCTTGTTATTAATGTAAAAATAAGAAATAATCAATTAATATACAGTATTAATGAATTAAAAAACATTTTCCATATATTAACTATTATAGAAGGTAATATAATGTATTGTGCAAGAGACGTGTAAATTTGTGGCGATGTGATCTTATAGACTGGAGTCTTGAGTTGGTAAGTAAACATTGTATATTTGAAGCACATTTTGTACATTGAATTTTTACAGCTATTTATTTGGAACTTGGCAGAACTAAGGCTTTGATTAATAACTTTGGTTTGAATTTGCTTCACTTTCGTTTGAATACATATTCACCAATTAATATAAAAAAGAAATTGCCATTAAATATTCAAATAGACTTTTGAAAGCTATCTCTCTCTTGCACCTAACCTTGGGGGTTTGACCTTGAAATATTTGAAAGGCTATAAACAGACCAATTGAGTGTTCCTGACACAGTTTCACGTGTGCATAGTTCCCTACAAACAGTACAGTCACTGATTGATAAAACCCACACAACCTAATGAAATTATCCAGCAAGTATGGCAGTAAAACATGATCATTACAAATTATATGCCTCTGATTGTAGGGAGGGGTGCTTCTGTTTTTAAAGTTTCTAATTTATCCCTTTGAAACTTGCCTTTATTTCTTTCCCAAATCAAACCTTATACAATTTTTTTTTTAAAGTCATAAATAGTATATCCAATATATACAAAAGCTAAATAATACATATTTATAGGAGATTATTTTACCTAAATTGATTGCTAATCCGAAGATTCCAGATGATTATGTTGAATAGCTGACCTTGGTACGGGAGCTATATTTTTCGGCATCTTGGCAATGTAGCAGTCCTCATAATCGGGTAGCCTTGGAGTACTGCAAATGTTTTCCTGATTTTTCTCAGTTAACATTATTGCTATGTTCTAAAATTGCTATCATTCCTTTTGTCACCATTCCCTCATAAGAAAAGTGCTTTCTCTTGGGTAAGTACTTCAGACGCTCATTATGATAGCTCTCTAAAGCACTAGTATGACATAATTGGTTGGTGTGTTTTATCAGTCACAATTCTTTTTAGAATGTTATAATCATTTGATCCAAGCACAATCCAGTCCTTTGGCTCTTGTATAAAATCGTGCTCACACCGGCAAAATGTTGTTCCATCTTCCCACTCATGTATGTAGCATAAATGGTTCAAACACGAGATGAACCTTTCTATAAGTAATTCTGAATCACCATTACAAGATGTGGATGACCACCATAAATGATTTACCAAACTGTCCTTCCATGACATGATTTTTTTGTTTGATTTACAGCTGGCTTTAAGTTTCTTCGTAAACTTTTTGCCATATGCCACACATCAAATTCGGGCTGAATGTTAGGAAATCCTGTCCTAATAAGTTTTTTCCTCCTCGGTGTCTGACAGGAATAGAGAAATATTTACGTGTTTTCCTCCATTCGCGTTATTATTTTCTCACACGCTGGTTTTTCGAGCTCACCCTCAATCACACCTTTTTGTTAAATTATAAAATCTAACACCTTATTAGATTTCAAGTTCATGACACTGTATGTGACATATTTCACACAAAATCCCGGTGAATCATACTGACCATGCCCTGCCACCCATACCTCTGAGTTCTGTAGTGACTCCAGTAATTGTTCCTTCTGCTGGACAAATGTAAATCTCACCACTGGCTGTGGACAAATTTTTGTACTAGTGAATAGAATGTAGTCTTACTTAAAGAACACAATCTAAACGTTTCAGCGAATATTTTAAAAGTGTCAAAACCAATTCCACGCAAATAGAGCGTTGACATAAACGTGACTGAGCCTAAATGGTGATTTTTATGTCGTGATTGAGACTCCATTCATATCTGTGGCTATCATGACAAACCGTAGAGATTTGTAGGCAACTCCAAATTGTCTTCCTCTCAACACTAATCAATGGACAGTGGCATATTTGACAACATCTAAATAATAATACAGTCAACTCTCGATTCTACGACCCCGGGAATAACGTCCCTCTCGAAGTAACGACCCTTTTTTGGGGAACCGTGAAAAATGTGAATAAAAAAGGTCGAAAATTTTAAGGAAATCGGCCGTAAAATGTGTTTGTTGCACTTACGATTATTTTTGTCAGTGGTGTATTACTAGTAACTGGGGTAGGTCAGGTATAAAAATAAACACCACCCTATCAATGCCAGCCAATAGCACTTGACTTTGTCCACCCCATCCCACAAGCAACACAATGTTTCCCCGCGCGGTACTGCCGCTGCCGCCAGGCTTGTTTTTGCCGTTGTTATTTAGATTCTCGATTTGGTTAGGTTTTTGGTTTGATTTTGTGAACTATTTTGGACAACCCAAGCTATTTTCTTTTATTTGATACGAACTTATAATTTCGACGAAATGAGGGGAAAGAGGACCTTCTTGACGCTCATGAAGAAGTAGGAGATAATCCAGGAAGTGGATGAGAAGAAGATTACAAAGATGGCGACTACGCGGTGGCATGACATTCCGAAGTTGACACTTTTCACGATTCTCAAAATGAGACAAGAAATTGTGAATGTAGTGCAGAAGGAAGGCCACAATGTAAAGGCCAAAAATTTGAAGGGTGCGACGCACACGAATCTGAAGCAAGCTATGCTGGAGTGGTTCAGCCAGCATTGAGCGCAAAACGTGTCTATAAACGAACCGATGATGTAGAAAAAGGTCGATGAATTTTTCGCCCCTCGTGATCGGTAAGTTCAAGAAACTCCGGGGTTTCAAGGGCAACATCTCGACAAACTCAGGAACATCGATGTTTCTGTCAAAGATCACCACCAGAATGCTTCAGCCCCTGGACTGGGGGATAATCTAGCAAGTGAAGGTGAAGTTCCGCGAGATGCTTGTTTGGAGTATGGTGTGGAATCTCGACATGGGCAAGGAGGTCAAAAAGTGGGATGTGTTCAGGGCCATGGAGGGAATCGTCACCAGTTGGAGGCCCGTGAGACCGGTGGTAGTCACCAACTGCTTTCGACACGGCCACTTTGTCCTACCAGTCAATGAAGAGACTGCAGTCTATGTGCTACCCTTCGTTGCCAGCGCCGAAGACCCAGATGACCCCCCGCCAGTGGACGCCAATTCTCAGCCTGGCCCCTACACGGAACCGCAGTCTGGCTCATCAACAGCACCTTCGTCTGCCCCCCTGACATTCACTCGGCCGTGCGACGAGGAAACGTGGCAGAGATTAGCCCCAGACTGCACGTATGAGGAGTACATAGCAGCAGATGATGACATCACAGTTTGGGGCACCCTCGACAACGCCGATATAATCAGGGAGCAGCAGGAGTCCAGCAATGAAGAGGGGGAGGAAGAAATGGAAGAAGAGCCTGAAGACATCCCCACACAACGAAAGATGTTCTGAAAGCGTGGACATCTACTCAAGAGCACTTAAGCGCCAGGGCGCTAGCGAAGAGCTGTGGTTACAGTTCTATAATGTGAAAGACTTCGTCGAGCAAACTGACGCTAAGAAGAAGCAGGCCTCCATAATGGACTTCTTTAAGAAATAGGTATTTTTTCATGTGTTGTCTAAAAAAAGCAATTTTTGCGTATAAGGGTCGGGGGTGAAATAAAATCAGTTAACATTCCAATAACGACCCCTTCGAAATAACGACCCTTTTCCAGGGAACCGTGAATGGTCGTAGAATCGAGAGTTGACTGTAACTATAAGTTTTGTCAAAACACAAGAAAAATTTCTGGAAACAAAGTTTGATTATTAGTGTTCTCTTCTAACTCAGTACTACTCTTTTCTTCATTTTTATCATTTCTGTCAAATTCATCAAGACTAAAGATGAATTTCTTTTACGTCCTCATTATCTGATATGTCCCTGCACATTGATCTATACATTTCACTTCAGAGTTTACACTGAATGGATACTTCAAATGTTGATTGTAAATCCATGCCAATATTTATGTTTGGCTCCGTAACATCCATAGGTATAGCATTAGAACTGGAATCAGATGCTTTGCTAGTAGTAGCGATTTCACTCATGATCTGTTTTCTTATGTAAGAGGAAGTACGCTTTGAATTCGCTTACACATCTTGACATTTCATAAACAATTAGGGACATGCTTCATTTTTTAAATTTTCTGTTATGTGTTTTTATCTTGGGCATAAGTTTTTCTTTTAAAAGAGAGTATTCATCAAAATCTGATTCTCTAAAATGCTTAGAACAAACGACACTAGATGCAAAGGACACATATTTCTTCCTGTTAATTTTTTTCAACCATTGCTTATACCTTACTGGAAATTTCTCCTGATTTGGGAAGTAATGGAATGATAAATTAGTTTCATTTTTTTTCTTCTGCAATGAATAACATCCATAAACACAACACTGTTTGGTCATAATGCTTGTTTAGAAAAAAAAAACACTGTATTAGATGAAAAATTAAGGAATAAAATAAATACCTTCTTAACAACCAAATAATTTAGAGTGCTTACTATTTTGTTTGTAAGGCGGTATTTATTTTATTATCAATTTGACTAAAACATACTTTAAGGATAGCAATGTTTGATAAAATTTAAAATAGCTGGTTTCACAGAAATAAACAAATGAGGTACACACAAATAACACAAGTATACCATCACAACTAAACACGCGGGAAACTGATTCACGGCTATTTAAATAAACATCACTAGGCGCTGCACGACTCTTGTATGGTTCATGACGTCACCATTTACCAAGCCCACTCATTATCTCAAAAACTAAACATCGCATGTCAAAACAAAAAAATATGTGCCTCTTATTTTTTTGCTCTTCTAGTTAAATATAACTTAATTTTAGGGCAAACTGCGCCTTTAAGCAATGCATTTTCCTACCCATTCTGTTTGTATGCACCACCACTAAATTAATATGTATATAAACTTAGTAAACCTACCTTCCCTTAGTGCTTTACAGCATTTACTGCAGTCAAAATATGACATAAATAAATTAATTTCCACTTGTATGTTTGTTTATTTGCAGGGCAAATTCAAGTATTTTGGGCCAAAAGAAGAAAAACCAACGCAAACTTCGTAACAAGAAGAGAGCTCATGACCGCAGAACAAGTGAGAGTGAAAACTCTGAGAGTGAGGCGGATCGAGAAAAGGGTAAGGAGAGAGAAAGTAAGACTGATGATGACCTTAGTGAGTCAATGTCCCACAAGGGAGGTCAAGGGGATGACGATCCCCCAGATGTAACCAAAGAGTTTGATGATCCTCCTGCATTACCAACACTCGCGCAAGAAGAACAAAGTCTAAATGAACTCACCGAAGCTCTAAATATGATCTCCATCAAAAGTAAAAAGAAGAACCGTAAAAGGGCTAATTCACAAAAGAAAGAAGGTGAAAAATTAGCATTGAACGGTGAATTTAGAAGTGATCTGATATTTGATCTAGATATGTAAGTCATTAAAGGAGTTTTAGAGTAAAGCTTAAAGATATACTGGTTATTTGTCTGTAAATTCTGTAGCCCATAGTTTTCATAAAATGAAATATCAGCTAAGTAGTGAATTTGTTTTATAGTTGGGGTGTTTTTTTCTTTTGCAAAAATTAGTTCACTTTTTATATGTTATTTATTTTAAATTCATATTAAGAGCAACTAAATTTGTTTTGATTTATGTTTTTTGAAAGGACTTGCAAACAGTTGAGGCTGCTGTAAATATTTGAATCAGGTAGGACAAACCTGCTTTATCCTCCTCGAATACCCGTGGCAAACATTGGCTGCCTCTAGAAGTTCATTTGGAAGTAGTTATTGGGAGTTGGTGTACAAAGAATATAATTGTTATAATTGTTAATCATGTTTAACATTTTTTAATAATTGATAACATCTGTTAATCAAGCCCTGCATCTCGCCTATCAATCACATACAGCTTGACGCTGAACTCAATTAGTGTTTTACTACAGTACAACACATTTTATATTTTCTTACTGCTTTGGAGGCAATAAAGAATAACTAAAATGAATATCACTATTTTATAGTTTATTCTCAACAGACTATTTAGACCCCAAACAGCAACAAAAAAGGTAGGAAGATCTGCTCTCTAGGAAATAGTGGTGTGGGGTGGGGGGCAAGACTTTCTCATCCCTCATTGTGACATGCTCTGCCTTGGTTCCCACTTTCAGGATCTGACGATCTCGGGCACTCTTATTTGTGACGTATTCTAATGTAATTCGAGGGAAAGTCCCACTAGAAACCATAGTCATTGCCCCACCTACCCTTGTCACAAACTGGTATTTGATCCAAGACACAAAAACCAACCCTGCCTGCAAGTTTTTTAAATGTGTGTTTCATACCAGCGAAATAATTTTTCAATGTGTTACACTACAGTAATTTTAAAATTGTATATTAAAATTAAATTTATAATTATTTTACTATTCACTTCATCAATTTACTTGTAAAAATATATTTGTGTGTTTGCAAATTATGATAGTGATGATAACTTTCTCATTAATTATTTTTTATACAATGACAGTTGTTTTAGGTATTTCTGTATATCGATTGCTTCAAGTTGCATAAGTAAAATTTCTTTTAACTTGATAAATCTTCTCTTATAGGTTAAAATTGAAGAACATCAAGTTTTATGCAAAATAGAGTATGCAGCTAAGAAATAATTTTTTTATTTTGCAATTAATTTCTGAAGTCAAAGAGTGTATAGTACAAATAGAGAAATCCTAGGAAAAATAAAACCTTATTATTGGTAGCGTTAATAACTATAACAGTTTTAAGTCTTAACTATTGACTCAATTTGTGCTTTATTGTAAATGTTGTTTAATCTGTTCTGGAAGTCATGGTATGAAGTCTGGTGTTCAAATAATCAATTACTAATTCAGAACGAAACATATGTTATAAATGTAATGTTTGTAACAGGAAGGTTCAAGTGTATACTTCTCTAAACATTAATATAAAGATCATTTCTGTTCATACAAGGTCACTGAGTTATAAGATACATTACTTTGAGTAACTTGATTTAAGATTTAAAAAAACTCCATCATTAATACAGATGATTTACATTAAATATGGATGTAATTTTATTTGAAATAAATCTGAGAGATGTGAAAAGTAAATATTTAATGTGAGTATATTGTAAAACATTTTAGAAAAAAAAGTTTTTTTTCACACCAATTCCTTTTTTTTTAAAAAAGATATATATTTAAAAAAAAAAAAATATTTGGTTAAAACCGGATTATTTTCTTTAAGTCGAACCGTTCTTGAAATTGCTATTGAGTTGTAAGTAAATTTTTTTTATTATAAATTTCATTTGATTAAATAAATATAAGTAGAGACCTGTAAAATTGGTAAGACGCGATAAAGCAAAAAGTGCCACACAAAGATGGAATCAAGTACTTTTCTTTTGATAGTTTTTAGATATAATTTACAATGTTTTTGAAAAGCAAAATAAAACAAAACTGTCTTGTTACACAAAATCCTCCTATAAAACGAAATAACACCGCTTTACAAAAAAAAAATCTTAAAATAAACACTAAATTAAGAAGAATTTAAGCAGAAATTTGACCCTGCTGTAATATGATTAGTATTTTGCGATAGTGTAAGCTAACTTTAGGCTACAAAATTGTGAAATAATGAGACAAACTTGATAAATAATTTTAAGGCAGAGTCTGTGATGGACAGGCGAGAATTGTCAGCTACCAATGTATGATCATTTAAGATAATGAGATTTTATACATACTTAAGTTTTAAAAGTATTATGACCAGAGATCAGCTAATCGTTTTTCAATTTTGGAAGCTCAATTTTTGTTTTTTGTAAAGTGACACTTGTTTGTATCAAATCAGACTCAACGCTAGTTTAACCACTTTTTATTGCACCTAATTTATTAATATAAAGAAGAGTTATTTTCAGAATTTGGTAATAACTACTTGCCATGCTTCCATTCTTAGGCTTATGACTGCTAAGCCGACACTTGCTAGCTTTGTTAGTAGTTTAGCACATTGTCATACTATTTAGTATTTGGTTAGGGAAAAATAAAAGTGATAAGATACATTATTTTACTGCAAAGCAAAAAATAGCTACTGGTATATAACAATTTAGGCTTGAAAACTCAAAACAAAATTAAGAGTGAAGGATGGTAAAAGTAAAGGGCCAGTTGAATAGTAAAAAACAATCAAATTAACTCATTTATGGCTACCAAAAATGTCAAGTCTAGCTCATCTTATCATTTTTGTTTTCATTAAGTTTCTCAATCCAATTTGTAACTTATTTTCTCTTTGAGTGAAATAATCCTAACTACTATTTCTCTTTAATAATAATAATAATCATACTGATAAATGGAAGAACACACTGGTAATGGAGATGTAGACACTAGCTGTCATTTTATTGATAGTGGGTTATTTAGGCCTAATACATACTGTATTGACTGTATTATGCGAAGTTTTACTCCTAAAAATGCCCTTCCAAAAACTGTACTCATATTATATGGGCAGCCTAGCATTTTTCACTGAAAAACACTGTAAGATTCCTACAAAGGTCTATTTTGTAGTATACTCTAACTGTACTGTCCAGCTGGTAGGACTAAGCCTGCACGGCCACTTTTAATAACAGAGTCAAGGTCAAAAACGAAGTGAGGAACCAGCACTAGCGCAGGAACTATCACACTCATGGAAACCAGCACTAGCGCAGGAACTATCACACTCATGGAAACCAGCACTAGCGCAGGAACTATCACACTCATGGAAACCAGCACTAGCGCAGGAACTATCACACTCATGCACATCTAATAATAAACTCAAATTCAAAAGTGAGTGAGAGAATTTCCACCCTTCGTTGTAACTGTACTGATAATTCAGTAGTTCAGTGTTAGTTGGTGGAAGAAGCTATGCTGTATTTCTGATAAATGTAAGGACTGCCAGTGCATCAAGACAACCATTCAGAGGACCTATAAACCTGTGTCAAATTTGTTAAGTTTTTACCTCAAGGTATATTTTAGACCTCTTATTTTTCATGTAGAACACCTTGATAATATTAGGTTTGTATTATGTGTAGGGTCGTACTATATTTGGGCCAACACGGTATTTGCTATAGGATGTGATTTACATTTAGTCTATTAATAGAATACAACTTTCTATGGCATGGTGTATGTTGGTTTACTTGGAAATGTAATTAGAATATCTTGTGATCACTTGATAACAATGAAGTATCTATGTTTATCTTAGTATTATCATGTTCCTAGTGTTATTATTTATATCCTTTTCTATTTGGAGTGAAAAATGTTTCTTTTTAGAATAATAAAGTACTACACTAAATTGTTATACCAATTAATTATTACTGATAAAGGAACCCAGGCATGGAACATCATTTTATATCTCAGTGGTAGAATATTATATGTGAAAAGCCAAATATCCCAACTATAATAAGTACTATACCTGGTATCCAGAGAAAACTGGGGCAGCCAGGATATCGCAAGCCAATGGCTGAACCAAAACATTGCTAATTTTGTAAGTTTTTCTCATGTTTTGCAAGTTGGTTTGTCATTGTGTTGCAAGTGGTTGAGTTTTCAATTCGACAAAGCTCAAAAGCTGATGATGTTCTACAGAATTGAGTCAATGGGAAAGAAACATACTACTGTACAAAATATGAGAGAGTAAAGTGCACCACGCTTTATTAGAAAAGTAGTATGTCATATTTTGGTAAAATCTAGCCAAGTCGTAATTCCTCTCTAGGTCTTCCAGGTAGCAGCACTTTATTGTGACTTTTTATAATAATCTGTATCTGTCAAAGCCAAAGCGGTGCCAAGTCTAACTGACACCATTTTGCTTGCATTTTTGTTTGTTGTTAGCTAACTTGCTTTGTGGTGTACATGTTTTTTTAGTAGAATTTTATTATTCGCTTGGATAGTAAATAAAATGGATTTAGATTTGTTAGCTGACAGTCTCGGTGAGCCAAGTATTCTTGATTATTCTGGCTCTGAATACCAACCATCTGACAATGAAGAAAGTAACAGTTCAGGTAAACAAAACACACTATTTTTTGATAACTAATATAACAATTTCACTGTCATTAAGTGGAATTTTTTTTAATTAGGATAAAAATACAGCATAATGTGTCACCAAATCTACTTGATTTAAATTTAAATTGTCATAACATGATAACAAGGATAATAGTTTTAAATGAACATAACCTCAATGTTTAGGCTAGTCCATAGCATTGCTTGGTATACAACTTTTAATGTGATGTACAGAAATACTCTACACACATTCACTTTAGTTTACAATCTAGTACTCTTATTTTAATTATAATATTCTACAGAGGATTTGCTAGAAAATTAAACTGAAGCAATTCAAGAACCTGTGTAGGCACAAGGAAATGACATCATCATGAGACCAAGAGGGAAGCCAAAATGAAAAGGAATTCTGATGGGGTATACAAAACTAAAGGTAGAAAACAAGTTCTACAAAAGCTGTTTTACAACACCAACTGTCTATGTAAAATGAAATGCACTGATAAAATTGATGAGGATAACAGAAAGCATGCCTTAAATGTGTTTTGGGAACTGTCATGTTTTTCAACTCAAACTGCTCACCACATTGCTTTTTTCTTACATTTTTAGCCCCCCACCCCTCTTACCCCCATGTGACACCATGTAGACATTTAGCCCAGCCCCCCTTTTCTCTCCATGTGACACCATGTAGACATTTAGCCCAGCCCCCCTTTTCTCTCCATGTGACACCATGTAGACATTTAGCCCAGCCCCCCTTTTCTCTCCATGTGACACCATGTAGACATTTAGCCCAGCCCCCCTTTTCTCTCCATGTGACACCATGTAGACATTTAGCCTAGCCCCCCCCCCTTCCCCCAACCTATGTTATGTAACTTTTATCACCAAGAATGAATATCATTTTTTCATATGGAAGTTTTGGCACTAAAGGAGAGATTCAGATTCATTACTTCTTGAAATTCATTTTAAATCCTGATTATAAATTATTTCAGAGAGTACTAGTATTATTTATACAGACATAAAGAGGTTGAGCTCAAATTCCTCATAATCATGAGGAGAAACCTCTGCTATATTTTTGTAATGGATGGCAGGTTTGCGATCTGAGTAAGAGCCAGATGGCACTACTATGTGCTGAGTAGGATGGCCCTTTTCTGTAGTGGAGCTCTATGATGATGTTAAAAAGTGCCCACATCTGATGCTTGTCGCTGGGGGAAGACATCTTTCTTAATATTGGGCACTTTTTATGTTAGTCATATGATTATCGTATGGAGAGCTATTTAAACAATTCTAGGCATACAACTTTTCTAACTTATATTTTGGATTAATTTACAATTTTACTTTAGTTAAATTATCAATACCTAGACTCATGTTTCGTTCTAACATCAATCCTGGATCCTGGTTTCACTCTCGAAAAAGACTAAATGGCCAATGAGGCAGAGATCGAATTTCGAATACCTGTCGGGTGTATTCAGAATGGCTTTTCCTAAATGTTTATATACTCTTTCTCCACGTTAATGAGGGTAGATTACCTCTAAAATTCTAACTTCCTCATTTCTACTCCATTAGATAAATATAATAAAAAATAACTAGAATAACCACAATTTGACTATATCACCCTAAAAAATATATACTAAAAAGGTAGAATTTTAAAGAAAATCCACCAGAATTTGCATGGAGGGAGAGCGGGAACTATTTAGGAAAAGGGAAATTCCAATGTGACAGGTGTTATATTCTGACGTGATTTTGAATAGTTTTAATTTAATTGTATGTTTTTATAACATGTTACACAACTTAAATTTTGTGAATACACAACTTTATACTATCTCTTAGAATACATTAAAAAATTTAGAATAGATACAACTATTTTTTATATAAAAATATATTTTATTTTTTTTGCCAAAAATAAATAAAGTATCGCTTCAGTACAAACATAGAATTTAATTTTATTCACATGGTGACCTCAAAATGTCTTGAATATCTGTCAAGGGTGTTTTGGAATTTATGACAACTTTTTCTCTTCATTTAAAAAGTTTGTTAGATAATGCCACCATGCTCATGGTGGATATTCAGGAACTGTTTATATCAACATGTGAAGAAAATAAACTCTGTGTTTCTCCTGGAGCAATATTTTATTTATTTTGGATAAAAAAAGTTTTGCCTTAAAAACTGCAATAACACTGGCCCTTCCTTGCATCCCACCTTATGCCAAATTGACTTACTACCACAAGATAGTCTTAGGAAAAGTGATGTATTATTATTATTAGCACCGCGTCTTACTACCCGTTCGGGTTATACGCTGTTACGCTAATGTGCGATGGTAGGGTGATTGTGAGGTGAAATGGAGGACCTACAGTTTAACGTGGAATCCGAACCACGGTGGAGGCCTGGCATTTCTCACATTCACAAGTTGTGATTAATACACATCTTGTCAGAGGTGAAGGAAGGGTTTGGTAATCAGATAAATCTGTGCCGGGACCGAGGATTGAACCCCGGACGCCAGTTCAGAAGTCCGACACCTTACCTCTAGACCACCAGGTCACCCGAAAAGTGATGTAAGTATGACTTAAACCATTGGTTTGGATTGGAGTAGTTTTATGGACCAAAGTAATTTCTTAAAGACAAAGTGGTGTATATTTATATTCCCCCCCCCCCTTTACTATATTATTCTTCTTCTGCCTAATATAGTAATTAGGAGATAATTCGACCTTTCCATAAAACTACCTAGCGAGAAAAAAAACTGCTAAGAGACCCATGCAGAATTTGAAATTTAGAAACTAACAGAAAACACTTTTGGGCACAACGGTGGCCCTTAGAGTCATTAATATTTTAAAGGACCAACTAATCTTAACCATGGGAACTCTTTTTTTTCCAAGGACCCCAGCTGTATTCACGTCTTGCTATTGCTTCCCATTACCTACATCAATTTTCTTTCTTCCTTTTTCAATGTTGAATTCATCTTCCAACATTTGCATTCACACTAGCAAATTAAATATAAGAGGGACTTGAATCTATCAAAGATTAGAACGAGCTTAACACCTATATTAACTAACACTACTTATACCAGAGATGTCTTAAAGTACTATCAAATGAACTAAAATGAATTATTGTACAGAAGATATTTTGGATTAGATACATTTTGTTTTAACGCATACGTTAACACCGCTTGAACTCTTGAACTAAGCTTTAATGAATCCTGCTTGATTATGTTAAGGCTAAATTTTTTTTTAAAACACAATGCTAGAAACTAAAGAGAGATCGTTGAAATTATTACATATGCATTTTAAAGTTAACCTATCAACATATTATACACTTTCTACACATGAATCAAATCCAGAAACTCTTATCAGCCAAGGGTTTTACCACAAATGTGCAGAAAATGTTGTCATTTTTAACTTCTCTTTTCTTTATTGTACAGTACCACCTAGTTTTTTTTTATGAACAGCGTCTTACTATCCCTTTGGGTTATACGCTTTTGTACTAATTACCAGGGAATCGAACCAAAATACTTAATGGTTCTGGTTCCGATTCAGTTTCTACAAACAAAATATAAAAGGTACCGGGTTTGATTTAAAAAAAAAGAAAATTCTTGTTCATTTTGCTCCTTAAAAATGTATATAGCTACTAGTTTTAGCACCATTTAAATATATGTAAATATAACATAGGTCTAATATTAAAATATAATTTGCTATGAAATACGAGTTATTTTTACAAAAAATTAAAATAATTACTTGATGATTACTAGGGGGCGGATTTTGCCCTAAATGCCTTTTTTATTCTATGTTTTGAAAAGTAGGCTTTTGAGGTATAATTTTATTTTCGATGATTGCAAATATAATGTGATAATTTTTATAGTGCCTATAAATGCCTATTTTGTTGTTTAGTGCCTATTTTACAAATGGGAGCCTTAAAGTGCCTTTTTTCTATCTCTCTCTTCCTCCCACCCTCTTTTTTCTTTCTAAATACTTGCAGCTGCCCCCCCCCCCCCCCCCCCCCACCTTCACTCCTTAGATAACTCCAAGTGGTGGATACTCGTGATAGGTAGGAAAACCCCATGTGTCCAGCGGTCTGATAGGTTCACACTGGTCAGACTGGTGACTAAGATTTTCTTCTAGCGCACAGCAGTGTCAATTCATTCAGTAGTTGTGTATATTACGCTGTTGTTAGCTATG
The DNA here is from genome assembly GCA_033556935.1 of Timema podura. Taxonomy (NCBI): domain Eukaryota; kingdom Metazoa; phylum Arthropoda; class Insecta; order Phasmatodea; family Timematidae; genus Timema; species Timema podura. The sequence continues at coordinate 65,183,215 of JAVRXN010000004.1, read as the reverse complement.
CATATCTGTTAATTAATATTTCTTTGTATTGGACTCAGTGTAGATTATTGAATTAATAGAAAATACCTAAAGAGAAATCGTGTAAAAGTGTATTATTCAAACAGTGGATTGGTGGTGATAGGAATGTCACAACGGATGGCAAAACAATTTTTTGTCAGCCATGTTCCAAAGAGAGGTTTTTATTATATATTTTGTCTACCGTTTAAAATTAAACCATGATTCTTTGCTATTGTTCTAACTAGGTTTCATTTCTTATTGAAGGATTTCAACGACAAAGTGTAAATATTTACCAAAGCATAACATAAAGATCTTACCCCCCCCCCCCACCAAAAAAAAATTGTAATCTTAGTTCTCTTGTAGGTGATGCTTTGTTAATTTTAATTTGTAGGATGCACATATATATTAATGGATGAAAATATCCATTTACAATATTTAGGTAAAATGCGAGAAGAAGTATCACCTAGAACAACACAAAAATACTGCAATACATATGAAGAATTCCAGAAAGAAAACAGGATCGCAACCAATTTTTCCTGAAGTTAGCGATGCCGTTAAAAACCCAAGAGCAATTTTTTGCTGACTTATGCTCTGCAATGGTAGCTGCAAATATTCCTTGGAAGAAGCTGGATAATACAGATTTCGGGGCATAGAAAAAACCTGAATCAGGCTTCTGGTTCAGTTGGCACGGCCATCGTCGACAAACTTAACAGAGTATTGCAGTGAAACCCTGGGTGGAAAGTGATGGCAAGTATTGCAGACATCTTAGAAGAACAAACTACATCACTCCCAGAAGTCAAGCTTAGCTTAGCTGAGCTAGTCTGTCTGAAGTTTTGACCGATGACTTTATGTGAAGTTGAGAGAAGTTTCTCACAGTATAAAAACATGTTGTCAGAAAACAGAACCAAATCTACAGCTGAAAATCTTTGGAAGTATTTGGTAATTAACTCTAATAGTAATTAATTTGTGTTTATAGAAAGTGTATGCTGGATTTTAAGAATGAATAATACAATTTTTGAGTGTTTTAGTGCTTTTATTGGCATTACTATGCCTCTTTGTGTGACAATTTTTTTCTTTTTGGTGCCTATTTATGTGCCTATTTTTGTGATTTTTAGTGCCTATTTGCCTGCCTTTTTTCAAATTTTTAGTGCCTATAAATCCGCCCCCTAATGATTACACAATCTATTTATAATTCAGGGTTTCATTTGAACAGATAACTTTTATTTGATTTCTGTTTCAGAACTATAAAAACTAGAGATGTAAAATTCGATTCCTCAATACCTATCGATTCTTAAGGGTATCGAGAGAATCGAGAACCTAAACAATACCTAAAGATAGTGCAAACATTGATCTCTATAATATAACTGGATGGACATATACATGCACATTCCAAGGATAAAGGCGTGACGCTCAAGTGTATCGTCTGCTACACTGAGGGGGGGACAGATTTAACGGTTTCTTTAAATGTTCTTATGCGAAAACATGTCTCTGATGAATAAAAGTGTTATTATTTGAAAATAGTGAAGTATTATACCACACTTTCCTGAAGAAACATTTACATTAAAGGATATACAATCCAGTTTTACAGGTAATACTGTACAAATACGAATAAAACCTTAGATATTTCAGTTTTTATGTAGTTGTCATCAATGCTGCTTACAGTCTGTCACGACTACACTTATATTTAAAGTTGGTTATTAGCTTGTATATTGGTTTAAGAAACAATATTATATTGAAAGTTCGAGAAATATAATGAACAAGGTATCTTAAAACTTGATTACATTTGTTTGAATGACAAACTTTGTATAGTTGCCATGTATTCAAACTATCACTTAGGTTATAGGCTTGTGGAAAGTATTATTATAATACCTGTTTTTTTTTTAATTTGGCTCATATCTTTCAGAAACCATATTATGTTGAAATTTCGATAACTATAATGAAACAAGTTAGCTAAAAATTGTATTACATTTGTTTGAATGACACACTTTGTGTAGAAGTCTTACGTTCAATTGATAATTTAGGTTATTGGCTTGTAGGAAGTACAGTATCTATTAAACCCTGATTTTAGTAATAATCCCAATCCGTAAGGCCTTATTTCGTACCAGAATACTATCATATATATAATATTTTGGTAGGATAAACGGCAATTTAAAACGGAAGTATAAATTTCCTTCTGTAAGGTCTTTTATGCTAACCAAACACAACTATAGGGTTGTATTCTGTTACGAGATAAAGCCTTACAGGCGAGCTTCCTTCAAAAATCATCGTATATATTAGGCTACATCAACTTATTTAAAGAAAAAACTAACCTGTTTTGAACTTTTATATGCTCTTCAAAGCTTTAACTAACATATTTATTTAATTTAACCATTCACACATTGATGTATTTAATGTATTCAATCAAATTAATGAACGATGTAAAAATGCCACATTTCCGTGTATGGGTGTAAGAGAGAAAGAGATACCCGAAAGTTTCCTTCTCCCTTACACAATGGTATGCAGACGACAGCTCGAAAATTTCAGCCACAGATGTCCATCCAGTTATATTATAGAGATCAATGAGTGCAAATGACTGAATAGGAGAGTTTTCATAATTGACCTGGTATCAATGTTTACGACCAGAGCGTTTTCACAATTGACATAATATCGATGATAACGAAATATTTATGACTAAGAGTAGGTACTTAAAAAGCGTTTAATTATGTATAAAATAGAGTACTATATGATCGAGGCCTATTTAATATTACATACGTACCTCATGTTTTCTTAAAGCTATTTTTACAAATACATTCTTAGCTTGACATGTTGCGTAAATATTAGGACTAGTCAAAATAAGCACCAATCTAAGTAAGAATAAAATTAATAAGCTCATTTTCCGTCGCCTTGCAGTAAATGTAGTAGTATTACATAAATTCACCTACCAGCTATTAGATATACTCAACCCCAACCGCCATTTTGTTAAAAGAAAAATATCTCAAAATCATTTTCGCACTCCACCTTGATGAGAACCCCTTGGTCGAAAACACTCGATACCAAGATGTAACCAAGTCAATCGCGAAACTCTAGTGCTTTATAAAGAGATTAATGAATATCGAATGTTAAAGGCCGTTTTAACGCATTTTTCGTTATTTATTCGTTATTTATTCAATATATTCTTATAATAAAACTTATAAAAGAATTGATTAAATTTGAAAACCTAAAAAGTGATTATTTTATAGCATAATGCATTCAAGAAAAACCACAAACCTCCATATTAACAAATATCAACCCTGTGTCTAGAAATATATATTACGATTGCTTTGCAAATTTACTGTCACAAATTAAATAATACGGTAATATAGGTAAAATTTATGTCAAAATTTTAAAGCAAAAATTAAAATCATGACTAATTTGTAAAAGAAAATATGATTTAAATGTCTATTTAGTATTTAATAGACCTTTACCGAAATTTACAGAATAAAATGATGGTAAAAAAAAGGTTCATCTATCACGGCTGCCATAATGGTTTTACCCTTTTATACTATTCGGTGAAGGTGCTACAAAGTGGCAAATAATTTAAAATTCCATTTCCACAGTGAAATTAATGTATTCATCATATTTTAGTATGAGAATATAAATTCATACTAAACTTTAAACAAAATCATTGCATTGTATTTGAAGTGTTGTAAAGTGTAAACAAAATATATATTGTAGGCCTATTCCAGTAAGAATCGAGGAATCGAGGTACAAATTTAAGAATCAGAATCAAAAATCTGGTATCGTCCCATCTCTAAATTAAAACTCATAAAAAGACCTCCTCTGTATTCTAGTGGTTGCATTTCCTTGCCATAGATCCAGACATTCTGTGTTTGATTCCCAGCATTTCCACATTTTCTGTGATATGGCTGTTCTGTCAACCCAGCCTCGTGAGGACAAATGAGGAGCTACTTGAATGAAAAGTAATGGCTCCGATCTAGAAAATTGAGTCTAGTGAACATCGAACAACGATGTTTTAAAACCATCGAGGTTAAAGGTTCGATGTTAGATGTTTTTAACATCGATGTTTATTGCGCGATGATTTTCAACCATCGATGTTGACGATTCTATGTTCACGCCATCCCTATTTGCTTATCAATGACGTGTGTGCCCTGGATGATGCTAAATAACATTAATTGTTGAAAATCATTGACCAACAAACATAGTTATAATGTATATTATATCTTTCGAAACAAGGATTATATTTGGCTTACCTATTGGTAGGGATGATATCAAATGGGCGGGAAAAAAACCCATCGATGTCCCTATCGAAATGATAACATCAATCAATGAGAAAGATAATTACTCGTAAAACATTGATTTTATAAAACAAATAAAACAGGGTATTTTGTTTTTTTAACTCTATTAAACTGTAACTGAAGATTATATTCAAGCAGTGGATGAGGGGTAAAGGGGGGGGGGGGATTATAGTGGGATGGTTAAAAGTTAGAGCTGACACCCGTAGTACCGACAAAAACACACATGTATTATTCCACACCTTAGATATCAGTACAAAATGTTGACGGCTAAAAATTATCAACTTATAAAAGTCGATGGCTTGAGCATAGAACTTTTAATATCGATGTCCGATGTTAATTCATACCAATATCTGCTGGTGGGTGAAGTCAGACAAACTTTGACAAAGACAAGAAACCGTTTAGAACGAAAGGTGGTTTTGAAATAAGTGTTTTTACAAACAGTGGACGACGTAGATTATGGTTATTATAATATTATTTAACAGAAACTATCAAGTACTGACTATTTTCTAGATAATATTTTTCTTAAATTTGACTGGGCCTATATATGAATTATTTTATGAAATTAATTTGTTGGAACTTGAATTGAAGTTTTTGATTTATTGAATATAAATATACTTCAGAACAGTTACTTAATTTATTAAAAAAACTACTTAAAACACCTGTTTTATTGATAAAAACGTGATTAAAAAATTATAGATATCTTTTAAAACATCGATGTTTTCCCCCATCGATGTTAAAGTATCGATGGCAACATCGATGTTGAACATCGATGTTTTTCTTTAGATGTACATCCCTAACTCATGCATGCTCTTTTATTCTTAAAACTCTTAAGGCCCTTGGCTCTGTCTAGTGCATATCTAAAACCCGTTTTGGGTGATGGTGGGTGGGAGGGTGAAAGGAGTGGCTTCACAACCAAACTACAACAATGTAAAGTTGACGTCAGCATCTTCCAAAATATAGTGCCTAGTTTAGGGAACACAACTTCCTTGACAAAGGTCCGATTTATGATGGCCTGCCACTAAGCTAATCCTTTTGTTAAGCCCGCTGCACATTGGACGCAGGGCAGGCGCAGCAGGGGGGCAGGCGAGGAAGAGGAAAATCTGTAATACACGTGTTCTTATGGGTTACCGCACATTGGACAGAGTGCAGGTGCAGTGTAGGGATAACTCTTTCACGCCTCTCTCTGGTTGTAGTAGACGTACAGTTTTCCTGTGTCCTCTGCGCCTCTGTCACGCCGTTTTTGTGTATTGTGATGAAACATCTTATTCATTAGTTCAAGACCATCCAGTATTATATGAAACAAGCAATCCTGACAACATGAGGACGAAGCTGAAAAATGAGCTTTGGGAAAATATTTCTATTGAACTGAATTACTCTAGCGTCTAGCGGTAAGTGTAATATTCTAGATTTTTGTAGTTATTGAAATTAATCTACAGTAGTTTTTATAGCCTATTGGAATAATTAGATGTTACTATACACTGCGCATAGAGTAAATTGCAATTCTCTCTTTTTCCTTTTTATACTAAGAGAGTAGAGTACTATTAAATTATTTAATTCAGAGTCTGACTCGGAATCCCAATCTATCAGAAGTTCTTTTAATTCACACGCCATATCACGTCTTGTACCACTGGGTGAAAGCTCCCTAACTCACTTCAAATCTGCGGTGCCTTGCAGAAACCTCTTCCTGTGCTATGCCTACCCTCTGCCAGGACTGTGTTCAATGTGCGGTGCCTTGCAGAAACCTCTTCCTGTGCTATGCCTACCCTCTGCCAGGACTGTGTTCAATGTGCGGTGCCTTGCAGAAACCTCTTCCTGTGCTATGCCTACCCTCTGCCAGGACTGTGTTCAATGTGCGGTGCCTTGCAGAAACCTCTTCCTGTGCTATGCCTACCCTCTGCCAGGACTGTGTTCAATGTGCGGTGCCTTGCAGAAACCTCTTCCTGTGCTATGCCTACCCTCTGCCAGGACTGTGTTCAATGTGCGGTGCCTTGCAGAAACCTCTTCCTGTGCTATGCCTACCCTCTGCCAGGACTGTGTTCAATGTGCGGTGCCTTGCAGAAACCTCTTCCTGTGCTATGGCTGCCCTCTGCCAGGACTGTGTTCAATGTGCGGTGCCTTGCAGAAACCTCTTCCTGTGCTATGGCTGCCCTCTGCCAGGACTGTGTTCAATGTGCGGTGCCTTGCAGAAACCTCTTCCTGTGCTATGGCTGCCCTCTGCCAGGACTGTGTTCAATGTACGGTGCCTTGCAGAAACCTCTTCCTGTGCTATGGCTGCCCTCTGCCAGGACTGTGTTCAATGTACGGTGCCTTGCAGAAACCTCTTCCTGTGCTATGCCTACCCTCTGCCAGGACTGTGTTCAATGTGCGGTGCCTTGCAGAAACCTCTTCCTGTGCTATGGCTGCCCTTTGCCAGGACTGTGTTCAATGTACGGTGCCTTGCAGAAACCTCTTCCTGTGCTATGGCTGCCCTCTGCCTGCCCTGAGTCCAATGTGCGGCGGGCCTTATTGGGGTACGAAGCGGTCTTGAATTGTACTGTCAACTAGACCAAGGTACCGACTGTTATATTTCTTGCAGAGTTTTTCACCAGCTGACCAGGCTCTCTAGTTTTTTGTTTAAAGCTCATTCATCCTTCAATTTTTACAATGAAGATAATTAATATTACGCAGACTTGTAACAATTAACAGTCATATTATGAGTTTCAAGAACCAATTTTTGCAAAGGAAAAGTTTCTGAAAAATTAACATCAAATAAAATTTAGTTGTAACTGAACGCATTAAAACAGTGGCGTGTGGTCAATTCTGGACAAAGGAAAGAAATGAGGCTACAATAAAGGAGGTCTGATTGACGCTAGTTTAATAGGAAGTTCACACTGTTTTTTTGTATGGTTAAAAGTATTCTGGCTAAGAAGGAAAGGGGGATGACACAAACTATGCATAAAATAAAACAAAAATAATTGGTGATCTCAGAAATATTACTCAATCATTAAATTATATATATATATATATATATATATATATATATATGATAATTGTAGTTTTAACTATAATAATAATAATAATAATAATAATAATAATAATAATAATAATAATAATAATAATAATAATAATGGTCACTTTACTATTGCCGAAATTTTCTCTTGGGTTGTGGTCTGCAAATGAGTATGACCTTCAGCCTGCCTTATAATGTTGAATCTAGACTTATTCTACACACTACTATCAATAGTAAATAGTAAGGTCCCTTATATAATCTTCCACCAACCCAACACACCGACAATTACTATACACTTTCATAAAATTGAGTAATGGAAGGTCAAGGTTTTTTATATAGGTTGCCTGAAGATAGAGTAGGTCAAAAAACCGGGACGATAAACTTTGCTTCAAAATATTACTTATGAGTTCTGACACAGCAACCCTCCTCTTCCACTGGTACACTTGTTGACGCACTCGTCATTCTACTACTGTAGGCAAAGAAACAAACTGCTTTCCTTGGAGGATCAAACAAGCGTCAATATTCCGTAAAATAAAACTAAACTTACTTTAAATTGCTGATAAATACGTTATTTTATAATTGAGTGCCCATAGTTATATCTAGAAAAATAAATATCAATAAAAACAACTTAAAAAATAAGATTTTAATGAGATTAAACGTACGATTATACATAGGCTGACCATAATTCCTTGAGACAAGAACGGGACGGGGGGAGGGGGAGAAGGGGGAAGGTTGGGGGGAGTACGCGGTGAAATTCAAGTTTAAAAAACTATTTAACTATACAAAACAAATTAAAAATTAGTTTTTATAACATAACAATACAATCAATCTTCACAGAACCCACACCAAAACTTTTAGGTGGATGTAGATGGGGACTGCATTTAAGCCTGCTCATGCCATGAGTATTTTTCACTCTGCGCAACAAATGTCGGTCTTTCAAAACCTTGTCAATTGTCAATTTTGTCCTACAATTAGGATGGTTCTCATTGATTCGACACTAAATCTACATATCTCCTTGGATCCTATGTTATTCATAATAGAAGATATTCTTTCCTCGGATGCTGTACTTCCTGGCAAATAAAGAATAAACTCTACTGCATTTAAAAAAAATCCTAAAAATATAAGCATCTTTCACTAATTTCAGAAAATATTTTGCACCCATCTATCAGACACAGAAATATTTGATTTGTCCATGAATCCAACCTCCTTACAACTATAGCTTTATGATTGACATAAATATTTAAATACATTCTAGAGTTTTTATAAAACACGTGGCAAAAACACCATTTTTACTAAAAAGACGGGATATGGCTAAAAAACGGGACTGTCCTGTCGAAACCGGGACGTATGGTCACCCTAATTATACACTAATCAAGATAGTAAACTCATGCGCTAATACTCGCTTGGGGAAACGCTGCATTCCTTTCCCCGATGATGGCCGGACAGATCCGGAAACAAATGAGTGACGAAATAAAAGAGCGAGCGAGACAAGCTGCCTGGCCGGTCAGCCTGAGAAAGAATTATTGCTTTCTCTTAAGAAATAAAAGCTGCCACCTCAACTCAGTATACTTGCTGGAGACAAAGGCTCATGGCGCCCAGGGCAAATAAAAAAATGACGCCCCTGAAATATGTTTCTATTTTAGTGAAATATTATATTGGTACACATATTAGTTACAAAATAATAAAATCAAAATACATTTGTATTATTATTGGCTACAAATAAAAAATAATAAAAACACATAAGTACACTTCTATTGTTAAAACAATGAAACTTATAATGTTGCTAAAATAACTACAACCCCGTATTTATTTATTACTTCACTAAATTTCATTTTACTTTAGAAACTTAAAAAAATCACCAGAGCATAAATAATCAATTTATTACTGGACTTTAGAAAAGATCTTGGGATATTCACACAATAAATTAATTTTTATAGCTTTACAGATGCAAATTGATCAATAATATAATCAAAATTTGTTGTTTCAGTTTTCTCACGTTCAATGCTGAGCAAGGCTAAAGCAAAAAGCTTCTCATTCCCCATTGAAGCTCTCAAATTTGATGAGATCAATTTTAGCTAGCTAAAAGATCGCTCAGGGCTGAAAATTGAGATTAAAACAGCGAGCATTATCTGAACAGCAACTGTTAAGTTTGTAAAAAAAATTTTCATCTTCATACTGTACAATAAACTTGAGGAGCTCCTCAGCCTTAAAAATCTTAACATTTGCACGACTTTTCAGAAGCATCCTGCAATCCAGAATTTCTACATAAAGCTAAAAACTGTCAATATCATTGCTATACAACTGTCCGAGATTGACACAACATTTCTTTAAGGTATTTAGACCATCATAATTTGAGTCAAGCAACAATCCATTCACATCTAAAAGAAAACAAAAGTTTGAATCCAAGTCATGGAGATGGACAAATCTTTTTTTCAATTTCATAATGAAGGTGATCAATGGTTCATTTAATTATTATCATTTATTCTTTTGTAGAGAGCCCTACATCCTTTGCCTTTACACCGGGCATTTGTTTTTTTAATTCTGGAGCATCTTTCTATTTGAATATCCCATTCGTCACTCAGTTTCATACTCTCTTCAAGTGATTCACAGACCAATAGTCTTGAAGAGCTTTTAAATCATATGCAGCGTCATTGAAGCTCATGGCTCTTGTCTATAACAAGGGAATAATATAATTGTCTTTATCAGTGATCAGTGTAATTCCTTTTTATATATAAGATCTTAGTATTCGGGAGTAACGTAATTTAGTAAAGGAAGGGGTTAATCTACCCTTTAAAAAGATGGGGGCAACGTTTAACTAATAACTGTGCTAAGTTTGAGCTTTGTACCTTATTGGGAAGTTTTAGAAAATCTCTGGACAGCGGACAGACCGACAAACATACGCCACATGGCTTTTATCAAGCCACGTTCACACCAGTGAGTGGAATGGCGAACCGATCAAAGTGCTGCAACATTACAGAGAACTTGCACAACTAAAGCCCCCGATTCACCCAACGTCGGTATTTTGATGAACCATCAAAGAATGGGGCATGAACTTGTTTCAACAGTGTGGTCGGGTAAGCGAACATTTCGACAAACATAGATTTTACTTCAGTCCAGAGATGAGAAAAAAAGGTTATTTTTTTATGAACGGTTCATTGAAAATTATTCCGAGAATTTAAAAAAGTAAATTTGGAACATAAACATCTTCAGACAGGAGCGGTGGAACCCTAGCGTGGGATGGTGAAGAGGGAGGAGAAGGTATATTAGTCTAAAAAGTGATTACTTTTAATTAAATTTGTCTTTGCACAGACACTATTTGCGCTTGGACTAAACATCTGTGCAGAGATTTATTCTTTTATTAATTATGGTCTATCAACTAATCTTGTTTAATTAAAAAATAATAATTACTTATTTTTAAAATCTCATAAAAAGTAATCACTTTTTTAGAATAATACTTGTACTCTGACGGTACTAGCTAAAGAGACGAAAAACCAGTGAACCGAGAATCCCCATCACCTGTCAGTGTTCGCAGCGCAGTTCGGCGTACGGCTTGCTAAAAAATTCAAAATAATTGATCTTATCTCGTTTCGCCCTTTATTAAACTACTTTTAATTTTAGGGTTAAACAGACACATAGACAGACCGCATTGCAAAAAATACTTTTTAGGGTTCGGGGGGTCATGAAACGTCCATCCATCTATCCATAAACATTTTGGGTTAGATTTTTTTACGGTCGCAATATTTTACTTTTAGTGTCCGAAAAGTTAAAAAATATATAAATTATCGTTTAGCTTGAAAATTATTGTTTTTTAAAAATATGTTTCAAATAAAATATTTGTATTATAAATATACCTAGATATTTGCAATGATAACTAATTTAATATCTCAAGTAGTTTCGGATATAAAAAAATTATAATTTGTGCATCAGACTGGAACCCTGGAGCCCTTAATATAATTTGGCCGATAAAATGAGGTTAATTAAAATCGTTAGAGCCGATTTTAAGAAAATAGATTTTTTCTCTTTTTACCCTTTAGTAAATTACCATTAATTTTAGGGTTAGATATCCAATTCCAAAAACTCCTCGGGGCAATACTATGAACACCCTAGATACAAAGTTTTAGCCTGATCGGTAAAATAGTTTAGGCTCTACTTCGAGGTACAGACAGACAGACGGAAATTCAAAAACCACTTTTTCGGACGTTGAAATTCATCAAAATCTTGAGCTCGATTTTTTTATGATAACAATATTTATTTACCTGTAAGATAGTAAGAAAGTAAATCCAACATACGTGCTTGGCTCACACCATTTTGAGAGCAGCTCCTGAGTATAGTATATATTTTTATCTTATGAGGACAATGAGGAATATCTGAATGGAGTCATGTTGCATACATCTACAATCTAGAATCAATGGTTCCCAAACTTGTTGAATGGCGTACCAATCAATCAATTTCCATTTTTTAGAATACCACCAAGATAGTGCTGAATATTTACGAATTAGGTTCATTTTTAATGGCACCCAGAAATATAATGACACAACACCATTTATAGATTAACAGTTTTTAATTATCATTATTTAACATTTCTACTCACTCAATAAGTATAATAGTGCACAGGTATAAAAACAAGGAAGGTGCATTGATAATTTTCTTGTTAAATAAAAGATTACTGTCTAATTTTTTAGCTGGTATTGTGGTAAAGTTGTTTAAAAGATAGATGTCGGGTGTTTGGACAGGGACGCAATTTCATTGCTTGCCAAAGGCGCTTTTATGTAGATCCACCATAGCATGTATCACAAAATAAAAATCTCTCATGTTCATTTAACGTCTATTACGTATTAAAAGGGAAATTATGGTCAGTATACGTTTATCACTTTTTAAAGGGAAATATATTCATACACGTTATTAGTAAAGATGGGACCTCGCCACAACCCCGAGGCTATCAATTAACGTACTTTACACATCCGGGTGGTTTACTGTTATCTCCCGAGGCTATTCACCGTGAGAGAGATATATTGTGATGTCAATTGACCTACTTTTCACATCCGGTTGATTCACCGTTATTCCCCCACCCACATACTGGGGTTGTCGGTGGTGTATAATTTATTTCACCCCCTCCCCCGAGACCATGCCCCCAGCCCCCTTGCCATCCCGGCATCGTTAGACAGGGGGGAGGGCCACCACATCATAATGTATCCTACCAACTAGCCAGGGCTCATGAGTTTAGACCAATGGGGCATTTGATTTTAATGTTTGCCCCATCCTCATTAGATTTTAATGTGTGCCCAATAGTTTTTAATGTGTGCCGCAGGGTTTTGGGTGGAAGCTTATTTTATTTTGTGCAGTCTCAAGCATCGGACACTCCTCCCGCGACGTGTTGACAATTCTGTTTAGTCTAGGGAGTAGGGGCAGAGGGTCCAACCTGGGACATTGCCCACCCATGGGGGGCAGGTACCATCATTAAACAACCAGTGTTTGGGGCTAGCCCTTCACGGGGTAAGGAATCCATAGACTGAGAGCAATGGAGAACATAATGCTCTCAATTCGGAGCCTAATTACTAATGAGTGAAGAAACTATCGAGACCACAACCTTAACAGGAGGATATCAACACGTGACAGTATCACGCCTGGGCAGTAGGGCACACAGATAATTGAATCGACCCCCCTTCAAGTTCGAAGAGAACACTTACTGTTATTTTCCAGGGGCTCCAGGTCATTCATTACTCGGTGATGATTATACTAAACATGTTCAATCAGGAAAATACTGGCTAGCTCACTAGTTTTCACGCAACGTATACATCCTGAAGACACGGATCTTTGTGGTAATGATACAATCATATCCCTTGGTACGGCCGGCACAAAAAATGTAGCCTCAACCTTCGATACAGTCAGCACCAAAAAAGTAGCTTTAACGCCCAACCTCCACCGCCATAACTAGATGAGCTACACGCACCCCTTCTGTATAAACATCTATATATTAATTATGACAGTGCGATAGAGATGATTAAAAAGGTTCCATAATTTTACCTGTGGAGTAGCACACACTTATTCAATAATTTTAACGTATTATGTTTGAAAGAGGGACAGGACTATAGTGAGCCAAGGGTCTGGTGTTGAGCTAGTCATGACCGCACACAACGATGATCAAGACACAATTGATCAAGTAACGGTACAAGTAGCTAGCACGGCGTATGGGTACAGCCCTCAGGCGTTGTTATTGTCCGGTTGTGACGTAACATGTTGTTGTTATTGCAACTTGTATCCTGTTGCCCCCGCCCCTGCCCCCCGCCGTTGTTATTGTAATCTGTGACGTCACCTGTATCCTTGAACATGTACGTGCTTGTCTGACATCCTCGTAGCAGTGTTGTTATAGCAAGCTGTATCCTGTACGTGTTTGTCTGACATCCTCGTTCCACCGTGCTTGTGTCCCGGGTGTTACGCGTTGTTATTGTAACCTGTATCCTGTTGTGACGTCACCTGTTGTTGTAATCTGTATCCTGTTGTGACGTCACCTGTATCCTTGAACATGTACGTGCTTGTCTGACATCCTCGTTCCACCGTGCTTGTGTCCCGGGTGTTACGCGTTGTTATTGTAACCTGTATCCTGTTGTGACGTCACCTGTTGTTGTAATCTGTATCCTGTTGTGACGTCACCTGTATCCTTGAACATGTACGTGCTTGTCTGACATCCTCGTAGCAGTGTTGTTATAGCAACCTGTATCCTGTACGTGTTTGTCTGACATCCTCGTTCCACCGTGCTTGTGTCCCGGGTGCTACGCGTTGTTATTGTAACCTGTATCCTGTTGTGACGTCACCTGTTGTTGTAATCTGTATCCTGTTGTGACGTCACCTGTATCCTTGAACATGTACGTGCTTGTCTGACATCCTCGTTCCACCGTGCTTGTGTCCCGGGTGTTACGCGTTGTTATTGTAACCTGTATCCTGTTGTGACGTCACCTGTTGTCATTGTAACCTGTGACGTCACCTGTATCCTTGAACATGTACGTGCTTGTCTGACATCCTCGTAGCAGTGTTGTTATAGCAAGCTGTATCCTGTACGTGTTTGTCTGACATCCTCGTTCCACCGTGCTTGTGTCCCGGGTGTTACGCGTTGTTATTGTAACCTGTATCCTGTTGTGACGTCACCTGTTGTTGTAATCTGTATCCTGTTGTGACGTCACCTGTATCCTTGAACATGTACGTGCTTGTCTGACATCCTCGTAGCAGTGTTGTTATAGCAACCTGTATCCTGTACGTGTTTGTCTAACAAAAAAATGAGAGAGTATAAATAGACTTCCATGTAATTACTGCCGATCATTATACTCACCGGTTGCAGACGTTCATCATCAAAAAAAAAAAGAGTTTTGACGAGCTTGAAAACTGGTTCAATTTCGGTAAGTTTAAAAAAAAACTTTAGTATATTTTAATGGGTAGCTAATAAGTCTTCGGTGTACAAAGGTGTTTGCTTTTTTACAGACCCCCAAGAAGACACAACATCGACTCCCGCAAGCACAAGTCAAACGCCGGCTCCAGATCTGTTGGGGCTTTTTACAGACGATGGGATTTGTTTGGTTGAAAGCGGTTGTTCAACGGGTGAGCCCTCGATATGTTTAAAAAATTTCTTCCACACATACGCACACACACGCACACAGTGTTATAGTAATTAATATTTATTTATTTATTTAATTTCAGATTATTGGGATACGGCATCACCGCCCGTCACCCTGTCGGATGGTATACCGTTCCGTGATCGAACAGACACCGCAGCTGTCACCCCTTTGGACCATGGCACAATAACTGACTATAACGGCGATTTGGACGAGATAGATCGTCTAATATGTGAGTAGCATACGCCAAGTCATGTGATATGAAGTACAAATAAGTTTATGGCTCAAGTGTATTTATTTCACACACTTTGCGAAGGATCCCGGGCATAGATGAAAATGAGGGTTTAATCATACGCCAAGTCATGTGATATGTAATTCATGAATATTCATACGCCAAGCCATGTGATATGACATTTAAAATAGGCTTTCATTAAAAACCTGATGAATATTCATACGCCAAGTCATGTGATATGTAATTCATGAATATTCATACGCCAAGTCATGTGATATGAAATTTAACAATCTGATGAATATTCATACGCCAATCCATGTGATATGACATTTAAAATAGGCTTTCATTAAAAACCTGATGAATATTCATACGCCAAGTCATGTGATAAGAAGTACAAATAAGTTTATGGCTCAAGTGTATTTATTTCACACACTTTGCGAAGGATCCGGGGCATAGATGAAAATGAGGGTTTAATCATACGCCAAGTCATGTGATATGAAATTTAACAATCTGATGAATATTCATACGCCAAGCCATGTGATATGACATTTAAAATAGGCTTTCATTAAAAACCTGATGAATATTCATACGCCAAGCCATGTGATATGACATTTAAAATAGGCTTTCATTAAAAAACTGATGAATATTCATACGCCAAGTCATGTGATATGAAGTACAAATAAGTTTATGGCTCAAGTGTATTTATTTCACACACACACACACACTTTAAGAATGTTGATGTGTTATAAATACCAAAAGCAGTCTGAAATTGTGGCATCATTTTAAAGACTCATATGTTTAGAACAATTATTGTTAAAGTGCTTACTTTGTGTGTTATAGTTCAAATTGAGAGCGAAAATGGAAGTGCCGTCCTCTCTCAGCCACCGGCCATGACACCTGTACACCCCGCCGCGGGAGCACCGCCGGCCGTGACACCCGTACACCCCGCCGCGGGAGCACCGCCTCCGCGCCAGGGAGAAGGTGCAGCGAGGCAGACGGGGTCCCCGCAACCCGTGGCCGGACCAAGTAGTGGCCCGGTAAATAATCAGGTTGGTGGAGCGTTGCCACAAGGCGTCCCTCTCCGTTTCGTCGCGGAGAGAACCAAACAATTGAGGCGTTTCTTTTACACCGGCAGAGAAGTTACCGTACATCTGGGTGTCCCTGCGAGCGATCGTGACGCCCTAAGCTGGCTCGAAGAGCAAATTACGGCTTTGCTCGATCGGCTGCAGGACCACGGTGTCAGTGCCGATGATCACGTCGGCTTACTTTTGAATAGCACGGACTCGACGTCGAACCTGTGTATGTCACATTTAGGCGAGCAGATCAGTTGGACGCTCGTGTCGTGCTTGATAACGTAAGTCGCGTGCTACAGAGTAATAGTTTGTTCTTGAGTACGGCACCACTGTACGTTAAACTCAGCCATTTTAAGGAGCCTCGTGGGAGTGCACGTTATTGTGATAAACTCGCTCC
This sequence comes from Timema podura, assembly GCA_033556935.1. Lineage (NCBI taxonomy): Eukaryota > Metazoa > Arthropoda > Insecta > Phasmatodea > Timematidae > Timema > Timema podura. Next base: position 65,166,649 of record JAVRXN010000004.1, on the reverse strand, counting down.
CTCTAGCACGTATAGCCGTAAAAACCAAGGAATAATTACTATTCAAAATGGCGACGACACACTCTGCCTTGCCCGAGGGTTGGTGGTCGCCAAGGCTGTATGTGACGTTAAAAGGGAACCGGGATGCATGGATGTGAACACCTTTAAGCAGATCAAAATCGGGCGTCAAATTCAAAAACTCAAAGCAGAGGAACTATGCCGTGACGCAGGTGTGAATCTTTTGAAGGGTGGTGGAATAACTGAGCTGAAACAATTTCAAGCATACCTCACCGAATACAAAATCACCGTGTTCAGGGAACGTCGGGGAAGGCAAGTCCTATACGAGGGGCCTACTCCCCCCAAACATTCCTTTAAGGGCTACCTTGATTTGTATTTTCACGACGACAAGCAAAATCATTTTGATGTGATAACATCTTTGACAGCCGCGTTTAAATGCAGCTATTTTTGCCGTGAGTGTCGTGTGCCGTTTGATCATAAGAACGAGCACAAGTGCGAATCCGCGTGCAAAAAGTGCTACGCTAAACCGGCCTGTAGCGGAGACCTATCTGTGACCTGTAAAGATTGCGGGCGACGGTTCACAAATCAGCAGTGTTTTGATAACCATAAACGTCCCGGTTTTTGCCGAGGTCACATGTCGGTCTGTGACGTCAAAAAGGTTTGCGATGTATGCGGGCAATTTTTCAGTCTGGAAAGAGCAGAATATTCACACAGGTGTTATGAGACTTTTTGTAGAGTATGCGAGACCTATCGTCCTTTTGGCCATTTCTGTTATATGAAGCGGGCCCCGTCCAAGCCGTCTCTGGAAAAGAGCAATTTCATGTTTGTATTCTATGATTTTGAATGCAGACAAGAAACGCTTCTTCAAGGTGCGGTAAACACGTACTTGCACGAACCTAACCTATGTGTCGTGCAGACATGTTGCAAGGCCTGCCTTCATATAGATGCGAATGACCATCATTGCACCGATTGCGGGGGCGATAGGACTCGGATATTCGGGGGTGATACCACAATGGCCCAATTTTTCGGATTTATAGAACAAATTAAAGCTTCAAAATTCAAGGATATCACCCTACTAGCCCATAATGCCAAGGGATACGACGGTAATTTCATTTTAAAATACATGATGGAGGTGAAAAAATGGACTCCAGACCTCATCATGAACGGTGGGAAAATCATGTCCATGCGTTACGGCCCGCTCCATTTTATTGACTCTCTGAACTTTCTCCCCATGTCGTTGTCCAATATGCCCAAAACGTTCGGCTTGGACGAGTCCTTGGCCAAGGGACATTTCCCCCATTTTTTCAATAAAAAAGAAAACGCGGGGTATAGGGGTCCCTTGCCGCCGAAGGAGGACTACGGCGTCGGTGAGATGTCTGCAGAGGGAAAGGAGCACTTTGAGAGGTGGTATGACGCGTTGGTCAAAGAAAATTATGTCTTTGATTTTAAAAGCGAGCTGGAAGTGTATTGCGTGAAAGACGTAGAGATCCTGCGGAAGGCCTGCCTAAAGTTTAGAGACATGCTTATTGAAAAAGCAAAGGTGGATCCTTTCAGAGAGGCGTGTACGATCGCAGGAGCGGCCATGTTGGTTTACCGCCGGAGTCACCTTAAGGAGAATACCGTCGGTATCGTCCCTAACGGTGGCTACCGGTGCGCAGACCAACAGTCGCACGTAGCTGTACAATGGCTCTGCTGGGAGGCCCATCGACGCCGTGTCTCTATTCTTCATGCGGGTAACGGCCGTGAGGAATATGTGTTGGGGCGACGTGTAGACGGCGTTGTTAAAGCTGGAGATACCACCACCGTCTTCCAGTTTTGGGGCTGTTATTGGCACGGGTGCCCTCTCTGTTATCCGGGCAGGACCACCCCTATCAAAAACAGCCCCCACGAGACCATGGAGACGCGTTATGAAGCGACCATGGCCTGCGTGGAAAAATTTAAGAACGCCGGCTACACGCTCGTAGAGATGTGGGAGTGTACGTTTATTGCGATGAAACGCACAGACAAGGACTTGCAACGATTTGTACTCCGGCACGAGGTGTATGCCAAGGAGCCTATCAACCCTAGTGATGCATTCTTTGGCGGGCGTACAAATTGCATCAAACTCTTCCACGAAGCGGACCTTTCTTGTGGGGAGAAGATCAAGTACTTGGACGTGTGTTCGTTGTACCCGTACGTTTGCAAGTACAAAAAATACCCCGTCTGCCACCCTAAAATTCACTTGGAACCAAATTGTCCCGCTATAGATCGAGTAGAAGGCATAGCCAAAGTTACGGTGACGCCTCCGCGGGATTTATTCTTGCCCGTATTGCCTACACGGATGCACGACAAGTTGATGTTCATCTTGTGCAGGAAATGCGGGGAGGAGAAAAACCAAGGCGCGTGTCAGCACAACGACAAAAAAGATCGCTGGTTGACAGGTGTCTGGGTGATCGACGAGATCCGGAAAGCCGTCGAGAAAGGCTACACCGTTGAAGCAGTGCACGAAGTGTGGGAGTACGATGTATCTGTTTATGACCGTCAGACACGTTCTGGCGGATTGTTTCACGGCTACATCGATACTTTTGTGAAAATTAAACAAGAAGCCAGCGGTTGGCCCGAGTGGTGCACCTCACGTGAGGAAAAATTAGCATACATTCAAAATTATGAGGAAATGGAGGGGGTAAAACTCGAATTCGGCTCTGTTTGTAAAAACCCCGGTCTCCGCACGCTGGCTAAACTCTTTTTGAATTCGCTATGGGGAAAGTTCGGGCAAAGACCCGATTTACCACACGTAGCCGTTGTCAACGACTATCAGGGCGTCCACAAATACCTGACGGATCCGTACATCACCGTGGACAGCGTCATTGATGTAAATGACGAGGTTATGTTCCTCAACTACAAGGATGAACGTGACGCGTTGCGCCCTAACCCTAACACGAGTGTGGCGGTGGCGTGCTACACGACCGCTATGGCTAGGTTGCACCTATACGGCATCCTTGAACAGTTGGGGGACCGCGTTTTGTATCACGATACGGATAGCGTTCTATTCACGGAACGCCCCGGCGATCGGAGTCCACCGACCGGAGACTTTTTAGGTGACCTCACCGACGAACTTCAGGATTACGGTCCGGGAAGCTACATCGGCGCCTTTGTATCTGGCGGTCCCAAGAATTACGCGTACCGAGTTTGCGTTGGTGGCGATCCTGCCAAAACAAAAACGGTGTGCAAGGTTCGCGGGATCACCATAAACTATGGCAACCGGAACGACGTTAATTTTGACGTTCTGAAAGCTATGGTCACCGAACAAGCGGCGGAACGGTACATACAGATACCGCACAAGATTGTAAGAAAAGGTCTTGCGACTGTATGTACCGTTTCGCAGCGTAAAGTCTACCGGCCGGTGTACACCAAACGGCGGATAACCGAAGATTATAACACGCTGCCGTTTGGGTATCAGAGTCCTTGCAAACGCGCTCGCCACGACTAAAAAGGTGATAATTTAGACGGGCCGAATAATCATCTTTTTTATTCTTTCACTCTAGACAGTTCCACTGACATACCATTTTTCAAAGATTTTGAGCAATATTTTTTTCATAATTTTTTTCTGCATGAAAACAAACATATTTTTTTATTGATTTATTTTATGTACCCGGGATACTTTTTTTATATTTTTTTATCCTCCAGTATAAATCTCCACCTACCTAATTATTTTTCTAGTCAATTATAATTAGTTGTTTGTATATATTTTAATTCTAGTCAAATATAATAAACTGTTTGTATATATATATATATATATATATATTTAAACCATCTTTAGTACCGAGGCCACTATTCCCAATATGTATACTTTTCACTGTTTATAAATAAATATTCAATATATACTTTTTGTGTATAAATATTCAATATGTACTTTTTGTAAATAAATATTCAAAACTTTTTGTGAATAAATAATCAATATATATACTTTTTATAAATAAATATTCAATGTATACTTTTCATGATTGCAAATAAATATTATAAAAACTGTTTTGATTGTGTTTTAACGTCTACACCCCCCGCTCCCTCCCATCCTATAAATACAAGTTCATTTAGCATATAAGCTCACTCTCAAACATTATGGACAAGTTGAAACATCCATTTTCGGCCATCATCAGCGGCCCTTCCGGCTGCGGGAAGTCACACTATGTTGCCGAATTTATCCGCAACTTGGACACGATGTGTGACGTTAAATTTGATAAAATCACCTGGTATTATGCTTTATGGCAACCGGGATTCGAACAAGACGGCTCAGTCATATTCTGTAAGGGTTTACCGGAAATGGATGACACCTGTTGCGACTCTCCGCAGCTGATTATCCTGGACGACCTGATGCGGGAAGCCAACGAGGTGGTCGTCGATCTTTTCACCAAAGGATGCCACCATCAAAATATTAGCGTCATGTACCTTACACAAAATATATTCCACCAGGGCCGGGGGCAAAGAGACATTTCCTTAAACGCGCACTATATCGTGCTTTTTAAAAATCCCCGGGATCGAGCTCAGATTCAACACTTTGCACGTCAAGTGTGTCCTGAAAACCCCCGTATTTTACAGGAGGCTTACGCCGACGCTACAAGTACTCCCCACGGCTATATATTGTTAGATTTTAAGCAAGGTACACCCGAATGGCTCAGATATAGAACCCGCACTAATGTCGGTTGTTGCGTGTACCTACCACGCAAAAGCTATAAAAACACCGACACGTCCCGCTTACAGATCATTTCATAACCATGAGTCCCAAAGTGTTGAAGCAAGCGCCCCTGCTGTGTGCGATGCATCGCATGAACCCGCAGCAACGTGTCGCCTTGCTGAAAACGGCCGACAAGAAACTGATCGACTCTGTTTGCGAGTGTGCCTACAACACTTTAAAAGGGCGGGTGCCGTTGAAAAATGCGCAGAAGATAAAGTTACGTGCTCACAAGCAGGTGTTGCGCAAGCTGGTCAAACGAGGAGAGTGCTGGAAGAAGAAGAGACGACTAGTCGTTCAGAAAGGAGGAGCGTTCCTGCCCTTACTTTTAGCCCCATTAATCAGCGGTGTCCTCGGTTCCTTGTTCAACAAGTAGACAATGGAACACACGAAAAAGATGATATTGGTGTCCCCGGAAACGTTACACCGCTACGAGCAACACCACCAACAAGCGGCGTCGGCCACAAATCTAGTGGTCTCCGAGCTGGACAAGGAAATGGAAAAAATCCTCGCTTCAAAACTTGACGACAAGTCTAAATGGACTTTATACCAACAAGTGCTACAGCGCTATCTGCACTTTAGTCAACACCCTCCACCGCCTGAAAATACCGCCACCACCACGACAGCCCCCGTACTTCCCATCGCGGCTGTACTCAATACTGTACCGGTACAGGCGCGTAAAAAAGCCGAGCTTTTACTAGAACATATTAATTCCAGGGGCGGAATCTCTTGGGACGAAAACGGGGAAGTGAGTATTCACGATACGCCTCTCCGTGGATCCAACATTGTGGATTTAGTCAACGATCTGGTCAGAGCGAGAAGACACAGCGAGCCGTCGGGGTGGCGAGAGTTTCTCGCAGCGCTGCAGAAAATAAACGTCCCGAAAGAATTTATTGTGAATCCGAAACGTTTGGTGCCCATTAGGGATCCGACGCCCGTACCACTTACACCGTCGCCGCAACGAACCAAGAAGAAGAAACTTAAAAGGGTGGACGAAAACAGGTGGCTGCCGTTCAGAGCTTAATGGACGACATCTACTACGACCCCGCTCATCCCGCGGGGTTTGCAGGGGCGGCGTCGCTCATACGAGCGTCCAAGAAAGATCCCGCCAAAGTACGAGAATGGCTTCGTGCGCAGGACGCTTATACCCTACACAAACCGGTGATAAAAAAGTTTCCACGCAATCGGTATGTGGTGTCAAACATTGACGATCTCTGGCAAGCCGATCTCAACGATATGCGAAGTCTTAGCAAATACAACGACGGTGCGGTGTACTTGCTCACCGTCATCGACGTGTTTAGCAAGATGGCCTGGGCGAGGACGCTTCCGTCCAAGACGGGGAGCGTCGTAAGAGACGCCTTTCGGGACATTTTCGAGCAAAGCGGGCGCAAACCTCTAAGTTTACAGACGGACAAGGGGACAGAGTTCACGGCACGTCTAGTCCGGAAATTTCTCGAGCGAGAGGGCGTGCATTACTACACCACTAATAATCCGGACGTGAAGGCGAGCGTCATGGAACGATTCAACAGAACTCTGAAAGGACGCATGTGGCGCTACTTTACCCGAAATAACACGTATCGCTACGTAGACGTCCTCCAAGATCTCGTCGACGCTTACAACGGCGCAAAACATTCCAGTATCAAGATGGCGCCCACCGACGTTTCAGAAACCGACGTGCTTCGTGTCAGAGATAATCTGTACGGTAAACGGGGTCCAAACTTGAATAGTAAGCCGAAACTCAAAGTCGGTGACACGGTGCGTATTAGCAAGGCCAAAATGTTGTTTGAAAAGGGCTACGAGAGCAATTGGAGCGAAGAGATTTTCAAAGTCAGCAGTGTCGTCATGCGACAACCAGTCGTCTACAGGCTGACCGATCTTGACGGCGAAGAGGTGGAGGGGACGTTCTACGAACCCGAATTGCAACGCGTTCGTCTTCCGGAAATTTTCAAAGTTGATAAAATACTACGTGTCAAGGGCAAAGGCGCCAGAAAGAAAGTGTACGTGCAGTGGAAAGGTTACCCCGCCAAGTTTAATTCGTGGATCCCTGCCAGTTACGTCAGCGCCCTACCATGAAGGACCAGTTTTACCTCACCTTGCCGAGCGACAGCTCTATGGGATATTTCCCGAAAAATACCCTCACGAATTTCACCACGCAACTACCCCATCGTCTCACGCTCGACGGCCTGTGGGAAGTCGCTCTCGCCGAATTCCAATATCCGTGTTCTTTCACCACCGTCCCGGAGGGCCAAAATATTGTATGGTTCAACTGGGTGGACGCCAACGGTGTGGAACAAATATTCAAGGATCACATCCCTCCTGGAAACTATAGCAATATCCAAGAATTGATTAAAGCCCTAAACGAAGTAGACGCGTTTAAAGGCGATAAAGGGGTTGTGTTCAAGTACACTAGCACCAACAAAAAAGTGGACGTTGTTTCTTCTTCACCAAATATACAGCTGCTGGAACTATCTAGTCAACTAAGTCTACAGCTAGGATTCGATCCTCAGACGAATCTGATCAAAGTCCCAAAGTCACCGTACGCCGCCAACATTCTACTAGGCTTGCCCTCGCAAATGTACGTCTACACTGATATCGTCGATCCTCAACCCGTGGGCGATATCGTGGCACCTCTTTTACGTATCGTCGGTATCAACAACACAAACTATCTCTACGGCATACATAAGACAGTTAGCTACGATCCGATGCACTACGTGCCAGTACTTAGAAGAGAAATTGAAAGCCTGGAAATCAATATAAGAACCGACACCGGTGAACCTGTACCATTCGAGTTTGGAAAAGTGTGCGTGAAACTTCATTTTCGACGACGCTCAACATGAACTGTCCCTATCAAAGATACTACGTCGACCAGGCTGGATCGGGTATATCTTCGATCTACCACGGTGTTCCCTATCAACGAGGGCACGGGATAGGAAGTTTTTTCAGCGGTCTATTCAAGAGCGTCGTACCGTTGCTGAGAAGCGGCGCCAGAGCCATCGGAAAACAGGCGCTTCACACGGGTATCGACGTGCTCTCCGACGTCGCCAATCAGCGTCGTCCTTTCAAAGAGGCTCTACGGCAGCGTGTCGGCGAGGCTGGAACAAATCTGAAACGCAAAGCGGAGCAGAAGATCGACACACTGATGACCGGATCAGGCTATAAGGGGCGTCGTAAGAAGCAACGACGTCAGTCTTCTGTCGTTGCCCGACGTAAAAAGGTCAAGAAAGAAGCGGTAGATATTTTCAGTTGAGATGTCGTTTCTACACCCCCAGTCCTGCGAGTGTGCCAGCAGTGAACTCGATCTATTTTCCGTCCCGCCCACGCAAACCAGTCTCGAAAGCGGGCAATGGCTCCAATACAAACCTGTCTCTTCCCTCACCGATGATTCACCCATCGAATTTACCGTCAATGGTCAAGGCGAGTTCTATATCGATCTCTCGCAGACTATGCTCTATCTCAGGGCGGCCATCGTGAAACCCGACGGTGGCGCTTTCAAAGAGACGGATCAAATCGCTCCCGTCAACAACTAGTTGCACTCGCTATTCACACAGGTGGATGTGTTTTTAAACCAAAAACTAGTCTCACCGCCCAGCAACACGTATGCTTATAGAGCGTACATAGAGACGCTGCTCAATTACAACAGCGAGGCCAAGAGAACGCATCTGACTTGCGGTATGTGGTTCGCAGACAGCCCCGGAACCTTCGAGGCGGTTAACGCCGTCAACAGAGGGTTTGAGGCTCGTCGCGGTCTCACCGCACAGAGCAAGACGGTGGATCTTTTGGGGTATCTACACGGTGACGTGTTTAACCAAGAGAAATACCTATTGAACGGCACCGAACTCAGAGTCAAGTTGGTCCGTTCCCGAGACGGGTTCAGTCTTATGGCCGTCCCTGAAATTCTAAACTTTAAGGTTCACATCGCTGAAGCCGGCCTTCTAGTGCGACGCGTCAAAGTGTCACCTTCTGTACTGTTGGCGCACGCCAAGGCGTTAAACGTCAGCCCCGCAAAGTATCCCGTCACCCGTGTGGAAGTAAAAACACTCACTATTCCCGCGGGCGTGCAAGGGAAATCACTGGACAACGTGTTCACCGGCCAGTTACCCAAGCGATGCATCGTGGGATTTGTATCGAACGCCGCGTTCAACGGAGACGCCACCAAGAACCCGTTCAACTTTCAAACGTACGGCATGAACCATTTCTCGCTGTACGTGGACGGGGAACAAGTGCCGTCGAAACCGTTACAACCCGATTACACAAACGGCAACTATGTAATGTCCTATCACACGCTGTTTTCTGGAACGGGTATACATTTCATGAACGAGGGTAGCGACGTCACACGTGAAGCCTTCCCTAAGGGATATCATCTCATGGCTTTCGATCTCACACCCAATCTCTCCGCCCACATCTCGTCGCATTGGAATTTGACGCGGCACGGTTCTCTGAGCATCGAAGTGAGCTTCGCCAGAGCTCTCACCGAAACCGTCAACTGTATCGTGTACGGGGAGTTTGCCAACATTATCACCGTCGACAAGGACAGAAACGTCGTGACCGACTATGGGAGTTAATATAAGCGGCTTCCCGCCCCTTACACTCGTCATTTAAATCATGGACGTCGTCGTGGATTTCCAGAGTTTCATCGACGACAACAACGAGTTTATCGTCAAGGAACTGAGTGTATGCGGAACATTACTTCAACATTGGGTGTTAAGGCCCCCGTTCGCTATCGATGAACTTTCAGCCGCCGCTAAAAAACAAGCCTACTATATCGTCAACCATCTGCACGGTATCCCCTGGGATAACGGTGATGTGGATTACACCATGCTAGAATCCCTCATCTCCCGCGCCACGACGCGCGCAGAAACCGTCTACGTCAAAGGAGCGGAAAAGAAAAAGTTTCTGGCCAGATACACGCCTACGCCCATCGTAGATCTGTACGACAGAGGTTGTCCTTCTTTGAAAACACTTAAATTGGGGCGCATCATGTGCACAGCGCACAGTTCTGTGCGGAATTTCTGTTCGGCCTCCATCGTTTTGGGACTTCGAGACTGGATGATTGAAGATGGACACGCACACCATAAGACGTGCGCTGAAAACAAGCCCATGGTTCCGTTCTGTACGGTCGGGTGTTTTCCCCGCTGATCAACTACCCGCGAGAATAGCGCGACCTGCAGCTATCGTCGTCAACACCGATCCACACACCGAGCCCGGCAAGCATTGGGTCGCCATCTTTATCGATAAGAACGGTGCGGGAGAATACTTTGACAGCTACGGTTTTCCACCCCGTATAAAGTCACATCTGGCATTTATACGCAAAAACACTTGTCGCACGACTCATAACACGATACAACTTCAAAGCGTAGCCTCGGACGTTTGCGGACATTACTGTCTCGTGTACCTTCTCTATCGCGCCCAGAACATTCCGATGAAAACTTTCCTCGCCCTATTCTCGCCCACCGATCGTGCCGCCAACGACGCTAACGTGTTGAGATATTACAACACATTTTTCAAGACTGTGGGTTCCTGCCGCCGCCGCCCTGCAAGAGGGTGCGTCCAATCGGCGTGCGCCTATAAAAGGGGCGCTCCGATGGCCTGCTGGGCATAATCATGTAAGGCCAAGACGTATGCGCAAGGCAGGTGAAGCCGCTCGCCGTCGCCGGTATTTTCAACACTCTATTTCCGCTGGACGCGGTCGACGCCAAGCGAGTCATCGTCGGCATGAGCGTCCAGAACGACTTTACGCCCTATGTCCAGCTAGAAAAATGCGGCGGGAACTGCGCCGTGTTCAACCGTACAGAGTGGCAAGAACTGGGCGGCTACAAGCAGGTCATATCAAAGTTTTTCACCAACACGCATCCTCCGCAGAAGATCACTCTGACTAACCATGAAATCTCCCTGAGACGTATGTGCGGTGACCGTATGGTGGTCATCAGCGAAAAACAGGACGCGGGACTCAAACGGGTCGCCTATCTAGCACCTAGCTGGGCGCGTCTCTGCGATGTGTGGGACCTCATCGACGCAGCCGTCGACCGCAGGGATATGTGGTCGACACCTGTCGCGCGCTATTGCAACGATCTGATCGACACGCTCGTCGTAGATGTGTGCGACGAATCGGCGGACGTCATCGACCTCGATCAGCCTACGGTGGAAACGCACATCAGAAACCTGGATCTCCTCAGTGCTACCTACTATACACGACAAGTCGTCGGTTTGGACTATTACATGCTGGATTGTGAACTGAAAACAATTTTACTGACACATCTAAGAGTCACTGTAGAAAAACGCATGAACGAATATATGCGTCATTCTTGTAAAAGTGTATAATATGTCTGTAAAAACCTTTAATGTATAATAAATGTATGTTTTGTAATATAGTGTTTTATTCAAGCAAAAAAAAAAATAAATAAAAAAAAAATGTAAAGTCCTCCTAAGCTAATGGCTGCCCTGGGGGTAACTAACAAGTTACAATAACACCGGGACACAAGCACGGTGGAACGAGGATGTCAGACAAACACGTACAGGATACAGGTTGCTATAACAACACTGCTACGAGGATGTCAGACAAGCACGTACATGTTCAAGGATACAGGTGACGTCACAACAGGATACAGATTACAACAACAGGTGACGTCACAACAGGATACAGGTTACAATAACAACGCGTAACACCCGGGACACAAGCACGGTGGAACGAGGATGTCAGACAAGCACGTACATGTTCAAGGATACAGGTGACGTCACAACAGGATACAGATTACAACAACAGGTGACGTCACAACAGGATACAGGTTACAATAACAACGCGTAACACCCGGGACACAAGCACGGTGGAACGAGGATGTCAGACAAACACGTATAGGATACAGCTTGCTATAACAACACTGCTACGAGGATGTCAGACAAGCACGTACATGTTCAAGGATACAGGTGACGTCACAGATTACAATAACAACGGCGGGGGTGGGGGGCAGGGGCGGGGGCAACAGGATACAAGTTGCAATAACAACAACATGTTACGTCACAACCGGACAATAACAACGCCTGAGGGCTGTACCCATACGCCGTGCTAGCTACTGGTACATTACATCTAAATTATTAACGAAGCTAAATTAAGATTTATTATTAGCAAATAGGTTACGATAAAATATGTAGGCCACATCCGGATGAGATTTTGTATAAAAGCCCTCGGAATTTGAACATTTTCTTATTCTACTTCTGATATTCAATCGGTAAGAAGATACAAAAATGAGCTTCAATCGCACAACAGGAGGTTTGCCTGACAGAGTAAACGAAGGTATGTAAGCATAGTGGACAACATTATTTATGTTAGCAAGTGTTACACATTTTATAACTATTGACCCCCTAACATTTAGATTATGAATTTAACTGCGACCTTCATTTTTTTGTCAGTACTACTAAATTTTATAGACAATTTTTAAATACGGTTGACTCATATTAACAGTGACTTTATTGTATTTTAGTTTATTAAATAAAAATATTAACAGTTACTTTTTTTCATTTAAACCGTATAGCCCTTTTAAATAATGAAGAATAATACAAACAGCGACTTTATTTAATAATTTATGTTTTTTCTTCTAAACTTTATATCCATTTTAAAATAATAATCAGGAGTAATATTAACATTGGACGCTTTCTTGAGTGACTGTATGCAATGCAAATATCTTTCACAGTGTATGTTTTATTAAGATTTACCGAAGGCTGACCCGGAGGGGACGAGGGAGCATCCCATCAGGGCCATGTTGGAGATCTTTACAGAGGACAGAGTTTGTTTGGCTGAAATAGCTGCATCACATGGCAAGTTTTGTAACTAAACTGTTTATTCAGGCAGACAGGACTTTTTTTTTGACCCTCCTCGAATCGAAACCTCCCAGATATTTTGTTTTCAGTGGTAGAGGGGTGAGATTCATTTAAAGGTAGTTTACAAATAGGTTGTTTTAGGGCGGTGTACAAATAACCCTGGGACTAAACAACTTAGAATGAGTGGGTGGATTGAAGAGTGTAACAAGATAAAACCCCCCAGAGTTCTTTGGTCAAACTACTGACATGTAAACAATGTGCCATCATTATATTTTAGAACACTGTGAGCTCAGAGGAGTAGAACATACCACCCGTCCCACGACCGTTCCTCAGCGGATGGAAGGTGTTTGTACCGTCAGCCGCTACAATGACGACATCTATAGGGATCTGGATGAGATTGACAGTATTCTATAAGTAATTTTATGGCACGCACACTAAGCATGAAATATGGAAGTTACAGCAGTGGAACTAATGTGGATAGATTATACTTTTACTCTCTATGTGTGTTGAAGTTAATGACTGCATTCAATAGGTTTGTTTCTTCCCCCCTCCCGCCCCATCATTAGCGATGTGTTTCTTAATCCACTGTCATCCACAATGACAGCTATAGTGGGATTTTGGTAGAAAGAACAGAATTTATGTCAAATCATGTGATCCACAACTTTGATATTGAATGCAAACACAAGTTTGTGTTTCTAAACTGCCAGAATCCCACAATTTAACATATTCATACGTCAAGTCATGTGATCTGCATCTGTAACCTTTATAGATACTATAAATACCTATAAATAATACAACTAATAGAGTAAAACGCTACCAATGTTAACCAAAATTGTCCAATAAGACAATCCCACATTTTATTAAAATTTAATGCTGTGGCCGTATCAAAATATGACATTATTTGATAGAGGAACGCAAGATCTATGTGTCTATTTTATTAATTCAATCTCAGAAGTAACACCTTTTTTTTATAAAGTGTCATAGAAATTCTTAAAAAATTTTAAACTTAAAATTTAATTTTTAAAAATGGCTAGAGACCTGTTGTTAACGTTCGCCAACATTTTGTTGAAAACCATATTTAAAAGTATCAAACCCCTTCTTAAATAAAGCGGTATTTCTAAACGTCTGTAACGCGTCTCAATGCTCTCCCCTTAAGGTAAAGTTATTATTCAATTTCAATGAGCAGAAAGTACAAACGGTAAGGATTCAGGAATGTCAAATTCTTTTTATCCCTGTGTCTTACTACCTGTTTGGGTTAAAGGCTTAAACACCAACTACCTTAATGGTTTTAGAGATTAGGAAGGTTATATTTATAGGAAGTGTACCCGCATTTGCGCAGAGGGTTAATAGAAAACCATTTTGAAAAAACTACCCTCGGTACACCCGAACCTCGATTCCCCCGTTATTGGCAGTCTAGTCCAAACCTTAGACCACGTGACCACAGAAGCAGGTAATGTTAATGTTCATAACACTATCTCACATATAATGTGATATTTATATTCAGATTAAATACCGTAACTAGCAGTGTGCACTTTCCGAAGATACCCGAAGTTTTTAACTTCATAGATAAAGCTAAATAGCTTTAGTTAGGCCAAATGATTTTAATCCATGACTTCAGGCTAAAAGATTCGATGCCAACCGACTTTCTTATGAGTTAAATTACTTTCGGCCAACTGAATTTTGGTGAATCTAACAACGTTAACTATTTTTATTGGAAATTTATTTTAGGCCAAATGGTCTAACGCGTTACTCTCATGCTATACTGAATTACAGGACGGTGAGGTCAAGGTTCGAATCTTAGAAGGGCCTTTTCCACTAATTGTTTTCCCACATGTGAATGAAAATTTAATCTCAAATTCTACCCGCCTCATCTCTATCCTATTAACGTAAAGATTGTTTGCTTATAGCCCCAAACGAGTAATAAAACGCTTTACCCAAAAAACAAATGGTACAGTGCACCGTACAGAATTTCCCTTTCTTTAATCTCAAATTAGAGACATTCACTAAAATCTCATAAGATTTGGGAAACGCAATGATATATATTGTTGCAGAAACACTCCACCAAAGAGCATAAATGTAATAATATGGAAGGTTACAATTTTTTTATAAAATCATATTTAAAAAAATAGTTTTTTATTCAATATTATTAGAACTTTATAACTAGATAATTATTTCATATCTCAAATAGTTACAGAGATATTATCAAAATTGGGAATTTTTGTTTATGTGAAGTACCCTCAAAGTTATGTTCATGTAAAAATGAAAATTACAATTTTGTTTTCAATAATAAACACTGTCTAGATACAAAATATCAAAATCATTAAAGTGGATTTTGAGAAAATAGATTGTGTTCTCCGTTAGCGCTTCAGTAAACTACCCCTAAGTTTAGGGCTGGATATCTAATTTCAAACACTCTTTGGGGGAAACTTATGCAAACTCTAGATATGAAGTTTAAGCGCGACTGGTAAGATTGTTTCGGCTTTAATCGGAGAGACAGACAGACAGACAGACAGACAGACAAACGTCAACTTAAAAACAACCTTTTCCGTTTCAAGGGGTCATGAAACGTCGACATTTATCAAAATATCGAGTCCGATTTTTTTGACGATCACAATACTTCTCTCTCCAAGGGGTTGAGGAAAAGTAAAAAGTTATCGAACAATTTAGATCAAAGGCAAATTATACTCCTAATTTCAATAGACTTGTAGGGTTGAGACTACAATGCAATCGCAGGTACGGTCATTATGTAACCTCCAGTCACCTCCTGAGTAATCATGGTGTTTGCACGCTACAACCCTTGCACTGTGGGCATTGATCGACCTTCATTACCACCTCACGTGTATGGCCCACTAACCTCCCATGACATTCGTGTAGTTGTACAAATAATACGTGGGTTCAACCAACTCTGTAGGGCGCTGGGAGGGATAGCGTGATCACTGAGGAATAATAACAAAGAAAACGGAACATTTTTAGCTGGCAAACTATTCACAGCTATTGTTAAACGTTAAAAGAACAAAACTTTGGTTTGTTGTTCGAGTTTAGGTTGTTCCAAACATCTCTGATTGAGGACAGGTAACCATTCGTCCTCAACTACTGAAATAATCACGTTAGTTCTGGCTGGTGGAAACCATTCCTCCTCAACTACTTACATAATAACGTTAGTTCTGGCTGGTGGAAACCATTCCTCCTCAACTACTTACATAATAACGTTAGTTCTGGCTGGTGGAAACCATTCCTCCTCAACTACTTACATAATAACGTTAGTTATGGCTGGTGGAAACCATTCCTCCTCAACTACTTACATAATAACGTTAGTTATGGCTGGTGGAAACCATTCCTCCTCAACTACTTACATAATCACGTTAGTTCTGGCTGGTGGAAACCATTCCTCCTCAACTAATTTCATAATCACGTTAGTTCTGGCTGGTGGAAACCATTCCTCCTCAACTACTTACATAATCACGTTAGTTCTGGCTGGTGGAAACCATTCCTCCTCAACTACTTACATAATAACGTTAGTTATGGCTGGTGGAAACCATTCCTCCTCAACTACTTACATAATAACGTTAGTTATGGCTGGTGGAAACCATTCCTCCTCAACTACTGAAATAATAACGTTAGTTCTGGCTCGTGGAAACCATTCCTCCTCAACTACTTACATAATCATGTTAGTTCTGGCTGGTGGAAACAGTGGCGCATTCAGAAATTTGTTTTGGGGTTGAGGGTGTGGGGGCACATGTAGGTGCTACAGCTTCCTAACCACCTAATTCCAAAAGTCACGTGAGTATAATATGACTCTAGAAGCTGTTTTGATATTTTTTTATTGACTGAGGGGATTGAAGGTACTGTTTTAACTTCACCGTTTGGAATTTTGTTTATCTTTTCATATGCCTAACTATTTATTCCGTGTTTATTGCCTAGTGCAAGGACAAATTTTTACGAAATTTTGCATTGACATATTAAAAAAAAAATATTTTTGACATCTGTTGCGAGACCGATATTTCAAACCCCGCGATTGACCGTTGTTCTCCACGAATATAAGGTACTTTTGAATATAGCCTTTTTTTGGTCCAACCTGATCACCAAGGGAAAATATTATCATCTTTAAATCCAAGAAGAAATTATAGTATACTTCGCTCAGCACAGTCAACTACTTGAGATGCCAGAAATGAATGAAAATCTGTTGAAAGCAGTGTTTTATGTTCGTACAAAGATTCAATAAGAAACACGGACTCGCCCCCACTCCCTCCCCCTCCACACTCCAGATTATATCACGTGCCATCTTATGTAACCGCGATATATAATACCCGAGATGAATGATCAGTGCTTAAAATAAATGCCAGTTTTTCTTTCGACACTGCTTCGCTCGCTGATGATATACATCTAATTTTATTGCTGAGGGAACTGCATGCTTACTATTGAGCAACAGCGTTGTCATTCTTTTGTTTTCCGTGATCAGTCTTCCTTAGAATATATATCAAATTTGGCAATGCTGGGTTGTCGTTGTTGCCAGTAGTAGTTGTTTCTTCCCCAGCACGGTCGTAAAGTTACAGCAGTCTGTTTCTCGTGTTACTAATAGCTAGCTCAAAAACATTAACTAAATAAACACTCATATTTTATTAGTACTCTGTGTAGAAAAATATTGGTTATAGATCAAGTTAAGATTTGGTGTGTATCTGTATGTGTTTGTTGTGGTTTTTTTTGCCTTAAGGTTGTGGAATTATAGTTTTATGTGCATATTAATATATTTATTTGAATAATAGTGTATTGTTAACAGTCAAAATATAGCAGAAATTATGGAATCTTTAGCTTGTTACAAACAATTACATTCCAAGAGGAAAATATTAAGACGTAAAGAAAGGGCAATGTTGTTAAGAGTCTACACCTCTTTCGTTAAGATGAAACTGCTTCAGTAAATCAAGCGGCAATTCAGACTACAGAAGCTACAGCTGTGTCTTATAAGTAATAATCTCAATTAAACAAGAATTCAAAACTAAAGGAAAGGTACTGACACCAATAAAAAAGGAAATAACTGCACTCAAATGCAGCGTTAGGATAAATATGACTATTTTATTCAAGCAGCAATTTGCAGAAAGGTGCATTCACTTTACGGTAACAATGAATTACCTACCTTAAACAAAATTAAAGCTTTGAGTGATTTTAATAGTAACCTTCCTAAGTTTCTGATTAAGAACAAGTAAGAATGTAATTTACAGCATTCAGTATTAAATGCACGTTATAATCTAGTTGTTTGTATATAAATTATGAGGAAAAAAGCTTCATACATAAAATAGCTTTAAGCATAACTACATGGGGAATATAGAAAGTTAACAAACTTCAATTTTGAAACAAAAAATACGATTGTGGAAATAGTTAGTGTTTCTAGAAAAGGCTGTACACCGATAGGAAATGTTTTTGCCTGTCAATTGAACTCCCTAACCTCACCATGACGCATTGTTTACAATGAGGGATTTCCAAGTAAACCCTCCTTCTTCACTCCCCAACAACCGAAAGCTAGAAGGTTTGGCAACCGGTAACAGAGAGAGAGAGAGAGCGCGAAGATAAATCTCCATAAGTCCTGCAGTTCCCTCAGCTATGAAATTAGGTGTAGCATGATGCTATATAGCTTACTATAGTTCTCTGAAATATAAGGAGCACAACAGGAGTCCATTCTCGGTTCGATAAGTATTTTATGAGTTTACTGGAAAAAGGCAGAATCAAACGTACCGTACATAAAGATTTAGAGTTTTATAATATGTTTATATCCATATTTATTTTATCTTAAGATCCAAAGAGAAATATTAAGAGTGTAGTAAAGATAAACACATGAAGGGAGCGATGTCTATTATTCACAGAACTACTAGTAAGACTGTAGTAACAATAAACACATGAAGGGAGTGATGCCTATTATTCACAGAACTACTAGTAAGACTGTAGTAACAATAAACACATGAAGGGAGCGATGTCTATTATTTACAGAACTACTAGTAAGACTGTAGTAACAATAAGCACATGAAGGGAACGATGTCTACTATTCACAGAACTACTAGTAAGACTGTAGTAAAGATAAACACATGAAGGGAGCGATGTCTACTATTCACAGAACTACTAGTAAGACTGTAGTAACAATAAACACATGAAGGGAGTGAAGTTTACTTTTCACAGAACTGCCAGTGGTTCCCTAGGTCATTTGAATAATGTAAATAGATAATAATAGTAAAAATCAATCTAATGTTCTAAATTCAAATACTCCCTTTTGATTATTGTATAAAGTCTGAACAAAATAGTTTGCCCCCAAAAAAGATTTATTTGGAACTCTATAACTATTTTGATAACATTTGACCTTAAAAACAAGTTAATTACAGTTTCCAAATGCGTACAGAATTGTATAAATTTTGAACGAAATCAAAGTGTATATAATTTTTAATTTCTAATATCTAGAGAAAGTATTGTAATCGGGAAAATGTTTGACTTAGATGTTATTATGAATCCTTACGTTGCATGTCAGTTCGAACCCAAAAAAGTGGCTTTTACAATTCTGTATTTCCCCATGTCTGTCTGTCCCCATGTCTGTCTGTCCACATGTCTGTATGTCCACATGTCTGTCTGTCCACATGTCTGTCTGTCCCCATATCTGTCTGTCCACATGTCTGTCTGTCCACATGTCTGTCTGTCCCCATGTCTGTCTGTCCCCATGTCTGTCTGTCCACATGTCTGTATGTCCACATGTCTGTCTGTCCACATGTCTGTCTGTCCCCATATCTGTCTGTCCACATGTCTGTCTGTCCACATGTCTGTCTGTCCCCATATCTGTCTGTCCACATGTCTGTCTGTCCACATATCTGTCTGTCCCTATGTCTGTCTGTCCACATGTCTGTCTGTCCCCATGTTTGTCTGTCCACATGTCTGTCGGTCCCCATGTATGTTGGTCCCTGCCCACATGTCTCCAACGGTTTAATGGACTTGGTTCAAACCTGTAATTTGGATGTTACTCGCGTCTACTCAGTGATTGCTCTATAACCTCTAAATATATATTATTATAGAAAAAATATTTAAAGAATGTGTTTAGAATGTTTATTTAAGGAGTGTTTGATATGACAAATAAAACTGTATATTTTTTGGAATATGACAGATTATTAAAAAATAGGATTATTTTAAAAAGTGGATCTAATGATTTGGTTTAAAATGGTTATCTGTAAAGTTTTTAAAATTATAAATAATTATCTAGATTATATTTGCTTTTCCGAAAAGTATTTATTTAATAGTAGCTTATTGAAGGCTGGATTTTGAAATTAGTGAAGCATTTTTAAGATTGTTCTAGTAACTTTGTTCAAAATTAAAATTTGGGGACCATTTTAGATGATCAATAATAATGTATGCTGATTTTTCTAAAATAAACAGATTTTAAGGTGGTTTATTACTACATATTTTAGACCATTTTAAATGTCTTGAAAATTTCCTTTAAGATTGAGTTCAAATTGGAGAATATTATCAGGAAATAGCTTTAAATGATAAATAAGAATATATTTTTATTTTTACAAATTAATATAAATAATTCTAGGGTATCTTACAAATAATTTATTTTTGAAAACTATATATTTAAACAAAATAATATTAAAACAAATTTTATTTATGAAAAATGTTTATTTTGATTAAGAAAAAGATGGGTTGGTTTTTCTGAGGAAAACTTACTTAGGGGTATTTAAATGAAAACCCATTTTTGAACATTTTGTTCCACGCTTTAATACACCATATGAGAAAGTTTGCATGAGTGTGTCCCACCATTTATTCATCCTGTTTGTAAAAGTATTTTTATTTGTAAGAAATCTTAATTCCTCATCGGCTCCGTGCTGTGGCTAAGACGTCTAAGGCAATATACGTCAACGCGTTGAATAACCAGACTTTGATAGCTTTGTCAGTTTGAATACCGTGCTCATGGCACTAAATATGGCACTCAGTGCAGTAAATCCATTCTTTTCCCCTCCTGTCTGTTGGATAGGCCTGTTTGCAGTCAGGACAGTAGCAATCATCTTCAGTGTCCTGTTTATCTGTAGAAACTTTCAGAGCCCTAGCAGACTATTCTTGAATTGACTATGAAGATGACTTTACCAACTTCTTCCTTTTCTCTATTCCATTCTTTTTCGTTGTCTTTTGGACCCTTATCCGTATTGCTAGCTCATTTTACCCTTTCAGATGTTGCTTTGTCCCTGGTTCAACTGCTTCCTTCAATTTATTTGAACTTCTTTTTATCTTTCTCTGTTATCTTCTTCACACAGCTGGTTCTTGAAAGGTGAACTTGTAAATAAAGCAGCAGAAGAGCTTGTTCCTCATCTTTATTTAGTTGTTTGGGTTTGTAATTTTAGGAAAGGAGGAGGGATGCTATCAAGTGGCATTATTTTAAGATACCAAGATGTGACGAATGAATAGGCCTACTTCTAGATTGTTGGATGCTATTAGGCCCAAATCGCTTGATGCCGGTTTTTGGTTCAGATGTATCGTCAACAGCAGTAGACTCATGCGGTTTAAAAATATGTTTTGCAATATGGAATATTTAGTGGAAACAAAAACCAAACGAAAAACATTTACGTAATTTAAGTGATCTTAATTTTCTCCGACTCTTATCTTGGCCAACAGTTGGTTAACATTTTAAAAGTCTGAAGTCACTAGTAACTGGAAAATATTTTGTTCCTAGCTATCAGTATTTTGTGCACCACATCCCACTAATATCCGGGCTACCCACACATTTACAGTAATGGGACAATGATGAGGAAGGTAGAATTTAGAGAAATTGTACCTATACTCGTAGGGTTTAGATTATTATTAACAACCAACTCATGAGCTGGACATCGAGAACATGGACGTATTGTACAAGTGTTTAAAAAAAGAGCAATTAGTAATGGATGGATTGATTTGTTGTCAGTCCACTAATCAAGTCGCTAGTCCCAGAGTCGTGGGAACTGCCGTGCCAAGCACCACGTGACTCACATCTCGACCTCCAGGTAGTAGTAGAGTGTAAAACAAGATTAAATGAACTGACACGCAATGACCTCGCTACCCCCCAGGAAAGGGTCAATCACCTCAGAGAATGTACGGCACAAGACGGAGAAGGTATGGAAATCAATCGAGTAGAAGAATACGGGAAGATTTCAGACAGCAGAATAGCTGGAGATTAATAATTACTAATATACTATATACCAATAATAATTCAACTAATTATTAGTTAATATTAGGTAAATATAATGTAGATGAAGTAAATTATGTTCTATGACTTGTAATGAAAACCGTGGACAATTATAAACACGTCGTAGCGAATAAAGAAATGACAATTTTATCTACAATACATGAACATTTGTAAAGTAATTAAATGACTGGATAAATCATATACTATATTATGTTTTAATGTAAATATTTACACAGAATGCCTTAATAGGCTCTTTGATCGATATTTTAAGATCTTCATACACTATGTTATAAATCAGGGATGGCCAAACTCTTTGGAAGCAGTGTGCCACTTATTACGTCAATCTTTCCAATTATTTGCATTTTGGTTGTTCACATAGCGTACACATTAAGCTACACTAGTTGTAAAAAGAACAGTACTTAAATATAGTTAAAAATAGCGTGTGTCTAATTAGATATCACAATTTAATTGATTACAAATTATAAACGGTTTTTCTATAACATTATGATTTTAGAGAGCTTTAACGGTATACAGGTGAAAAATTTAAAACATTTTACAATAAGCAAAGCCAATGAACAGAATTATTTTAGTTAATTTGTTACATTATTTATATAACATAATTAAAACTGATAAGGTTGGTTATGAATTAAATTTAATATAATTAAATATCAAGTGCTCATAAAATATACATGCATTCTTTAAATAAAAACTAGATGTGTTTCTTCTTTGCAATAGAAAATGGTTTGCACATGGTTGTGGGTAGATATTATGTCAGATGGAAATTTGTATACACATTTTCTCTTTATTTAAAAAAAATGGAATCATTTCGTTTTAAAAATAACCTTCTTCTATTGGATTAGCACTTTTTTAAAATATAATGTTGGCAACTTTGTCGTGAACGAGCGCGGGAGATAAGGTATTGTAGGCAAACTGGCAGCACGGTGTGAGCGCTAGAAGTATTTGTTCTAACCACAACCCTCGATAGTCAAGCCATTCTTGCTGATCCAACCAAACTGAGAAGTTTGTAGCGCTCATGAGTCCAGTCATTATTCAGTCGAGAGTAGCCAAGTAGTTTGGACAAATCATTTTAACTAACTGTATTCCTTTTAATTGGTAATTTGGGAGTGAGGTTTTAAAAATATATTTAGAGATCGCCATGTATAGAATATAATTATTTATATAGTAAAATGCATCTTAACTTATTGAAATCTTATATATAAAAATGGATGGCTAAATGTGTTGCTAACCGCAAAACTCGAGAACGGCTGGACCAATTCGGCTAATTTTTTTTTCTAATATTCGTTGAAGTCCGTGGAAGGTTCTTATGAAGAGAAAAATTGGAAAAATTGCACTGAAAAACGTAAAAACCACATTTTTCAAACTGTTTCTAGCTGTCAATTATAGGGATGGCGAACTGAGATAGATTAATCGAAGAATCGATTTTTTTGGGTCGTGAAGATCGATTTGAGCAATGAATCGATTAAGTGAATCGATCTCAAGTCACCCTAAAATCGACTTTCAATTCATTTACTTACTGTTTCGTTTTATTCAAATAAAACAAGAGTACCAAACCATAATATAAAGAAGAAACATTTGAAATTTAATTAGTAACTTTAAATGCATCAGTAGATTTGACACTTTCTCTTTCTACGTTGTACAGTTTGACTTTGACAGTTTTTCAGTAGATTCTCAATTAGTGCGTGTTATTTTCTTGGTTGTTTTTAAATCGTGTTATTTTCTTGGTTGTTTTTAAATCTTCGCTTCTCAATCAGTAATGAAGCAATTTGGCGCATTTTTTCTTTTCCCATTCATGAAAGACATCCCATTGTTGTTCACTTAGCCATACACTTAGAAAATGGTCAAAGAGTATATTTCACGGCACTAAACGCATTACAACGAGCTGTTCAACCACCATCTACAACCTTGACCTGTTTTTTTTGAAATGTGTCAGAATGATGATTTCACCCAAACACTGCTATACTCCGAAATGCCAAAATATTATACTTGGAATCAATTCTCAAAGAAATTTCAACCACGGAAACAAGGAAAACCAGTTCCAGGTTACCCAAATGTGTATTCCACCGATGCAATAGGTCGAATTTATTCAGTCCATCCAAGCAATAATGAGTGTTTTTATATGTGATTGCTATTAGTCAATGTTCGAGGCCCAACATCATTCCAACATTTACGAACTGTTAATGGTGAATTGTGTGGCTCTTACAGAGAAGCCTGTCAACGTTTGCAACTATTAGAAAATGACGCTCATTGGGATCAAACTCTCAATGATGCTATAATTTCTTCACAAGCTCATAAAATACGAGCATTGTTTTCTATAATTATATCAACATGTTTCCCATCAAAACCAATTGATTTATGGATCAAATACAAAGATGATATGTGTGACGATATCTTGCATCAAATGCGCATTAGAACAGGAAATCCAAATTTACAAGTCAGTGAGGAAATTTACAACGAGGCGTTAATATCAATTGAGGACATGTGCTTGATGATGACAAACAAAGTATTATCTCAATTAGGCATGGCCGCGCCCAATCGCCCGATGCACGACGCTTTTAATCAAGAGTTGAAACGAAAAAAACTGTACGATCTCGATGCTTTAAGAGAATCAGTTCGAATAAATCTTCCGCTGTTGAACCAACAACAAAAGTATGTATTTGATACTCTTATGGAAGTTGTACATGATGGAAGTGGAGGGATTTACTTCTTAGACGCTCCCGGTGGTACAGGAAAAACTTTTTTAATTTCTTTGATTTTAGCAACAATTCGCTAACACAATGAAATTGCACTCGCACTTGCTTCATCAGGCATTACAGCTACATTGTTGGAAGGCGGTCGAACAGCCCATTCAGCGCTAAAATTGCCGTTGAATATGCAAAGCAACGAAACTTCGATCTGCAACATTTCGAAGAACTCTGCAATGGCAAAGGTTTTGCAGCCATGTAAATTAATAGTGTGGGATGAATGCACGATGGCATATAAAAAGTCTTTGGAGGCATTAGACCGAACCATGCAAGATCTGCGGAGCAATCAAAACCGATTTGGTGGTGCGATGGTTTTGTTAGCAGGAGATTTTCGTCAAACATTGCCAGTGATTCCACGGTCAACGCCAGCTGATGAACTTAATGCATGTTTAAATTCTCCGTTTTGTGGAAACACGAAAAAAAACTAAATTTAAGCAAGAATATGCGTGTCGAGTTGCAAAATCATCGATTTAGAGAAATATTTTCAAAACAACTCATTCACATAGGTAATGGCAACTTCGCTTTAGACTTTTTCACTGGCTGCGTTAACTTTCCTGACAATTTTTGTCAGTTTACTGATTCAAAAACCGAACTCATTCAAAAGGTGTTCCCAAACGTTGCTAAAAATTACAGAGATCATATTTGATTGAGCGAACGAGCTATATTGGCTCCCAAAAACATTGATGTAAATGAATTAAATTTCAAAATTCAAAATGAAATTGCCGGTGAATTGAGGACACACAAATCAGTTGATTCCTCTACTAACCAAGATGATGTCGTTAACTATCCACCCGAATTTTTGAACTAGCTGGATTTGCCAGGATTGCCGCCTCACAATCTTCGATTAAAGGTCGGATCGGTGATCATAATGTTACGAAATATCAACCAACCGCGTCTTTGTAACGGCACACGGCTAGCGGTGAAAAAATTACTAAACAACGTGATCGAAGCAACCATTCTAAAGGGAAAGAATAAAGGAGAAGAAGTTTTGATACCACGCATCCCAATGATTCCGACTGACATACATTTGAATTTAAACGACTGCAGTTTCCAGTGCGGCTTGCTTTCGCTATGACCATAAATAAATCCCAGGGGCAGTCATTGAGTGTTTGCGGCATTAATCTTGAAAATCCATGTTTCTCGAATGGCCAATTGTATGTTGCCTGTTCCCGTGTTGGAAAACCATCAGCTTTGTTTGTTTACGCGCCAGGTAATCAAACAAAAATTATCGTGTACCATAAAGCATTACAATGAAAAAATCATTTAACACAATATTACTTAAGTATTGCAGTGTACGAAATAGAAAACTGAATTTTGTAAGTAGTTGTTGTTTATGATTATGACATTAAAAATACATAGAAAAGTATATTAACATTATGCAAATTTATTGTTTATTCCACGGTAATTATTTGATAGTAAATAAATAAAATGATCAATCTGAAATACGTTTATATTCAATTTTATGTTTAAATTACACATTTGTGACTGTATAGTATCACAAACTTAATTGTCCTGGTGACCATTACTGAAAACTAAAGATGTCATCATGACATGTGCACTTTATAAACGACGCCATCACCAGAACTTGACCAGAAAAGATAAGTTTGTGGAACTGCCACAGTTCAATAGAGTTTGACAGAATGACGTCTGTCGGGTTAGCTAGTTGTAAATAAAATTACATCGAAGCTTTTTTGTTTGTAATATTTTTTAAAGATGAATAAGCTGCAATATATTCTAAATAGTGATATATTAATTTATCAGTATAGTATAGTAATTAAAATACTAGGATCTGATAAACCAAATTTAATTTATTGAAATGGGTTTCAAAACAAAAAACATTTACTAAATATATTCTTGACTATGTGGCTGCCATTCAATCAATATTCTATGTATTGTTTACCTTGCTTGCTCTCTTGTAAGGAACTAATGAGACTATTTCATATATAAAAATTAAACGCAAGACAATTCACATTTCTTCTAGAATACCATTACTGTCAATGTTAGGTCTGGTAAACCTACACTGTTTGTTTAGTTTGAAGAGTAACGAGATTACCTCGCCAGGTTCACTGTGGTGTAGCTTTGTGGTAAGTAGATCTAAACAGTTACTTTTCATGTGTATATGTGGGTCTACATATATATATATATATATATATATATATATATATATATATATATATATATGTTATGTGTGTGTCATGTTGATTACATTAAATTTTATATAGACCAATATCTTTATGTTGGTAATGTTTTGATATAATTAAAAATATGTATATATATGCAAAATATTAATTAAAATTTTGATTTTGTGAACACCATAGTTTTTACAACACCAGCTGCCACTGCTTGCAATAATCGATTCCTTACAAAACATCATTTTCACTTGGTTGTGAAAATTAACACCAGAAGCACCACCGATCCACGACAAGAATTAAATTGATTTCCTTTTAATGTATACAATATGGCACCGTTAAATTAACTTTGGGTTGGTCTAAATTTATTAAAACAGATAAGTAATTCAAAATATTAATTATATACCTTCTTTCCTTATAAAATAAAAATAAATTTAGTGATTACTGACACATATAACCGATATATTATTTAAACTATTAACATTAACAAATATTACTCTGACCATCAACCAACGGACTCTTTAAAATCTTAGACGATATTATTTTACAATAGTAAAGTATTAGTAAGTTAGGGGTGAATTTTATAAAATATCACAAAATATGTATTTTCTGGTACTCAAGCAATGAAATTAAAAGCAGTTTGCTACAGCAGTGTGTGGTATTTTCATTGCTCAATGACTAAGTAGAGCAATACTGTACCAATCCAATTGCCTCTAATCCTTGGTGTTGTATAGTATTACCTTATTAAGTGTTTTCTAGCTCCTGATTTTCTATGAAACATAACTACAGCTGAAAACGAGGTGACTTCGCCATGTTGTAGTCAGAGGGATGATGAGCATCATATCTACATGTTACTATAAAATACTAGTTTAGGACTATAAGCATTTTTATTTCTTTTGATCCAAGGTACCTCAAGTTCATTGACAGGTAGTTGTGGCTGTTTTCTTTTTGCCAAGTTCTGTTGTGTGTAAGTATATGTTAAAACAGGGAGCTATCCCTGTGCATGAAGGGAGTCTAGTTTGTGACTAGATGGAAATAAACTTTCTACATGTCTAGATAACATTTAGTTTGTGACTAGATGGAAATAAACTTTCTACATGTCTAGATAACATTTAGTTTGTGATGAGATGAGATGTAAATAAATGTTAATTACATGCCTAGATAACATTTAGTTTGTGACTAGATGTAAATAAATGTTAATTACATGTCTAGATAACATTTAGTTTGTGACTAGATGTAAATAAGGTTTAATTACCTGTCTAGATAATATTTAGTTTGTGGCTAGATGTAAATAAAGGTTAATTACATTTCTAGATAACATTTAGTTTGTGACTAGATGTAAATAAAGGTTAATTACATTTCTAGATAACATTTAGTTTGTGACTAGATGTAAATAAGGTTTAATTACCTGTCTAGATAACATTTAGTTTGTGACAAGATGTAAATAAAGGTTAATTACCTGTCTAGATAACATTTAGTTTGTGACTAGATGTAAATAAAGGTTAATTATATTTCTAGATAACATTTAGTTTGTGACTAGATGTAAATAAATGTTAATTACATTTCTAGATAACATTTAGTTTGTGACTAGATGTAAATAAGGGTTAATACATGACTGTCTCCATGAGATTGTTCTCAATCTGGTTTGTATATTTTTTTATCTAAGAGGTTATTATAATAGTAGTGATAGGTGAAGTCCATTGTTTCAATTCAAAGCTAAGTTAAATTTAATAACATTAAACATTTTAGAAACCACATCGAATTGAAAGTTTTAAAAAGGTTTGATTTTGAGGAAAATGTTGCATCACCTAAGTATTAAATATAATTTAAAATATTATTTTGAAAACATAATAATTAATACATTTCGTCTTAAATTTATAAATTAAGTTCCCATCACACTGTATCTTAATTATTTTCGATTGCTCTCATCTGAGCATTCATTTATGATGCACATAGCAGTATAAGATTATATAAATGTGCTGTTTAAATTTAAATATTTTTACCAGCGAAGTTTCGTGATTGTCAAATCCAAAATAATACTTTCGAATCATAGTCAGTTGACGAATATGTTATGTGAGGTCAAAGTTTTCGAAAATTCACACCTCGCTCCCCCATTAAATAAGGATTCTAACTCAAAGTTTATTTGGATTCATATTCATATCCATTATTATTTATTAGGTGTTTTGTCTTAAGACAGGTCCACTCTTTTAGTCAGTGAACTTAAACCTTCAATGCACTCTGTCCTATGCCACCTTCTTCAACTCCCAGAATTTTCTTCTTTTCTTAAAGTAATATAATTTTTTAATCTTCCTTCTTGGTAAGCTCCTCTTTCCCTCAACCTTGCCTTCTATGACGTCATGCAGAAGATAGTCCCTCCTAAGGATGTGTACGATCTAGTTAGCTTTGTACCGAAGAATCACATCCAACATGGCTAATTTCTCACCCACTGTTCTTAGGACTTGTTTGTCACCCCATGCTGCCAGGCAGTCGTACCCAGACAGTGTGATTGGCTTCCACCCTCTACTTCCATGTACCACCAAGTAGACATTTAGCCTAACCCCTCTCTCTTCCAACCGTGGTACTTTACTTTTCACATCATTATCTCACAGTAAAGCTCAGAATTGGAAGTTATCTATAAGTCAAGTATATTAACGGTGAAAACATGGACACGAATATTATTTATCAACATTAGAATAATTTAGGTATAAGATCTATGTTACTTAACACTGTGTCCTACTCAGTATCCCCCCATATAACACCATGTGGTCATTAGAGCTCTCCCTCCCTCCTATTAACACTGTGTCCTACTCAGTATCCCCCCATATAACACCATGTGGTCATTAGAGCTCTCCCTCCCTCCTATTAACACTGTGTCCTACTCAGTATCCCCCCATATAACACCATGTGGTCATTAGAGCTCCCCCTCCCTCCTATTAACACTGTGTCCTACTCAGTATCCCCCCATATAACACCATGTGGTCATTAGAGCTCTCCCTCCCTCCTATTAACACTGTGTCCTACTCAGTATCCCCCCATATAACACCATGTGGTCATTAGAGCTCTCCCTCCCTCCTATTAACACTGTGTCCTACTCAGTATCCCCCCATATAACACCATGTGGTCATTAGAGCTCTCCCTCCCTCCTATTAACACTGTGTCCTACTCAGTATCCCCCCATATAACACCATGTGGTCATTAGAGTTTCCCCTCCATCCTATTAACAACGTCACGTGGTTTATGGTTAATTGATGACCCCTTAGCAAAGTGGCAATTCTATAATCCTACTTTATAAACCATTATTTAGTTATGTTGAATTTGAGTTCTTTATTTACTTGCTAATCTATTATAAAATATATTATCTACTTATTTATAATTAGTTTATGGGTAGAGATGAAGAAAATTGAATGGTTTTATATTATTTAAATTGAAAAATGAATCCTGGACATGGGAATTGAACCCGAGAACTATGGCCTAGTAAGCCAATGCTCTAACTACTGAGCTATTCAGGAGTCGTCCCGTGAATATGATTTCTATATGTAGCTATACTCATATTATTAACAAACAGAATAGCACAGCTATTTAATCCATCACGAATGGTTTTATTTAAACCACCTCTTGAAAAACTATTTAATTATCCATATACATATTTAGAGGTTTGTTTATTAAAAATGATGCAGCACGTGGCAGTCTAATATGGGTCACGTTTTTGATCAACTTCTTCGTGAGGTCGTTGACTCAAACTCTTTGTTGTGGGGGTTAAAGCTTTCAGTGAAATTTTGACAAATCACCTCCCTCCACCCTCCTTTATTATCCCCTACTTTCCCCACCTTGGTATAGAAGCTTGTTACGTCATCCCTCGGCACATGCACGAGTCACGGATTGGTAGCATCACGCAGCTATTATACTCCACAACACTCTTGAAGAAAGCAAGAACATCATTGTAGTATTGTAACAAAGTGATGACTATGTAGCCCAGATTTGGATAAAGAGTCATCTCTTTTTAGGTCATCACATACAATCATAACTACACAAACGCTATTCATGATACCCTAGTTGAATACATGTTTATTTTATAGTCATTTATGGTATTTTTTTTATCATTTTGTAATTTCAAGTAGTACTTTATTGGTTTGCGTTATTTTAGTCACCTTTAGGCACTTTAAATTCACTATAAGTAGAGACATGGAAAAGGTAAGGTTATTTTTAGGGTAAAAGTGGTGTTATTTTTCTCAAAAAACGATGATATTATATGCTGAAAGCAATGTTATTATTTACGTAAATATGAGCCAAATTAGTATTAATTAGCAAAATTAGGGCTTAAGTCCTGAAAACGGTAGCACTGCTTCTGTGTACCCAACAATTTATACACCAATATTAGGCTACTAGCATATGGTGAGCACACAGTGACTTTTAATTTTATTTCCATACAATAAATAAA
Organism: Timema podura; assembly: GCA_033556935.1. Classification (NCBI taxonomy): domain Eukaryota; kingdom Metazoa; phylum Arthropoda; class Insecta; order Phasmatodea; family Timematidae; genus Timema; species Timema podura. The sequence goes on along the minus strand of JAVRXN010000004.1, from coordinate 65,135,622 downwards.
TGGATCCGTTATTAATCAAAGCGGTGCTATTGTATTCTGGACTTGTTTCAAAATCAGTAGTATACTATTTATTTATCCACACAAAGTTAGTTGTAAAATAAACTGTTCTTACACTGTTAACTGAATTAACTCTTAAATGTAAATATCGTCATTGTGGCCGGTGAAGATATAGGGGATGATAGAATAATATAAGTGTTTTTGCAGTTTTTATAGCAAAACTTTTTTTAGCTAAAATATATCAAATATTGCTCTATTAGCAAAGTTTAGTTTAATTTTCTTCACACGGTGACATCAACAGTAGTTGAATATCTGTCATGGGCATAGCTGTATTAAATGAGAAACGTTTTAATTGAAGAGAAAAAGTTGTCATTAAATTCCAGGACATCCTTGACAGATATTCAACAACTGTTGATATCACCATGTGAAGAAAATTAAATCAAACTTTGCTACTGGAGCAATATTTTATTTATTTTGGACAAAGAAATGTTTTTCTATAAAAACTGCAAAATAACTGGCATTTTTTCACGTTTCCTTCCATACAACTTTAAGGTTCGTTCTTTTGTCGGTCAGAACATTGTTGTACGTCACAAGAAATCTTTGATTCATCTTTTGCAAATGGTAACCAAACTACTTCATCGCATGTCTTTTGCCAATTCATATGACAAATCCTCCTCCTCCTTCTTGGCTGCATTCAACAAAGTGATTACCTACTTCTGTTGTTTAGTACTTCCTGAAATTTTAAACACTCTCCTCTTTATGTTTTTCTGATTTGATGTGTTTCACGCAGGAATAACTGCGGTACTAATACAGTAACTTTATAGAACTCGAATGAAACTATCTACATTTTTCGTTCATATTGTGTACGGTATTTAAGTATTTACTAATATATATTCGGAGAGAAATCAAATATTAAAAGGGCTTACTCACAAATATTTCATGCTTAGAACTCGATATCTCTATATCATTACCCTCAATTTTTACAAATATCAATATCGAATTAATCTCTTATGGACCTATGTCTACACCAAACATGACCACCTGTTGCAAGGTCCATATATATTAATGTCCTTACTTGACCTAGCATCAAATATTTTAAAGGCTGAAAACAAATAATTGATTTATCAAAGTGAAATTAAAGTATCGAAATGGGTAAAAGTATAAATCGTGATTTTTAATGTTAACCTAAAAAAAATTACTAAATATATGTGAAAATACTCATATATCCTTTGATCCGTTTTATACCTTTAAAATCCACAAAAACACATGCAGTCCGTACAAACGGCAGCCTGTCATAGCACTATCGCCAGTGTTACCACATTGAAAATTATATTGCGTGACGTGGGAATTGACAAATTACAAAGAAATTATGTTTATCTAGAAAAAAACTTGAATTCATGCTATTCCCGTGAAAACAGTAAAATTCGTGTTATCGCGAATGCAAATTTTTTGGATGTCTTTAACTATAAGGCATTTGTGTGAAATAGTTATATATTTAAACAATAATATTGATATTAATTTTTTATAAATGTATATATGTTTTCAACCCAGAGCTGTTGGAGTGAGAAGATATTTAGGCAGTCATCTTTGTATCCTCTTTGCTTGTTTGGTTGTAGAATACACACTCCTTGTGAGACTGCAAATAGGTTTAGAGCGTTGAATTGGAAGGGGGTAGTTATTACTTTTGAAGGAGGTATTTGTAAATAAATGTTATATTTAGCAGAATGTAAAAGTTAAGTTCTTAAAGGACTTTCAATGCTTTTATTTTTATTTTCAAAGTGCGCATTTGATTTTATCCTGTACATTTATTATGAGTTTGTGTTAATAGTTTTAGGTATTTTTTTTTGTAAATGGACTTATTATTTAGAATCTTTAGGCAATTTTTTTTGTAATCTTTAGATCATAAATGTCTAAGCCTTACAAATGAAAGTAGAAATGTCTTAAAAATTATAAATTAAAAGTTTTCGACACAAACGACTTGACTACTATTTTATTGCTCTAAATATATAGTTGACTTTTAAAGAGCTCGGACTCATGTCAATGTCTTCATGTGTGGAGTGAGATGCTTTTATATAGCATGGTATTCCATTCCTTTTCATGGGAGCTCGAGTGCTTTTTCTAAAAATTCAGCTTCATTATGTTACCTTAGATTAAACATATTAGGTAACTATATCCCAATACATTGAAACAATTTTACATAATATCACATTTTGGATAAAGTATTTAAGATAAATTTAGTGAAACGATTTCTCAAGAGTGGGAAAAAAACTTTTCTACACAACTTTGTTCCATAGAGAAGCACATTAAATTCAAAGTAACAGTTTAAAGTGATGCTACTAGTAGCAGTTGAAAGTGGTACTACTGGTAACAGTTTGAAGTGCTACTACTGGTAACAGTTGGAAGTGCTACTACTGGTAACAGTTGAAAGTGGTACTAGTGGTAACAGTTGAAAGTGTTACTACTGGTAACAGTTGAAAACGCTACTACTGGTAACAGTTGAAAGTGAGAGGAGATATTTTTGTTAAACATTAGACGCTCACTTCATACGATGGTAACGGACCATAGACCCGACGTGACAAACTCGCGGCCCTGTCCTTGATGTTGTGCGGCTCACGTACCTTACGATGAACCATCATACAATACAAACCTAATCTTATTTTTATAAACGCTGTAGGAATAAAATACTCTGGAATGTGTTATTTGGGAATTTGGCTTAACTTGGAGAGTTCTGGCGTGTTTGGTTGGTGCACCAAATCTGTACTTTTTTTCGACAAGGATCAATTCCCAAAAATTGTTTAGTTTTCAATACAACAAGAAAGAAAGATAGCTATACAACTGGAGTGACAGTGATAGGAGAGCAATAATTGAAGGTAGTAATAACATTAAAGTATATCGGTAGTATTATAAAGGAGAGTAGAAAAAACAGGAGAAATATAAATGAGAGAGGAAGGCAAGCAGAGGCATTTTTCAGAAGTGTGAGAGGCCAGATTTGTAGCAGGGATATGTAGATATGGCAAGTTTTTCACGAACCATTTTAGTCCACTTTAAAACGGCTTCGTCAATTTTTTAAAATAACAATTTTTAGAACGTTTCCTGTTGGGTCCATCATCTTCAAAGGTTTTCATAACAAACTCCAGTTTTTTTTATAGCTGTTGACATTAAACTTGGGGGAGCACAAAATTTGACTACAAATAATTTTTTTCTCATTCCACTATCTACGTTCTTCAACAACTCAACCTTTTACACAGCATTTTAGAGAGTTTCTGTTTGACATTGCGAACATGCACTGTCGATTAGAGATACTGAAACCAACTTAACCTGATTTATAGAGGAGTGAGGCTACTTGAGGAAAGGGCTGAGAGGAATGTGGAGACAATACCACCCCGCTAGGCGACCTGTCGGAGCACAGTGGGGAATTTTCCCGAAAACGTGGCCAAAACCTAAAATTAAAATTTCAAATATCGGCTTTATTTTTGGTGGGGTTACAATTGTAGATATTCGCTGCATAAAATCCCGTTAGTCTCGTGGGGATATTCCAACTACCTGAGGCTCTACTTCAGTACAGATCTGATCGTTGTTTCAGTTTGAATTTCCGCGCTACAGTAATACCGCGCCCCACCACGCCAATTGTAAAAAATCAATTATATTCCTGGAGCTATATTTATAATTTTACTATTTAAAAAGAACATTTATTGATATTTAATACATTCAAATTCCATATGAAAATATGAGCTCGTAAAAATAATTAAATAAGGGCTTTATCTCATTTAAATGTGAGTTTTAATTAGGCACTCCGCACCGTTCCCCTAAATTTTGATAATGTGCTTTCAATTGGTTTTTACTGACTGGAATTTGCAAAAGGAGCTGTTAATATCAGCTGCTAACTTTTGAGTTTGATCCTTTTGCTTGAAGTTTTGATTAAATTAGGGGGAAAAAAATAGATATTTTTTTTTAATTCTCATGGAAAATGGTATTTTCCCTCTAACTTTTGTAAATTTGCAACTATCAAGAAGGCACTTTCCATTAAAATAGGTTAGGATATAAATATGTTCGGTATTGGGTTTGGAAAGAGTCGTTAAAAGGGGTCAGGTTTTATCAAATTTTGAAACTTTTTTAAAACAAATAATGACAATGAAATATTTTTTCAATTGGTTGATGATTTCTTCAGATCCCCGGGTGAATAGTCTCAGAAACTTTAAATTGAAAAATAACAACTTGGACTTGTAAATTGAACCCAGGACCTTTGGCTTAGTATGTCAACCACTGAGCTATCCAGGAATCATCCCGTGCTCAGGGACATTATTCCCTCTTATTTTAAGGCAGAGTCTGTAATGGATGTGATAACGGGACTATTTCTTGATAGCTCAGTGGTTAGAGCATTTACGTACTATACCAAAGGTTCCGGGTTTGATTCCCGTGTCTAGGTGTAATTTTTCAAATTAAAGAATATGACATTCAGATGCGGCTATAACCTTAACTAACAAATAGAATAGCGTGGCTATTTAATCTAGCATTAGAAAGCTACCACAAAAAAATAAATAAATTCTTAGCAGAGACTATAAACTCATATTATCCCCAACTGTGGAGCAATAGAAAGAAACGTCACAGAATTTTAAAAATACTCACTAGTGACTGACTCAGATTTCAAGTAATGTATATTATATGCAGTACATGTACTGTGTGTAAATTGTCCTTGGTTTCCGCCTAGAAGTTTTACATTTTATATTTTGGTACACTCTTTTTATCCGCATCTATAATATATATTTATGTCAAATTATTTGATTTCCGCATACTTTGGTATGGGGTTTCCTATTGGGCACAAGCAAAGACATGAATAAATACACAAATAAATAATTTAGTTTATGCTACTAATATTAAAAATTATGTTAATTTTATAACTTCTTTGTTGTCTTTATTAGAAACACCGAAAAACCCCGACCACCCATTTTTAGACATAGCAGAATATTTATTGCAGGTTTGATCCGCTATATTGGATTGACAATTTTTAATTTAGTAATTTAGTAATTTTTTTAATTTAGTAATTTAGTAATTTAGTAATTTAGTAATTTTGATACCGGTTTTGACCACGTTTTCTGGAAAATTTTCTACTTTGTAGCGTCCCAATGACCTTGACCAAACATTTATTTATTATTCTTGTGACATATCCATTGCATTTTTTCTCACTTGTTTTTCTTATACCATCATCACTAAGGGGGAAAATCCCAATTCATCTTGAAGGAAATTCGAAATATATAATTTTTTACTATATAGAAACAGTTTTTCTTTTTAATGTCACAAGGACTCACCACAACTTCAATACATAAATAATTTCGATATATGGAAGTTCGATAGATGGAGGTCCCACTGTATATACATATATTTCTATACATATACATGCTACATTTATATGCATATATTGTGATATAAATACAGATTACATACAGTACTAAGAAAATATCTTAAAAACTCTCACATTTTCTAAATAAACATAATGTAATATAATCTTGACTTATGATAAAACTAACTTATAGCTCGGATGCACGAAACTCCTACAATCCCCGGACTACTGGATGTTTGTATGTTAATAGCAACCTCACTGATATTACCTGGTTGTCATAGCAACTTGACACATCATGACTTACACCGGTAGCTGGGAGCAACAATACTTAGGGGAAACACATAAATAAACACTTCAATATTAATGTGATAAATGTATGTGGATGGACATTAAATACATAAACATAATATTTTAAATCATATGTTAGATCATTCATGTAATCTTAGGTTAAACATCACCTGTCTGTGCAGCTCCAATAACTACAGTTCTAGGGTAGTATGAATATAGTTGAAATATAGAAATATAAATATATTATGTCAAATTTTTATAATAAATTTTAACTCTGAGAAACAAGGCTCATTTATCAATATTAGGATCAACTAATTAAAAAATATATTAAATGCATTTAAAAAAAATCATTTTCAAGTAAACCAAAATTTATTATGCTATTAACTGCTTAAACTAAAATAATAAAATTAAATAAAAAAACATTCCTGAGATAAATTATTATGAGTTTAACAATTGTTGAAATCATGACAATGGAAGTTGATAAAAGTTAAATAATTTAAGATATAAATATGTTAATATCATTACGTAAAAAAATAGCTTTGATACTGGTGGTTAAATTTTTGTAGAATATTTCAGATGAATAGATGTTCGTGGATTGCTTGAAATGGCAAGGGATAGATTTCAGAGTTTCAAAATCTTGTAGAAAATTATTGAAAAATTAAATTCTTCATATAATAGTTGAGAATTCTCCTCACAAATATTCCCATTCTTAGTTGGCACATTAACTTTCAACTTTAATACCATTTTTATAATATTTAATATTGTGGTATTATTCACAACTGTGGTTTATGACATCTTTAAAATGATGGAAAAAAAAGAGCTTGGATCAATATTTCGAAATGTGCCTACTCACTTCCACCAGGGAACGGGGACAGCTCAAAATGTTCCATACTGGAGTTGAAGATGTGAGCTCTTACCCAAAAAATAAAGCTCCAGAAAATGTTGATTTAAACTGAAAATATTAAAATGTCAATAAAAGAAATAATAATAGTGGAAAAGCGAAAACAATCGAAAATGTAATAAAATCGATAAAAGATAATAACTTTTATTTTTAAATTGACAGACTACGAAATTCTAAGCTCGTGGCATTTGAATGTAATCAAGATTCCCTTTTCTTTTGTTTGGTCTATATATTCTCCCTCACACGCTAGCTCTCCTGATTGATACTATGGGCGCAAACATGAACAAAACAAAGACCATGGCTTCCGTACGAAAATACTTTATGTAAATATTGTCCATCTCAACGAAAATTGAAAGGATTAATTGACCCACACTGGGAAGTGCCCAATATACTACCTTCCATTGTTTATTTATATGTCTCCTTGGATTTGGAGAGCTTTCATATCCATGCTTGTTTTTTTTTATAAAATAAACGTTATGGAAATACGGCATACTTGGCTAACTTTTCAAGTTCAATGTGCTCGTATATGAATAATATTTATAATTAAAAACACTAAAAAACTATTAAATTGTCAGGGTAAAATTCACAAGTTATTTTGTTTAAAGAGGCTTACGTTTTTTCAATTATTAATGAGCAGATATTTCACATCATCCTCTCAGATTTTTTTTTTTGTATTTACCATTTAGTAGTTTAGTGAATAGTATATATAGCTCTCTCTGTGTTCTTATCATTACTACAGTCTTACTAGTAGTTCTGTGAACAGTAGACCTCCCTCCATGTTACTACAGTCTTACTAGTAGTTCTGTGAACAGTAGATCTCCCTCCATGTTACTATCGTTACTACAGACTTACTAGTAGTTCTGTGAACAGTAGACCTCGCTCCATGTTTTATCGTTACTACAGTCTTACTAGTAGTTCTGTGAACAGTAGACCTCCCTCCATGTTATTATCGTTACTACAGTCTTACTAGTAGTTCTGTGAACTGTAGACCTCCCTCCATGTTACTATCGTTACTACAGACTTACTAGTAGTTCTGTGAACTGTAGACCTCCCTCCATGTTACTATCGTTACTACAGTCTTACTAGTAGTTCTGTGAACAGTAGACCTCGCTCCATGTTTTATCGTTACTACAGTCTTACTAGTAGTTCTGTGAACTGTAGACCTCCCTCCATGTTACTATCGTTACTACAGACTTACTAGTAGTTCTGTGAACAGTAGACCTCGCTCCATGTTTTATCGTTACTACAGTCTTACTAGTAGTTCTGTGAACAGTAGACCTCCCTCAATGTTACTATCGTTACTACAGTCTTACTAGTAGTTCTGTGAACTGTAGACCTCCCTCCATGTTACTATCGTTACTACAGACTTACTAGTAGTTCTGTGAACTGTAGACCTCCCTCCATATTACTATCGTTACTACAGTCTTACTAGTAGTTCTGTGAACAGTAGACCTCGCTCCATGTTTTATCATTACTACAGTCTTACTAGTAGTTCTGTGAACAATAGACCTCGCTCCATGTTATTATCGTTACTACAGTCTTACTAGTAGTTCTGTGAACTGTAGACCTCCCTCCATGTTACTATCGTTACTACAGACTTACTAGTAGTTCTGTGAACTGTAGACCTCCCTCCATGTTACTATCATTACTACAGTCTTACTAGTAGTTCTATGAACTGTAGACCTCCCTCCATGTTACTATCGTTACTACAGTCTTACTAGTAGTTCTGTGAACAGTAGACCTCGCTCCATGTTTTATCATTACTACAGTCTTACTAGTAGTTCTGTGAACAGTAGACCTCGCTCCATGTTTTATCATTACTACAGTCTTACTAGTAGTTCTATGAACTGTAGACCTCCCTCCATGTTATTATCGTTACTACAGTCTTACTAGTAGTTCTGTGAACAGTAGACCTCGCTCCATGTTTTATCATTACTACAGTCTTACTAGTAGTTCTATGAACTGTAGACCTCCCTCCATGTTATTATCGTTACTACAGTCTTAATAGTAGTTCTGTGAACAGTAGACCTCGCTCCATGTTTTATCATTACTACAGTCTCACTAGTAGTTCTGTGAACAGTAGACCTCGCTCCATGTTTTATCATTACTACAGTCTTACTAGTAGTTCTGTGAACTGTAGACCTCCCTCCATGTTACTATCGTTACTACAGACTTACTAGTAGTTCTGTGAACAGTAGACCTCGCTCCACGTTTTATCATTACTACAGTCTTACTAGTAGTTCTGTGAACTGTAGACCTCCCTCCATGTTATTATCGTTACTACAGTCTTACTAGTAGTTCTGTGAACAGTAGACCTCGCTCCATGATTTATCATTACTACAGTCTTACTAGTAGTTCTGTGAACTGTAGACCTCCCTCCATGTTACTATTGTTAATACAGTCTTACTAGTAGTTCTGTGAACTGTAGACCTCCCTCCATGTTATTATCGTTACTACAGTCTTAATAGTAGTTCTGTGAACAGTAGACCTCGCTCCATGTTTTATCATTACTACAGTCTTACTAGTAGTTCTGTGAACTGTAGACCTCCCTCCATGTTATTATCGTTACTACAGACTTACTAGTAGTTCTGTGAACTGTAGACCTCCCTCCATGTTATTATCGTTACTACAGTCTTACTAGTAGTTCTGTGAACAGTAGACCTCGCTCCCTCCATGTTATTATCGTTACTACAGTCTAACTAGTAGTTATGTGAACAGTAGACCTCCCTCCATGTTACTATTGTTACTACAGTCTTACTAGTAGTTCTGTGAACAGTAGACCTCCCTCCATGTTACTATCGTTACTACATTAATGACATTTCTCCCTGTATCTTTAGTGGAAAGACCCGCTTTGATTTATCCTTCGATTTGAAGTGGATTCCGGGGTTCAATCCTCGGTCCCGGCACAGATTTATCTGATTGCCAAACCCTTCCGTCACCTCTGACAAGACGTGTATTAATCACAACTTGTGAATGTGAGGAATCCAGTCCTCCACCGTGGTTCGGATCCCACGTTAAACTGTAGATCCTCCATTTCATCTCTCAATCACCCTACCATTACACATGAGCGTAAGTGCGTATAACACGAACGGTTAGTAATACGCGGTGATAATAGTAATTGAAGTAGATATTTTTATTTAGTAATCAGGTTAGATAAAAACAAATTAATATTCTATTCAATAGTGCATTAAATTCATAAAGAATAACAGTTGTTCACGCAATTTAGGAAGTAGGTCTCCCAATATTTGTCAAATTAAAAATAAGTGAATACGCTATAGGTACTCTATCGAATGCTTATATTTATCAATTAAAATCACTCAAGATGACCTTTCAAAGGATAAACTTATGAACATTCACCATGCTGGAACGGATAAACATAGTGAATAACTATTTGCATACGCCACTTGACCTATTCACAGACAAGGATATACCACATCCCCAGCGCAACCATTCTAACCTGAGGGCTGCGGGTCTGGTGCAGATTTGTCTGGGTCCTTGGCTCAAATAATGTCCCTGCCCAATTTTGTTAAAATTAATTCATGCATTTGGGCATTTATCATGGAACAAATATCTGGACAAAAACAAAATGCCAATTGACAAAGTTAAAATAAAACCATGGTATACTTATTCAATTTTTCTAGCACCACGTCCTACTACCCGTTTGGGTTGTACGCCTATGTACTAATTACATTAATGTGTCAGGGATTAGAAAGGTTTAAGTTAGAGAAAGTGCATCCATATTTGCTTGGAGTGTGTGTGGAAAACCGTTGGGAAAAAGACACCTTCAATGCATCAGACCAGGATCAAACCACGATCTCCCCATCTTCCCCAGTCACCGAGAGTAGTTCCTTAGATCATACGTCCACCTAGGTGGGCCACTCTCGTTCAAATATCTATACACTGTTAATCTATGTACTTTCTACACAACTGTTTGTTACCGTGTGATGAGATCTAGGACGAGCATACTAGTCCTTACGTCACAGCTTATCAAGTCATGGTTCAATTCTATGTTGGTGGTATTTGGTGCCTGGTGCCTCCATGGAGTCACTCGTTGCGTGAGGGTTGAGGAAGTACGTCAATGTTTTCCACGTCACGCAGGCCACGTGCCAGCAAGCAATCCCCACGTGCAAAAAGGGATTTCTTCGGAACACCAGCAGTTCCCCCAAAACATTTTTTTACTTCCAGCTTTTCAACAAGTTCAATGGCTTCAAAAAAATATTTAATATTATCTAATACTGGCTATAGAGGGTCTATATACGAAGAAAAAATCCAGTTATTTTAGCCAAGAGCAAAAATTTTAGTGGTAAAATAGGATTGTTGGATCTAAACGAAAATAGGCTAGAATTTTCTCAGTTAATTTGTTAGAAAGAAAAACTACAGGCCTAGAATAATATTGATATAAACTATTCTCCTGGTCAAGTTGGTAGAAAGACAACCCACAGGTCTAGAATAATATTGATATAAACTATTCTCCTAGTTAATTTGTTAGAAAGAAAAACTACAGGTCTAAAATAATATTGATATAAACTATTCTCCTAGTTAATTTGTTAGAAAGAAAAACTACAGGTCTAAAATAATATTGATATAAACTATTCTCCTTGTTAATTTGTTAGAAAGAAAAACTACAGGTCTAGAATAAAATTGATATAAACTATTCTCCTATTTAATTTGTTAGAAAGAAAAACTACAGGTCTAGAATAAAATTGATATAAACTATTTTCCAGGTCAAGTTGGTAGAAAGACAACCTACAGGTCTAGAATAATATTGATATAAACTATTCTCTAGGTCAAGTTGCTAGAAAGACAATCTACAGATATAGAATAATATTGATATAAACTATTCTCCAGGTCAAGTTGGTAGAAAGTCAACATACAGGTCTAGAATAATATTGATATAAACTATTCTCCAGGTCAAGTTGGTAGAAAGGCAACCTACAGTATATAGTACTATTGATAGGGGAATATCTACACCTTGCACATCAGTTATGCATGTCTCGCATACCATTAATTTATTTTAAGTGGGGGCTAAGATATCTTTGTTTATCATTACAAATTTATTATTTAGGTAAAATAATGAAATTCTTTGAATTTATATTCGCATTAAATTTTGATATCTTAAAGTCTAAGATCAAATCTGTACACAGGGTAGTAGGAACCAACATATCTTGAAACATAGCACCACAGTACACAGGGTAGTAGGAACAAACATATCTTGAAACATAGGACCACAGTACACAGGGTAGTAGGAACAAACATATCTTGAAACATAGCACCACAGTACACAGGGTAGTAGGAACAAACATCTCTTGAAACATAGGACCACAGTACACAGGGTAGTAGGAACAAACATCTCTTGAAACATAGCACCACAGTACACAGGGTAGTAGGAACCAACATATCTGAAAACATAGGACCACAGTACACAGGGTAGTAGGAACAAACATCTCTTGAAACATAGCACCACAGTACACAGGGTAGTAGGAACAAACATATCTTGAAACATAGGACCACAGTACACAGGGTAGTAGGAACAAACATCTCTTGAAACATAGCACCACAGTACACAGGGTAGTAGGAACCAACATCTCTTGAAACATAGGACCACAGTACACAGGGTAGTAGGAACAAACATCTCTTGAAACATAGCACCACAGTACACAGGGTAGTAGGAACAAACATATCTTGAAACATAGCACCACAGTACACAGGGTAGTAGGAACAAACATCTCTTGAAACATAGCACCACAGTACACAGGGTAGTAGGAACAAACATCTCTTGAAACATAGCACCACAGTACACAGGGTAGTAGGAACAAACATATCTTGAAACATAGGACCACAGTACACAGGGTAGTAGGAACAAACATCTCTTGAAACATAGCACCACAGTACACAGGGTAGTAGGAACAAACATCTCTTGAAACATAGGACCACAGTACACAGGGTAGTAGGAACAAACATATCTTGAAACATAGCACCACAGTACACAGGGTAGTAGGAACAAACATCTCTTGAAACATAGGACCACAGTACACAGGGTAGTAGGAACAAACATCTCTTGAAACATAGCACCACAGTACACAGGGTAGTAGGAACCAACATATCTTGAAACATAGGACCACAGTACACAGGGTAGTAGGAACAAACATATCTTGAAACATAGCACCACAGTACACAGGGTAGTAGGAACAAACATCTCTTGAAACATAGGACCACAGTACACAGGGTAGTAGGAACAAACATCTCTTGAAACATAGCACCACAGTACACAGGGTAGTAGGAACCAACATATCTGAAAACATAGGACCACAGTACACAGGGTAGTAGGAACAAACATCTCTTGAAACATAGGACCACAGTACACAGGGTAGTAGGAACAAACATCTCTTGAAACATAGCACCACAGTACACAGGGTAGTAGGAACCAACATATCTGAAAACATAGGACCACAGTACACAGGGTAGTAGGAACAAACATCTCTTGAAACATAGCACCACAGTACACAGGGTAGTAGGAACAAACATATCTTGAAACATAGGACCACAGTACACAGGGTAGTAGGAACAAACATCTCTTGAAACATAGCACCACAGTACACAGGGTAGTAGGAACAAACATCTCTTGAAACATAGCACCACATTACACAGGGTAGTAGGAACAAACATATCTTGAAACATAGGACCACAGTACACAGGGTAGTAGGAACAAACATATCTTGAAACATAGCACCACAGTACACAGGGTAGTAGGAACAAACATCTCTTGAAACATAGGACCACAGTACACAGGGTAGTAGGAACAAACATCTCCTGAAACATAGCACCACAGTACACAGGGTAGTAGGAACAAACATCTCTTGAAACATAGCACCACATTACACAGGGTAGTAGGAACAAACATATCTTGAAACATAGGACCACAGTACACAGGGTAGTAGGAACAAACATATCTTGAAACATAGGACCACAGTACACAGGGTAGTAGGAACAAACATCTCATGAAACATAGGACCACAGTACACAGGGTAGTAGGAACAAACATATCTTGAAACATAGCACCACAGTACACAGGGTAGTAGGAACAAACATATCTTGAAACATAGGACCACAGTACACAGGGTAGTAGGAACAAACATCTCTTGAAACATAGCACCACAGTACACAGGGTAGTAGGAACAAACATATCTGGAAACATAGGACCACAGTACACAGGGTAGTAGGAACAAACATATCTTGAAACATAGGACCACAGTACACAGGGTAGTAGGAACAAACATCTCTTGAAACATAGCACCACAGTGGGTTGTGTCTGAATTAGTACGGCCCTGTTAAGCGGTGACAGAAATTGTGTCGTACTTTCTGTCTTCGATCACACTTAGAAACATCTTTCCGGAAATATGGTTTGCAAACATGTTTCTCTTGGTTCCTAAATATTTTTTGGTTTTATCGAAAAACATCTGGAAATTGTTTGCAAACATTTTTTGTGTTTCTTTTATGTTTCCTAAAGAGAAAGCAATGTTTCTTGTCATCCATTTCAATTAATTTACAATTTACAAACTTACATGGCAAATGAAACTCTGTAATGGTTTTTGGAGTAAAAATTTGTTTAAGGTTAGTTTGTTGATGGCTATTTAGAAAAAAAATTGAAATATTTTGAATTTTGCTCTTATGATTTTGCTTAAAATGGATATCCAGGGAATGGAATGTTAGGCCTCCACCGTGGTTTGGATTCCCCGTCAAACTGTAAGTCCTCCATTTCATCTCACAATCACCCTACCATTACACATTAGCGTAAGTGCGTATAACCAGAACGGGTAGTAAGACGCGGTGCTAATAATTAATAATAATAATAATAATAATAAAATAATAATAAATCTAGGGAGTGGCTTATCTCACAAATAACGCTGTATACTTTGTTTTTAGAAAAGTAGTTTACTAATGACTGATTTTTGTAAATTTTGAATAGTTTTGAAAAATCTATATCAATTTTGTTCAAAATGACAATGAATAATATGTCTTTATTTTTCTAAAAAAATTAATTTAAGGGTAATTTACTCAAACAAATTATAGAAAAAATTAAATTTTTCAAAATTGGCCTTAAAGATTGAGTTCAAAATGGGTATCTACTAGTAGTTTTTCATGATAAATAAGAATTCGTCTATATTTTTACAAATTACAAATAATTTTAGTGTTGTTTGTGAAAAATTTATTTTTTAGAATTATAAATTTGTTAAAAATTAAAATAGTTTGATTTAATGTTTATAATTAAATAGTTTTTATTTTGATTAACAAGATGATGTGCTTGTTTTTATGAGTAAAACTTATTTAAGGATAGTTTACTTAAAGCATATTTTCGAAAATTTTCTTTGAAACTAATACACAATATGAGAAAGTTGGTGCGATTGTGTCGTACGACTTATTATATATCTTGTTGACGAAACACTTGTATATTATATCGGAGGTTGAATTTAAAAATATATAGAAATTAGTAATTTTTGTTAAACATTTAAAAACATTATTAGAAATATTTTTATTTTATATTTAGTAATATTCCAATATATTTTACCTTTCGTTAGTGAGATAATACTTGGAAGATAAAGCTTTGTTATTTCTTAAACAATTATGAAGCAAGTAGATATATTTGATCGAAGTAAATTTAGCTCGAAATTTAAACAAGATTTGTTTTCGAATTTTACATTAATATTAATCTTAAGTGTTTATGTATCCCCACACAATTTATCTGATTATCATATTAGTTTGGTTCCTTGTACGTATAATTTCCTACGCACACATTCACGGACATTTGGTCTACAATCTCTACGTTCCTCCAGTGTTATAGAACCAGCATAGCTAGTAACCTAAATAAGTACTTAGACGCGGTGAAAGAAAACACATGAACTCAAGATGAAAGCAAAGTTAATCCTTTATAAACATTGGTCATGTTTGCATGAAGATGGCGGTATTTATATGCTCCTGTTAACATGTTACTCAGGGGAACAGTATGAAATGGTTTATTGATCTTATTGACCTGTGGTTCGGAGGAAGGATATAATGCGATATCTTGGTCCTGTTGAATAGACGCAGTAGAAGATGATGTGCTGTGATATATTGGTCATGTTGAATAGGGACTGTAAAATTGATGCATTGAGATACATTGGTCATGTTGAATATACTAATTGACACAGTGACATCAGTCGTTATCTTGACATTCTGGCTTGTACATTTCGCTCAGCTTATGAGGGGGGTCTGTAAGTTCAATAGTTTAGGACTTTCAATAATTTTGTGTAGAATGTTTTTACTTTAATTTTACCTTTTTTGACAAACATTACGCATACCTAATCAACTTTAAATACAAGGTACATAAAGTGTTTTTAAAATGGTTTCAAATAAGCGTGCTAAGCCAACTATTCACAATGAAGGACTTATGTTCCATTCTCTATTTGTTACTGACTGTACTAGAACACTCCTCTCACCCCTCCTTTCAAACTGTAGAGCGATTGCAGCGCTTGGCCACAAGATGCGATGTTTTCTGTGTCGAGTAGCAGGGTGTAGTGAATACTATACCATGCTATCTTTATCTTGTATATTAAGGGATGAATAAAATATAGTTGGTTTTATTTTGGTCCTATTTTCTCGGGGTTAAAAGGAAAGATCTCCAGTATATTAGTGTTACTGTTTACCTGGAGATTAGAGAAAGGATATAATAACATTTATTTTTCCTTTCGATGTGAGAATATAAGACAAGTTTTATAATTCCTAATGACCTGGAGTATGAGAATAGAAATGCCTCGAATTATATTTCCTGAATACCTGGGGATGGAGGACATAACATACTACGATACGATATCTTGATATCGACATCCATAACCTGAAGGATTAGCCATTATGACATATCTGATTTTTTTAAATATCTGTAACTGGATTCAAGTACGTTCTGCGATTCCATTTATTTTCCCCCTGGTCATTTTAAAAGTACTTTGTTTTAGACTCATTGCGAGAAATTAAACCCTTTGTTTGTTTTTTTTCCCTCTCCTTTCACCTCTGCTAGTAAATGCTAAGAGGGGTTATCTGTGTGCGCATGCTCTGTTTGGCTCGACGGGTCGCTCGCCCGGGCATCCGACCGCTCTGGATATTCAGTAGACGCTGGATCACATCGCTGGCCACTCGAGCGTCGTGCAGCGTCGCGTCGCTTCTCCTCAGCATCGGGTTTATCGCGTAGTGCGAGCCTCGTCAAGTGACCTGTTGACTCAAACAAACCAACAAGTGATATTCTTGTCCCCTTGTGGCTATGTCGAGAACTAGGATCATGGACTGTTCCCACGGCGTTTAGAGGAAATCTTCTGCAGGTAGATCATTAATTAGTAGTTATTTACTTTAAATACATTAATAACGCATAGGCCGGTTTGCAATATTTTACAAAATATGGAGGCTTAGCAGATAACTAATGTGATTAATTAGATTTAATATTTTTTAATTAAAGGTTAATCGTGTACTTCTTTTATGTTAGTAACACATTCGATGTAATTTTGCCAATATGTGTGACCATGTGTGCAGGGAGATCTACAACATACTACCTAGATTAATACAAGTTAGGTAGAGAGTGTAACATTGAACGCTTGTTGGGAAAACCTAAATATTGGCCTAACTATAAAATACAAATATTTTATAAGTAATTAAATCGCAAAAATTATTAAATTCACCATGACAATACACAAATTATATACTAAAACTTATAAGAGATTGCGTAGCTTTTATTAAAAAAAACTAGCATGATTACTTTCAATAGTTAACGGATGTTTGGAATAAATGTAACAATCATTTAAAATATGTAAGTTATTCAATCACAGTAATTATAAACATTTTTGGACGAGATTTAAGAATTTCACTATAATATTATTGTAAATTTTAATAATAAACAACAAACCCGTATCGATTGCCACATGGTATAAGGCGCTAATTTCTCAGTAGATTGACTAAGGATGACGGGAAGATCAAGGTTCGAATCTTTGTTGGATGTACTGAGGGTGATTTTCTAAAATTGTTTTACACTCTTCCTCCACGCAAATGCGAGTACAATTCATCTAAATATAATATTTATAATCTCTAAAACTATTCCTGTAATTAGAACACAGGTATATAAACCAAACGGGTAGTAAGATATGGTGCTAATAATAATAATAATAATAATAATAATAATAATAATAATAATAATAATAATAATAATAAAAATATGGACGGTATTTAAGTTTAGCATCTTTATAATATTCAAAATCATAAAGTTACAACTCAAGTAGGTATTTTTTATATATCTATTAATTAATATAAAATCATTATGTTATGAAGTCAAGACGTTTAAACCAAATATGTCCGAGCCTGTTGATACGACATTACAGTGCTCAATTAATTTTCCTACAATTAACTACTGTATTTTATTGTATAAACAACATGATCATATCAAGAATTGTATATATACATTTGTTTTAGAACATTTTAATTGATGCAAGTGGTTTTGATAATTTTAAAAGAAAAATGTAATCTCTCAAGTATTTAAATGAAACTGTTAAGGCTTTACTATCACTGGGTGATCACGCCGACAAAGACGTGTGTTTCATATTGTCTTGTTTTATGATGGCGGGAAGATTTGAGGACAACCATGAACATAGCTGTGGTTTATTTTCTCAGTAAATTTACCAAACAAATTCAGCTACACGTCGGCTAAATTATACCTTTCTTCTGTTTCATTGGAAGGCCTCCATGTGGATAGTTCGGACTGTATTAGCCGGGAAACTAATGAAGAAACTCAGTATAGTTTATGCGTTTTTATCATCTGTCCATGATTTATTTATATATCACGGTTTTTTCCCTCCAAAATAATTTCAAAATTAATCAAAACAAATTAAAGCAAGATTAGTTTCTAGATAACCAAAATAATATTTTTAAATATTGGGAAATCTTTTGTTAAACTTTCAACAACGCTGCTTAATTTATAAATGTGATATATTTAATGAATAATTTCTGGACCGACTGATTATAGCAGCATCAGACCAATTTAAAATTAGAACAGACACAACACACGGCTCCAGAACGTTAATTCCTTCATGGGAAAACAAATACCTCGATTTCTTTATTCATGAATTTTATTGGGCATACCAGGAATCAAACACAAGACCCTTGACTCAATATAAATAAGAGTTATCGATTAAGCTAAGGTGTTAGATAATAATAATTACTAAAATAAAAAAATGGTGGTTAAAAATGCTGTATTCTATTTTAATTGGAATTCATACATTGTTCACTAGTTGGTGAGTCGAGAATATTTGCTCCACATTGTGGACATGCGGTCTAAATGTTAAGCTCGTCTTGAGGTTGGAGAGGTCGAGTGTAGAAACCTGGCTGGGAGTATGGTGAGTTGCTCACCTAAATGATTTCACACACGCAAATGCGGGTGTATTACATTTATGTCCTACCTTCTTCCTCCCTAACCAACCAGAGCAGATAACCTGGATATATATATATATATATATTCTGCCTCGGTAGTCGTGGGGTAAGTGCTTGCTTTAGTGTTCAATGTTAAAAACCCGGCCATAGATCAATGGATTTATTACATATCGATAAAAACCCGCTGCACAACTTCCTTCGGAGGGGAAGTAAAGCAGTCGGTCCATGTCATTTGAGGCATATCAAAGATCCCTGGAAGATATGTGAGAATACCTTTTCAGCCAAATTTGTAGGCTAAGCTCTTGCTAGCACATATAAACTCAGTGTGGAATTTAATGGGAAAACTACTTCACTTTTTGGACTTGTTCTTTCTTCCAGATAGTATGGGTGGGTGACACTAACCACCTGAAGGTCTGAGCGTGCTCGCTGCCCAGGATGTATTTGAAACATATCCAAACCAGTCTTTGTGCTGTAAACTCAACATTATTATAATAATATTTACAAGACGTGTTTTTAGGACAAATTTAAATACTCGGGAAATGTGCTAACAGATAAGGATGAAATTCAAGAGCAGGATTCTTCAAACTCTTAAAGGTCCAGGGGCCAAGGTTTCGGTCTCTTGTTGGCTCGCGGGCCGCAAATGAACCACTTAGTTGAACACTTATTTTTTGACTCTGAGTACCTCAGTGATGACCGAACACGAACTTTCGACATGTTCGAACACACAAGCCTATGTTGAACACTCCAACTATTTAGAACTCAGACTATGTTAGACATCAGCTGTTTAGAACCTCAGACTATGTTGAACTTCGACTATGTTGAGCACTCTGCTATGTCGAACATCCGATGTAAACACATCCATGTTGAAATCCAGACTATGTGCGAACAATCTATTTGAACTCCGACTATGTTAGGCACTCAGACTATGTAGACACTCCACTATGTTAGAACACTCCAGACTATGTTAGAACACACTGACTATGTTGACACTCCAGACTATGTTGAACACTCCAGACTATGTCGAACACTCCAGACTGTCAATTAGATATGTTAGAACACTCCAGACTATGTTAGAACACTCAGACTATGTTAGAACACTCCAGACTATGTTAGAAAGACTGACTATGTTGAACACCAGACTATTTGACTCTCCGACTAGTAGACACCTAGACTATGTTTGAACACTCCAGACTATGTTCGAACACTCCAGACTATGTTGAACACTTAGATATGTTCGAACACTCAAACTTGCACCCAGACTATAGTCGAACACACCTGACTATGTTTGAACACTCCAGACTATGTTCGAACACTTCAGATTATGTTCGAACACTCCAGACTATGTTAGAACAATCCCGACTATTTTCGAACACACCCTAAATATTATTCTCTTTCTTGTCTACTAGAGTAGTCATTTTACCTGTTCAAGGTAAATTTGTATAAAAAAGGAATATATCTCTTCACGTATAAAACAAAATAATTTATAAAATGTATTTATTTTATTATTTAACTATGTAAAATAAATCTGTATATGTCATTTTTTCTCTTGAAATAGTTTTATATTTTTTATGAGCCAACGGGTCGCAAAAAATGTTACGATGGTCCACAGTTTAAAGACCACTGTTCAATGGTATGTCAAAAACAGATTTCTTGCAGGCACTGCTTGCTAATATTCAATTTATAAGCTGTTGTCATCTCCTATTTTCTTGAAATATTAAATATATAATATACCAAATTATAATACTATCCGCTGTTTTGTACCAAGATAATATTATATGTAATTTCTTAGAACAAAGTGCTGAGAAAGATATTCAGGCTTAAGAAGGATGAACAAACAGTAGAATGTAGATTATTATATTATAATGAAGAACTTCATAGTTTGTATGCATCCCCAAACATAATTTACTAAGGATATTAGTTCAAAAATAATAGTAATAATATTGCGCGTATGGGTTACGTCACTCGTAGCCCAGTGGTGGAAAGATTATCCAGTACTAATGTACTGTTTCCCAGGGGACGCCTGAATGTACTAATAGTACATCCTTTCTGGGGAGGCTCTTTCTATGTCCCGATAAGATGAGGTGATGGTGATAGTATGAGGATGATAGTGAGTATGAGGGTGATAGTGAGTATGAGGGTGATATGTATTTATTGATCTTGAAATAGTTTATATTTTATATGAGCATAGGGTCGAAAATGAGGTGATAGTGGTTCAGAGTGTAGTGAGTAGAGTTCATAGTGGTATGTAAAAAAGATTCTTGCAGGCTGCTTGAGTAATATTCATTATAAGTGTTGTATTATGAGGTTGTGATTGATATATAGTAAAGTATAGTAGTATAGAAGTTGATATGATATGCAGGTGATGTTTGAGCATGATAGTATTATAGGTAATGTTAGTAATAAGGTGTGAAAGATATTAGGTGTAAGTAGGAGTGATAAAGTATGAGGGTGATTAGTATGAATGATAGTGAATGAGAGTGATAGTTTGTATGATAGTAATTATATAGTGATATTGGGGTTCAAAAATATAGTGATAATGAGTGATGTGAGTATGGGTTGTGAGTACTCGAGCAGTGTGTGGAATGAGGTATAGTAGTATATGTAGTGTTTCAGGGGATGTGAGTATATAGTACTGATAGCTGGATGAGGGTTTCTATGTCGATAAGATGAGGTGATGGTGATGAGTATGAGGGTGATAGTGAGTATGAGGTGATAGTGAGTATGAGGGTGATAGTGAGTATGAGGGTGTGAAACCAGTGTAAACACTTAAAATCTAACTTAAGTCTAACTAACCAAACCTTGGTGACCTTTGAGCTGATTCCCCTTTCGGGAAAAATACCAATGGTACCAGCCGGAAATCGAACCCGGAGTCCCTAGGCTCGTAGCCAGGTGCACGGGGTCGGTTAGTTTATAAACGACACAAGTACATGGAATTCAAACCAAGGAACCTTGGTTTATCACACCAATATTCTACCACTGAGCTATCCACGATTCGTTCCGTGCTCAGGAACATTCTTCACTGATAGTTTAAGGTACGATAGTATAATCCAGGCGCGCAGGCTGACGTGGTGAAGTCATGTGGTGAAGTCATGTGGTGTAGTCATGTGGTGCGTACGAGCAATGATAGACGTGTGCAGATCATTTTAGTTGGGAAACCTGAAGAACCAATATATCCTTTCAGGCCGGGACTTCTATGATAGTAGTGTAAAAATGTATTTGAAAGAGGTTGGGTGTTAGGCTTGGGATTGGATGAAGGCGTCTCATCAAATGGTTGAATGGCGAGTTTAAGTTCTGGTGGCTTTCAATTTTATTGTTCCTTAAAGGTCAGAATGAAGCTACGACAGGCCTAGCAAGCCGGTAGTGGAGAATATATGAAGGAGAATATAAAAAGCTGACCCAAGGCCACAGATGGAAACACCAATGGATGTTTGATTTCCTTAAATTCGGAGTGTTTTATATATAAAGTTTGGGCGTAGCCATTTTACCTATGAAATAATTCTTTAAACATTTATATAGCTTAATTTACTGTATGAATATTTTTAGTAAAACAATATAATTTGGTCTTTTGGTAAGGTTTGTTAAACAAAGGTTATATACATTTACAATGAACCAGCTTCGATGGCCACGTGGTCAAACGCGCTACTCTCGCACTACACTAGACTGCCGATGACGGAGATATTCAGATTCGAATCTCTGTCGGGTGTATTAAGACTTTATTTCCCAAAAAGGGCTTCCACTCTCAATCCACGCAAATGCGGGCACACTTCCTCAAAATATAACTTTCTAATCCTTAAAACTATAAGTAATATTAGCACATAAGCGTGTAACCTAAACGGACAGTAGGACGCGGTGCAAAAAAAAGAGATTAGTTTCAATGTCATTCAGTTAAAGTTATAAAGGAAAATCAATTTAAAAAAGAATTTTTGGACTACACGTACTAAAAGTATTTCGTGCAACGATCTTAAATCAGATTCTATATTTAATTTGTAATACTAAGCATCTTCTAGAAGCATGCTAATTATGATAATCTGGATATAAATGTTTTATGTTAATATAACTGTCAAACGTAATATGTAAATACCGCAATAAAATAAATGGTACGGAGCTCCACACGGATGTTCTCACTCTATTGTCTAAAAATGGAGATATTTACTCAAAACTAGTAATATTAATGTGAAACGAAATAATATACACTAGCAAACCCGAGCCAAAAATTGCGTTATACCTACGTTAAACATTTTTTTGATTCCCGAATTTAAATTTCACGATTTTATTTTTAAAGAATTAAAGTCCTCACTAATATAATTTGTAACAAAAAAAAAGATTGATATTGGGTCAACAAGGATAAATAATTCGTATTAAAATTTCAACTTTGGGTTAAAATTTTCAACATTTTATTAGGGGTTGCACATACAGTATTATGTTTATCACATTTTTATTAAATCATTTATAAATTTAGACCAATAAAAAAGGTAAATATTGACTATTGAATCCAAAATGATAGAGTTAGTTCATTGCTGTACAAACATTTCCCCTAAGAGGTTAGAGAAAAAAGAACATATACTTTTTGAAAGTCTTACTTATTACTTACTCTATGGAATTAGAGAATTATTGCGTTAAAATTTAAGTAGTATTTCTGTACAACTAAAGCTCACAAAATTGTATTAATATATTTGCCAATATCTCCAAAACTATTGGTTTAATAAAGATATATCTCAAATAAAAGTTTTTTATTTTAATAGTACTAAAAGTTTGCAATGATAAGTTATTTAATATCTCAAATAGTTGCGGAGATACGGAAATTTCCGCTTCTGTAAAGTACCCAAAAATCAGTTTCATAGGAAAATGAAAATAGCCATTTTATTTATAATCTTAATTAAGGTCTAGAAACGAATTTTAATCAAAATCATTAAAGCCGATTTTGGGAAAATCGATTTTTTCCTCTTTTCACCCTTTACTAAACTACTCTTAATTTTAGGGTTAAACAGACACACCGACAGACCGCATTGCAAAAACCAATTTCAGGGTTTGGGGACTCATGAAACGGTGACATCCATCAACATCTCGGGCTTGATTTTTTTTTTACGGTTGCAATACTACTTAAGATTTCGAAATGTTAAAAAAAATATATATATTTATATGCGTTTAGCTTGAAAATTATTGGTTTTATCAAAATATTTTCAAATAAAATATTTGTATTATAAATATACCTACATATTTGCATTGATAAGTAGTTTCATATCTCAAATAGTTTCGGATATATGATAAAAAATGTGAATTTACCAATAAGACAGGAACCCTTAAAGTAATTTTGCCGAAAAAATTAGAGTGGCCTATTTGTTTATAATATTGAGCAATTCTTAGAAATGAAATTTTATCAAAATCGTTATAGCTGATTTTTAGAAAATCGATTTTTCTCTTCTCTCCCTTCAGTAAACTACCCATAATTTTAGGACTAGATATCCAATTCCAAAAACCCCTCGGGGTAACCATATGAACATCCCAGATACTAAGCTTTATCCGGATTGGTAAAATAGTTTAGGCTCTAGTCCAAGGTACAAACAGACAGATGGAGATTCAAAAAACACTTTTTTGAATTCGGAGGCTCATGAAACGTCGAAATTCATTAAAATCTCGATTTCGATTTTTTTGACGATCACAATACCTACCTGTAAGATAGCGAGAAAGTATATACTTCTTAATTTAATTTAGAATCACACATTACATAACACTACTTTTATGATACTCCAAAACAATAATATTAATGTAAATATTTAAGGATTTCTGGCAAACACCACACACATTCCACCAACACCTAAATATTTGGGGAAAGTAAAACCCAACTAATTTTACTGAAATAATTTTTATCAAAAATATCGTGACGTTTTGTCTGTTTATTTAATAAAAAATCGCATTAATAAATTGGTTTAGCCAGGGGTAGTGTTGAGTTATTTGACTTGAAAATGAGTTTATTATTTTAATAACTTTAATACAATATCCTATCTTGTAAAACAGTGAAATAAAACAAGTTCAAGATAGCAATATATTTTAGAAAAAGGTGACCAAAGAATGAACTTAGTGATTAAGATAGTGTTTAATTTCTAAAATACAATTACAATCGTGAGCATTTTGCTCTAGAGTTAATGATGGACATTTTATACACCTCTGAACGAAAAATTTAGTCTAAAATTTCTGTATTTCTTTATTACGCCCGTCCATCTGTCCGTCTGTCCGTTTGTCTATACCTGGGGCTACACTGGATTTTTTTATCGATTTCCTTCAAACTTAATATTTAAATACCATATGTCTGACCGAACATAACATGCTGGTTTTAAATTATTTTAAAAACCACTGACCAATTATTATTATTATTATATATTATTATTATTATTATTATTATTATTATTATTATTATTATTATTATTATTATTATTATTAGCGCCGCGTCTTAATACCCGTTCGAGTTATACGCACTTACGGTAAAGTTTAATGGTAGGGTGATTGTGAGATGAAATGGAGGACCTACAGTTTAACGGGGGATCCGAACCACGGTGGAGGCCTGACACTCCACACATTCACAAATTGTGATTAATACACGTCTTGTCAGAGGTGAAGGAAGGGTTTGGAAATCAGATAAATCTGTGCTGGGACCATGGATTGAACCCCGGACCCCCAGCACAGAAATCCGACAGCTTACCCCGAGACCGCCAGGTCGCCCACCAATCAATAAGATGCTGGTTGAGATTAGTATAAGAACTCCAGACCAATCAATGATATGATGATTGAAATTATTATAGGAATTATTAACCAAAAATAAGCGGCTTAGCACATTTTTCTCGAATTGCATAGTACTTTCCAAAATAATTAACTTTTTAAGAATTCCTATTTCAAGAAGTTAAACTGCATCTAATCTGTTCACTATATTTTTCCTGAATAACTTGTGAAATTAGAATTTGCTAAAATATCAAACCTGATTAGACCAGGTCAAAACATAGTACATTGAAAGTATTTGGACAAGTTTTATTGCAATTGCTCAAAGTTAATTTTTTATTATTGACTATTTGTAAAACGATTACAGTTCTCTAACTTGAGTTAAACATACATTTTTATTTTTATTTCTATTTTAAGTTAGTCCATTTTTAAAGAATAAGCTATATAATAAAACATTTAATGTGGACATACGTATGTACACGAACATTTAAAAATATGAAGTCTATCTACCTGGTCAACATGAAGTATATCTACCTGGTCAGTAAAAATCACAATGATAATGTAATTAGGCGTTTATTATGTCATATGGGGATATTGATCATAGCTGATTTGAATTAAGTATTAACTATTAGTCCTTAACATTCCACAGCAACCGAGTCATGAACACGTTTGGTCCAGTTAAAATGGTTCTTGTATACATTTACACTCAAGATCATTTGTTAAAGATATAATCCATTATAAAAATAAGTGAATAACACTAACTAAGTTGTTTGGACACTGAAAGAGCTTAGACATAAATATACGTGTAAACATTTTAAGGCCATCAGTTTTGTTTTAAGTAAAGCCCATTTACAATTGAGGGGATGATTTCCAAAACTTCATTCTTCCATTTTTATTATTTTTCGAGCTGTATATGTTGTGTTATAGAAATGGCAGCCCTGCATCAGAATATGATAACAGAATGCACTAAAACAGTCTTATTCCTAATAAAATAAATATTTGAAAATCAGTTGTCTTTCCAGAACATCATACTTCCACAAAAGATACTGTTCCAATACTTAATTCTTCCACACAATATATGCTTGTGCCAAAACTTCACACATCCACAGCAGACATCTTGTCCTACTATGGCGAACCATTCCATAACTACATTTTTTCATAGTTTGTCTTCTATGAGGGATTTTATGTAGCTAAAGTAGGATAATTGTTTGGTTAAGCATGTGGTATTTTGTTTAAAGTATTTCAGATGATCATCTGTTGTAGAGTTTACAATAATTTCAAAACCTCAGAACGTGAATGTTATTTTCTAATGAAACACTATGAACACGGTAACAAAGTCTATACAACTTCTACATGAAAAAATCACGAAATAAACGACAAGACAGATCAAACTGGAAGAAAGAGAAGCTTAAACAGAAGCGGTAAGTATTTGAAACTTTAATATACCAACTATTCATGCATCAGAAATTAATTTTCTCTGTTGGCTTTAATATAATTCAATTTTCATATACTTCTAGGGTTGTGTTAGGTTGATAGAGGAATTGATCAGAGCATAATATACCCGCTTTATCACTATTTATCAATGTCTTTATCGTAATTATATTCGTGTTCTTTGTTTTTCACAGACACATATCGAAAAAGTTGCCGAAATTGCCTCAATGCCGTCACACTTCAGGGAAACCTACATGTGGCTGTAGTTTGTTGACAATGCAGGATGTTCGATGCTTTCACCAACGTTTTTACAGTACTTCTGATAAATTTGATCAAGACAATTTCATTTTGAAGAACACCATTCAAGAAAATCCCAAACGCAACAGAATCAAAAATGGCAAGAAAAAGCCTCAAGTAATGAACAAGTATTTTATTTCAACCAAATCTAGAGCAATGCTAAAAGTTTGTTCACTGACTTTTCTCTTTATATTAGGTATATCTGCTTTCTGAGTGCAAAACATTGGGACAAAGTTTTTCATTGAAGGTCAATATACAAAAGAAAGGAGGAGAGGGGAAACCAAAAGCAAAAAATACATTGGTATGAGACAAAGTGTTCGGAATTATCTTTCAGCAGTTCAGGCTGTAGAGTCACACTACACGAGAAAGAAAACTGTGAACAAATGTTTGCCTAGTGACTGTAGTTTTCGGCAATTGTGGTTAGCCTACAATAAGAATGAAAATGATGAGAATAGAGCTAAGTACAATTTCTTCAGAGACATTTTCAACTATGAGTTCAACTATAGCTTTAAAACACCAGCTACTGATGCATGTTCTGAATGCATCAGACTAAGAGCTATCATTCTGACTGCAACTGGCGTGCAAAAGAATGAAGCAATGACTAAACTCATAGTCATAGTCCATAAAATGAGAAGCAATGCATTTTATGATATGTTAAAGTCAGATAGTGGTTCAAAGGTTTTTAAACTCTCATTTGACTGTGAGAATGACCTTGTTCTCCCCAAAGTGCCTGACCAGTCCGCATATTACAGCCGCCAGTTGAACCAACAAAACATTACTGTTTGTGTCAGTCCTTCAACTGTAGCACAACATTCAGATACCGTTTTCATCTATTCGTGGGTAGAAAATGAAAGAGCAAAATACTCAAATGAAATTTCCTCAATCCTGTTCCACTTTCTGTGTAATTCTGAATTGCAGAACATCAACAAAGTTGAGCTATTCTGTGATGAACAGACAGAATAAGAACATAACTGTCATTGGTATGTTAGCCAAGTGGTTGAGTTCTGATTTGTCTGGAAATGTTCAATCAGTAGTTCAGATTACTTTTCATGTCGTTTGCCATTCATTCTTACCTCCTGACTGAGTGTTTGGTCAAATTGAGAAAATCGCGAAGAAAAAATATACAATTGTTCAACCTGAGTAGTATGATGAAATATTCTAAAAGTTTGGCACAGTTAGGAGTGTTGGAGATGGTGTCCCTGTGTGTAATTGTAAGGTGGCATTAACATCAATAGTAAAACAACAAGCAAAACTACATTTCAAATTTGCTGCCTCCAAACGATTTGTTCTGAAGAAGTGTCCTAAAACTCAACAAATCCTTATGAAAGGGGATAGATAGATAGGACAGATTTGTCAGAATTTAAACCTCTATTAAAGAATGGCAAACGCTTGAATCAGGTAAACCCTGACCTACTACCCAACAAATTTACTGTAAAATCTGAAAAAATTGAAAGATGTAAAAGCACTGCTGTAAAACTATTTTGGCGAAGATTAAGAGTCAATAGAGAATCTTGTCTACTACTGTAAAACACTGAAGTAACAAGAAATTCGAGATATCAATGAAGTTGAAGAGGTTGAAGAGAGCATGGTCTGTGTAGAAACTGAAGATCTTAGAATCGTGGTGACTGATTTATTTGTGTAGTGCTGTTAGACACTTGAAGTGATTTTATTAGCAAAATTTGTTCGTTTATAATCGGAAAACCTGACAAACCTTTAATCTAGGTGGATTTTAGGAACATTATTAACGTGTGTATAAGTTATAGTCCATGTTTATAAGTAATTTTTACTCAATTTGTGATTCCCTCAATAAACACAGTATAGTGTGTAACAGTTTTGGACATTTCCCTCAACTATAATGAACTGGTGGATGTTTAAAAGCTGTATAAATTCAAAAGTTCTCATTCCAAAACCTTAAAATTCCAAACAAATGCGCCAAAACTTAAACAATCCAAATTTTAAGTCATTTTTACATAAAATGTGTATCACTAGAACTATTTTTGCACATACAAATCCCATGCACATAATATTAACTTAATCCAACACAATCAGATTTTTTTTGAATTATGCTTTTGTAATAAAATTTAAATTTTTCCTCTTTTCCCAAAATCATGCCAGAGTGGAAGAATGAGGTTTTGGAAATCACCTACTTAGTTATATAGATCTCAATGGTACATTTTATTGTGATTTTAAATATTTATCTAATCTCTGGATGTATGATAAAAATTAAATATAAAAATATAATTCTACTGTTTAGCAATTAATTAAATTAAATTAAATTAAATTAAATTAAATTAATTAAACTAATTAAACTGTTTAGCAGGAAATATTTAAAAGTTTTAGTTTTCAGATTATATCTTCACATAGATAGCTCGCAATTTTAATATGAAAATTAAATTTATACTACTAGGATAGTCTACCTAGAGTTATAAAGTGTTTACAATTTGGTAAACCTCTAGTTAACTAATTGCACATTAATTCATATTTGAAATGTAAAGTGATGTTGATTACACGAAGCGTAATTGGCAATATTGCACAAGCAAAAGCTTTTTTTTTATCACTAACTGAGCATACGCACATCTACATCTAATTATAGAACTGGTCTCTTTATTTTGAAAACATAGTGAAGGCCTAGTTCAATTGGGTAACAGAACGTGGTGGTATAACGGAACGAGACTTCCTCCGCAGCGAAACAATACAGTCATCTTGTTCATGTGGTATTCCCATGTAGTTAACAACTTTTGTTCTCCTGTGAAAATAAAGAAACTAAAGAAACAAGCTCTTTTAACGACTTCAAGCCAGCGTGTGCCAAGTTTCAATACTCCTTCTTTTCGATGTCCGTCCTCTTTACAAGGTCGTTTGGGTTTACATTCTGTTATTAGGAGTGCATTGCGGGCTTCAGAAGCCAACACAATTGCAAATTACATATGATGAGTACAGGGGAAAAGGGGGAAGGTTAAATGTTTTATCACAAATTGAGCTAGTACTGCCAACAACCTTATAATGAACTTGAGATTATGCCCAAAATATGTCTCTGTCATATTTAAATTAATTAAAGAGTTTAGTGGGATATTTAGAGGGTTTAAAATTTAAAACTCGATGTCCTTGAAGATTGTGTAATATAACTTTCCACCCTTTTCCCCTGTAGCTCTCATATTTTTAATAAAAAATCAATTAATTTATCAAGCGTAGTGAGGTCATGTTTTAATTTGACCATTTTGCATTTCTGTCTGTATGTTTGTTCTGTCATACCTTTTAAATTAGTGGACTAATTTTAACGACATTTAATAAGAACATTATTTTAAAATAAACCAAAGATATTCAGTTCACTCCATTTGCCCTAAAAGGTCTTACCTTGGCGGATTACACTATGCCCCTATCTTGTAAGCTATATAATAATGGAATAATAAATGTTAAGCTTGCTACCTTACAGGTTAAATGAAAGTAATATGGTTTTTTAAACACGTTATCTGTTTCAAGATGGTAGTCACTCAAAAGATTTTTCGTTTAATAAATCATCTAAGGTGGTTTAAGTAGAAGTTTCAAGCAATCTATCGAGTACTCAGGGCATGCTTTGTAAAGTTTTGACGTACGTACATAATTAAAGTTACGTCTGAGCCTAGTGAATAATGATTATTCTATGAATATAATGTATTATTGAATATAGCTATACTGTTCTTTATTTCTAACTTGATTAGTAGGGAAAAAATCAAACTCAAGTCCAAGGAGAAAACACGTGAGATATTTAAATCCAAATAAAATTTTTAAGACTGAAGTAACAATAACAACATGGAGGTAGCGAGGTCTACTATTCACAGAACTACTAGTAAGACTGTAGTAACGATAAGAACATGTAGTACAGGTAAAATAAACAAAAAATGGGCAAATGAAAAACAAAACTCGTCCATTCATGAAAATGCGGTTATAAATTCTTTTTTGGTAGTATAATTCAAGATCTGAAGAGTCCCCAAAATTTAAAGGGGTTAAACACAGTTTTTGAAGGGGTAAGGCGGGAAATTTCAAAAAAATTCTAACTTCACAAAAAAAGTCGAGTGAAGGATCTTTGTCTATGTTTTTTTTGGTGCTGAATTGAATAGAACAACTTTCAAATATATTGGATAACTCATTTCTAAGATATAATGGGTTTAATGGGTGAAAAACTCAACTCACTTTTCACTAATTCGGGGATGAGGAAGAACATAAAATTCAATCTCTATGAGAAATTCCCCTATGTTGATGAAGATGTATTGAAGAAAACAGATTGCTTCATCATCGATGGTGGTTGTTTATTGCATGCAGTTAAATTGAATAAAAACAACAGTGGTACTTATGCTGACCTGTACAATTCATATGTACAGTATTTGACAGATCAATATAAATACCGGAAAATAGTAGTGGTGTTTGATGGATACAATGATCCAAACAACATCAAAACAAGTGAACACCAACGCAGATTCAAACGCTTCGCCCCACAGTTTCGCATGGATGAAACTACTCCAATTTATGGCAAGCAAGAGCGGTTCCTATCCAATTCGCAGAACAAAAACAGTTGATCAAGACGCTAACACTTGTTCTTCAAAGCAACGATATCGAGGTGAAACATGCTGTTGGTGATGCAGATGT
This sequence comes from Timema podura, assembly GCA_033556935.1. Taxonomy (NCBI): domain Eukaryota; kingdom Metazoa; phylum Arthropoda; class Insecta; order Phasmatodea; family Timematidae; genus Timema; species Timema podura. Next base: position 65,103,601 of record JAVRXN010000004.1, on the reverse strand, counting down.
TTTCATTGTTCGAACATCCGTAGAGAAATCTACCCACTTCCTGCCTACTGTCGTCACCCAAGACATTGTCGTCTTGATCATTATGATTGCACTTGCCTCACTAGAAATACCTATATTGCTATTGAAGCCAAAAATAGGACGCGTCAAGAAAAACTATTTCATTCAAAAAACCTACAGCAGAGAAACACCTCATTGTGAAAGACTACATTCAACTTGGCCATGGATTCAGTGGGAGCTACACTACCAGTGCAATCCACGTGAAAAGAGGGGGGGAACACAGCATTTTATGTTGCTAGAAACTGATAGTGCATTAATGTACTGCATCAGATCATTCTCCAAGTTGAATGCAACCCGGGATGAAGTCACAAGTGCAGAAGAGTGTCTGTTTCTATTCTTGTATGGATCAAAGGATGGCAACCTCGACCTTGACCAACTTCGCTACAGTTTCTTGCAGAAGTCACTGTTGAAGAAGACAGCCAGACTGGAATCCTTACCTCCCACTTCAGCAAGTGCAGCTCAGCACTCATACAGAGTGTACTACCAAATACAACGATGACTCAGCAACAACCTATGTCCAGAAGATTGGGTTTGGATTCGTCGAGACGGTAAACTGCAGCCTGTATAAACAACTTTGGAACCTGTCCCTGTTGCACTCCTCAAGCTGATTTCCTGCACATGCAAAGGAAACTGCAAGGAAACCCAACGGTGCGGTTGCATCAAAAGATCTGCGTGGTGTTCTGTTCTATGCAAAAACAACGAGGGAGTGGCCTGCAGCAACACTGAAATTGATGACCCGGACAGTGATGATCTTGGACAATTTCGCATCCAAGAAGAAATTATTATTATTTATATTATTATTATTACTATTAACAAGGCGTCTTACTACCCGTTCGGGTAGTAAGCACTTACGCTAACATGTAATGGTAGAATGATTGTGAGATGAAATGGAGGACATACAGTTTAACGTGGAATTCGAACCACCAAGACGAAATTAGCTCAGAAATTGACTCTGATGTTGATAGTATATATGAGCAAGATAAAGATGAAAATTGATAACTAAAATTTTGTAAATAGATAATTTTTTTAAGTAAAAATTATTTTTATTCATTAAAATGTATAATTGAGTTTTCACACATAAAAAACCCATTATATCTTAGAAATGATTGTTCTAGTCTTTCTGAAAATTGTTCTATTCGATTCAGCACAAAAGAATATGTAGAAAAAGACCCCTCACTCGACTTTTTTTTTCGTAAAGTTACAATATTTTTGGAATTTCCTCCCTTCTCCCATCAAAAACTGCGTTCCACCCTTTTAAACTTTAAGGAATCTTCAGATCCTGAATTCTACTGCCAAAAAGATGTTATGACCGCAGTTTCATTAATGGATAAATTTTGTTTCCTATTTTTCCTATTTCACCTGTACTAATGGAGAGAGCGATGTCTATTCACAGAACTACTAGCAAGACTGTAGTAACGATAATAACATGGAGAGAGGTCTACTGTTCACAGAACTACTAGCAAGACTGTAGTAACAATAGTAACATGGAGGGAGGTCTACTGTTCACAGAACTACTAGTAAGATTGTAGTAACGATAATAACATGGAGGGAGGTCTACTGCTCACAGAACTACTAGCAAGACTGTAGTAACGATAATAACATGGAGGGAGGTCTACTGATCACAGAACTACTAGCAAGACTGTAGTAACGATAATAACATGGAGAGAGGTCTACTGTTCACAGAACTACTAGTAAGATTGTAGTAACGATAATAACATGGAGGGAGGTCTACTGCTCACAGAACTACTAGCAAGACTGTAGTAACGATAATAACATGGAGGGAGGTCTACTGTTCACAGAACTACTAGTAAGACTGTAGTAACGATAATAACATGGAGGGAGGTCTACTGTTCACAGAACTACTAGTAAGACTGTAGTAACAATAATAACATGGAGGGAGGTCTATTGTTCACAGAGTTACTAGTAAGACTGTAGTAACGATAATAACATGGAGGGAGCGAGGTCTACTGTTCACAGAACTACTAGTAAGACTGTAGTAACGATAATAACATGGAGCGAGGTCTACTGTTGACAGAACTACTAGTAAGACTGTAGTAACAATAGTAACATGGAGGGAGGTCTACTGTTCACAGAAACTACTAGTAAGACTGTAGTAACGATAATAACATGGAGGGAGGTCTACTGTTCACAGAACTACTAGCAAGACTGTAGTATAGATCAGCGTTTCTGAACCTTTTCTGTACCACGGAACCCCTTTTAATATATTATTTTGACGCGGACCACCAATACTTAACACAAGAGTTAAAACCCTAAAGTGAATCAAATATTTATTTAAAGTTTCTCATGAAGGGTATTCAAATTTGAATGGATGGATCAAATACATTAATTTGTTAATGTACACGTTCATATTATAATATTTTCATTACAATGATTCCATACAGATTAAAAATAATATTACTAAGTTTCTTCAATTTTTGCTGGGGGGACTGAAACAACAAGCATATAAATCATTAATATAACACACCCATACAAAAGTCACGTGATAATGAAAGGTAGAAAATGACACGAATATTATTTAAACAAATTTGTACCTCATTAAACGTAAGTTGGTGGAAAAAAAGAGAATATATTATATTAATATAATTATAATTAATGAGAAGGCTGATGTGCATTTCACTTAAAAGCCTTGTTATATCGGATCTAATAGCTGAAACTCGTATTCTGAGTTCTGAATCCACGTTTTAAAACGGGGTTTCTACTTGCAGTAAAGAATCAACTATATCCGAACCACTAGGGACCAAGGGTAGTTCTGATAATCAAATTGTTCTGATAATCAAACACAAAACAAAATTTCAGTTTTATATCTTAAATAACGCTAAGAATAATCATAAAACAATATAGGAAACAACTATGGCAATAAAAATACAATGAACATTGCAGAACATGTTTTTATTACTAAATTTTTTAATTTGATACATAGTAGGTCTGTAATAAATCATACAATAATTAATTACCTTATTACATAACAAAAATTCTTGACAAAGTTTATTTCTGAAGTTAAAATTTAAGATGGTTATTTACAGTATCAAGGAAAATATGCTAACAAAAGTAATCATTAATTTTTCTTTGCATCATTTTTGATCGTCTCTTTTTGGCTGCTAAATCATGCAACCTTTTTAAAAGAAGAAATTGGTTTGAACAACTTTCTGTCTGCTTTTTGCAACACGCCATTGCAATAGTTAAGGCTGTATAAGCCTCTTCGCTATTTGGGCCAATTTCATTCTCGCTAAGGATGTTTCCACATTCATCTTCTTCTTCATCTGACATTTCGTCGCTGTCTTGGAGATAGTTTACTATCTGATCTTCATTCATGATTTGATAACCAGGGTCATCAATATAATTTTGAAGCCAGGATTCCGTATCTTCTCTGTCACATTCAGAAAATCCTGGAATGCTCGGGAACATCTCTACAATTTCTTCCAAATCATTATCAGGATTATAATCTGTTTAATTTTGTTCGGGGGTTTAGTTTCTCTCTTCTGGTAGCAGTTTATTCCAAGACTTTTTTAGGTTGTCTTGTGTCAGCACATTCCATGCATCTGCCACAATGTAAGCACAGCGTTTAATAGTTAATGCCTTTGCAAGTGTTTTGACACTTTCTTCTTTTTTTTCAGCCAAAAGTAACCGACGTAAAACTCCCTTCTTATACATCCGTTTCAATTTTTTTATGACCCACTGGTCCATTGGCTGCAAAAGTGCAGTTACATTCGGAGGCAAATATATAACATTAAAACTTTCATCAACAGCATTTAAATCCTCTGCCTCTGGGGGGCACGCATTGTCCAGTATGAGAAGCACTTTTCCAGTTTTATTTTCTTTCTTCCTGAAAGCCTTCACATTTGGTATAAACTCGTTTTTTACCATGCCATGAACAATTTGCCCTCCATCCACGCATTTTTCTGGGCTCTATAAGAAAGTGGGAGACATGTTACATTTTTGAAACAACGGGGTTTCTTAGATTTTCCGATCATAAAAGTGGCAACGCATGGTTTCCAGAAGCATTAGCAGTTACAAGAATCGTAGCTCGTGCTTTGCCTGCTTTAAAACCTGGGACCTTAGCTTCTCGTTTTGAAGCAAATGATTTACTTGGCAGAGATTTCCAGACCAGTCCGGTTTCATCGGTGCTATACACATCATCACGAGTGTGTCCTTCTTTCTTAAGAAATTCTGAAAATAAACTTTTAAACGCTTCAGCTGCTGTTGAGTCACCAGAGAATGACTCTTCTTGGATCTCTAATTCCCGAATGCCATGGCGGGATTTGAAGTTTTTTTTAAACCAGCCGGTGCTGGCTTTGAAATCAGGTGGACGATCAAGTTTTGCATTAGCTTCAAGGCCTTTTTCACACAGTAACGGGCCAGATATTGGTTCTCCCTTGCTTCATCTCTGCACAAAGCATAAAAACATAGCCTCTTCTAATTTTTAATATTTGGGTTTTTTCATAGTTTTACATTCTTTAGACCGCTTTTCACTGTTTAGTTTTGAAGCAAAATTCAACAGTACATCTTCATTACTACATTTCTTAGTTTTGATATCGAAAATAGTAGCCTTACCTACATTATAAAATGCTGCCAATGACGAAGATGACACTTTTGTAATCTGTGTATGATTTCAATTTTTTTCAATAGTTAACACACTGCGACTTATTTTATTTGCAGACGATATTTCACTCACAAAATACTCAATAAGTCACAAAACTAAAACATTTAACTGCGAACAAAAGATGACAGAACTGTTCGACACAACAACTGGGAGTGGCACTGACAAAATGAGGAGTGGAAGTGTAGTGACGAGCATCATAAGATGGAGAATGGCCCGGTGAATGTCACGCACGTCGTTCATTTGCCATGTTAGATTATTTAAAACAGGTGTTCGGTTGATTGACGTTTAGGATAGTTGACGTTCGGTTAATTGATGCTATACTGTATTTTTAACATAAGTGAGAAAAGGGAATGACTTTTCGCACAAGTATGTCGTTACAAAAGGCATCAATACTTGCATAACCCTCTTCGATAGTTCCGGAAAATCTGGAAGGGACTGTTTCTTGAACTGAAATTTCAGATAACCATCCATGGATATTTATTTCTGTGAGCCTGTCTTCTTAATCTGTAAGACCTTCTAGATTATACACACTAACTGAAAATAGATCTATAATTCAGTGTTTACTTGCATTAGGAACAGGAAAATAATCACGGAAATTATGCTGCAGATCTTGCAAATGTTTTATGATAAGTGTTGTGTCCTCCTCAGACAAATTTTCTTAGGTGGAACCAAGAAAATTTATGAAGTTTAGAAATTTCTCAAAGTTTTGGTTCGATAGGCGATGATGCCAAAATTCCAACTTTTTGATCATTACTTCAATCTCTTCTTCAACTTGAAAAACTGTAACCCTTTCTCCTTGAAGATTTAAGTTGATCATATTTAAATGGATGAATATTTGACATATATTCTAATTCTTCTTCATGATGCATAGTCTTATCTCATGTCTCAATTCCTGAAAGAGACAAAACTTTACCTTGTGATAGACAACGAACTTCACAGTGTAGCAAAAGTTGGTGCTGTTCACTGTCCATATCTGTGCAGAGCTTTTAAAAAAGTCTTGAATTAAGTAACTTACTTTTTATAAAATTGACAATTTTGACTGATTTATTTAAGGTCGGTCTAGAACAACTGGGCGCCGCCATTTGGGCGCCGCCAACCGGGCGCGGCCAACTGGGCGCTAGGACAACTGGGCGCCAAGACAACTGGGCGCTAAAATAAAAAAAATTTAAATTAACATGTGCAAATTTTTTTAGAATAAAAAAATGCACCATTTTTTTCATATATTTTTCAATTAAAATTAAAAAGTGACGGATAAAAGCTAAAAATGAACTTTTTTTTAATTAATCATATTTTTCAGCGCAACATCATATATTTTTCAATTACGTAAATATTAATTTTTGGAGTTGTTTTAAAAAAATCTTAGTAGAGGAAACTTAATTAATTTATATTTATAAAGTTAGACTATTTGATATGATAAAATTTCTAAAAAAAACCACAAAAAATGAAAAATAATACTTATTTTTGGTCGACAACATAATCTGCAAATATTACGTGACGCAGAGGCCTTATATGGAGATGAAACATAAGAGTGCACCACTACTGTCTGCACAAATCTATACTGTGCTTGGTAAGCAATTTGGAGGGGGGCATCCAATTATATATGCACTCCTACCTAATAAACAAAGAGCTACATACGTACGACTTTTTTAAATGTTGCGAGAAAGTGAACCTACCTTTCAACCACAAACATTTTCATGTGACTTTGAATCCGCTGCAATAAGTGCTATTAGAGAGGTTTTCCCCAAGTTGAAATACATGGTTGTTTTTACCATCTAACACACAACATGAGAAAACAAATGTGTGCGTTGGAACTTATTCAACAATACAACAACAATGCCGAGTTTTGTTTCAAAGCAAGGATGATATCAGCTCTGGCATTTGTACCAGAAAATGATTTAGACCAAGCTTTAGATTTGTTGGCAGAAGAACTTCCAGACAATTGGCAGTCCCAGATACACTGGTTTGAAGACAATTATATAGGTCGTAGAAATCACAGAGGTATTGGATGATGAGTGGCATTATTTCCACCAAATATGTGGAATCTTTACACAAGAGTATTAAATGGTACAGATCGTACTAACAACCATGCTGAAGCTGCACATCGCAGGCTAGGAACTGAGCTGGGCATGTAATACCCTACAATATGGAAATTTATTGATGCTCTATGTAAAGTACAAGCTGCAAGAGATATCTACTATGAACGTCTTGTAGCTGGACATGAGCCCACGCCGAAAAAAGTAAGTATCGAGAAGTCGATGCTAGAATTTTAAGACTAGTAAGGGACTATAATAATAAAGACAAACCGTATTATGATAGTTTTTACCCATCACTTTTTAATTTTAATTGAGAAATATATAATGAAAAAAAGAGTGCATTTTTTTGTTTTACTAATCACTTTTTAATTAAAAAGTAAAAATGCATTGCAAAAAAGTGAATTTTTGTTAAAAAAGAAAAAAGTGGGGTTACTTTTGGCGCCCAGTTGTCCTGGCGCCCAATTGGCCTCGCGCAGTTGGTGGCGCCCAGTTGTCCGGATTCGATTTAAGGTTTGCTTAATTTTTTTCGCATCTTTGTAGCAACTATAACTTCCCAATGTTTGAAGTGATGGTACCAAGTCACCGTTGTTATGATTTCCTAAATCCACGCGACAAGTACAGTAAGCTTTCCAGACACTGCGCATGCTCCGTATATGCTAACCACAACTCATTTCAACCATACTATGTCATGAGATGTTATAAACTCGTCTAAGCTGTTAAATACCTCTTTGCGTATAACCCGAACGGGTAGTAAGACGCGGTGCTAATAATAATAATAATAATAATAATAATAATAATAATAATAATAATAATAATAATAATAATTTTCAATTTCAATTTCCTTTATTATAGTGCCGACCAACAGTCGTAAGACCTATAACAGGCCAGCACTGAAAAGCACACAAGTACATACCCTACAATACATACATTTACATAAGAAAACATGATAGACAAAAAATGGCCAAATAATGCCATATACCGATAAACAACCACGAGACAAAAAAGTAGTTAATAATGATAAGAATAAAAAGTAACCTTAAAAATAAATAACCAAATAGTGGTTAAAAGCAGTAACATTATGCAAAAAATAGATCAGAATATTATAAACTTAAACAATGTAAACTTAAATAGTATAAATAATATAGGCAGAACCTCTACAAGATAAATTATTGATATGGGATATCCTTAAATAACTCTCTGAGTTTAGCTTTCCTTTTATGATAAAAGTCGAATTCGACAAATCTAGAATTGGCACTATGGATACAACGACCTATAGGGCTTACCTTGTAAGAGCTATTAAGAAAAAATAATTTTTGATTACGAGAAGCCCGAGAAGGGATAAGAACGCCTACATGATCAAGGGCAAATTTACAAGAAATTATGTTATTGAAAATATTAAAAACAAAAAGGGCATCACAATAAAGTCTACGCGAGAAGAGAGTTTGGAGCCCTAATAGGTTTCGAATTCTATCATAATCATAATAAATCCGGTTACTAAAGTATTTATCATAGCATGCAGCAACAAATTTTCTTTGAACGTTTTCTAACCTAAGAGAGTCAGTTAAGGTAATTGAATTCCAAGCAACAGTAGCATATTCTAACTTAGATCTAACCAGGGCATAATACAGACATAAAAAACAGTCAATTTTCTTAAATGATGAAGTAATAAATTTAATAAGCCCAAGTAGTTTCAATGACTGGGAAATGACATGGTCAACATGATAGTGGAAATAAAGTTTGTTATCCAGGAGGACACCAAGATCATTAATACAAAGGGTGCGAACTATGTTGTCACTGCCCAATTTATAAGTAAAAAAGAAAGGATTAGTTTTCCTAGTGAAAGATATAGATTTGGTCTTAGATTTATTGATAGACATTCCATTTTCCAAAGACCATTGTAGAATACCATTTACATCATTTTGTAAATCTATACAATCTGCAATTGAATTGATAGTTTTAAATAATTTTACATCATCAGCAAAGAGTAAATAACTAGAAGAGTTCAAATATTTACCAATGTCATCAATAAATACATTAAAGAGAAGAGGACCTAAATTAGACCCCTGTGGTATGCCACAGGGTGCTAAAAATGTATTTGAGCTGTGTGAATCAATTTTAATAATGAATGATCTTTCATGCAAATAACTGCTGAACCAATTTACATATGAGTGAGAAAGTCCAAAATTACCAAGTTTAGCGAGAATAATATTATGCTGACATAAGTCAAATGCCTTACTTTGGTCAAAATAAATAGCATCAACCTGACCTTGGTCAGAGACTTGAGGGGCAACATGCCCAAGAAATTCTACTAAATTAGTTACAGTAGATTTATTTTTTATAAAGCCATGTTGATTATCTGAAAATTTATTTTTAAGGTGGTGAAAAGTATGCTCATGTATGATTTTCTCGAATACTTTGGAGAAAGTGTTTAAGAGAGAAATTGGTCTATAATTACAAACATTTGTTTTTACCCCCTTTTTATAGATAGGTATGACAACAGATTGTTTCCATGTACGAGGAAAAGTTTCATTTGACAGGCTAATGTTAAAGATATAGGCTAACAAAGGGCTGAAAATGCTGGCACAGCCTTTAACAATAAAACTTGGAATTCCATCTGTCCCGGCACATCTAGAAGAACTCAATTTTTTAATAGCATTAGCAACATCCAAGGGTGTAATGTGGCATGGATACAAGGGCGCGCTAGTTTCAATAACGGGGCAGTGTAAAACAGGAGTAGCTGAACTATAAACGGAATGAAAGTAGGTCCCAAACTCATTAGCAATTAATAAAGGATCCGCTATAGATTTGCCATCAATTTCAAGGTTGGATGGGAAAACCTTATTCGTACGATTATTTTTAACAAATTTCCAAAAATATTTAGGTTTGCATTTAATACTATTTTCAATTGAGTTCATCCAATTGGCTCTGTCTATAATCAAAGTAGTTTTAACTAATTTACGAAAGTGAGAAAAATGTGAATAGAATACACTATTATTTGTTATTTTAAACTTTTTGAAAAAATGGTTTTTTTTCCTAATATAGTATTTGAGTGTAGAAGAAAACCAATTAGGATATTTGGATGAATTAAGAATACTAATTTGAGGAATATTCATTTTGATTTTCCTTTGGACTAACTTGGTAAAATTATCTACAGCCAAATTAACATCCGTAGTAGAATAAATACAAGTCCAATCTGCAGTAGCCAGGTCATTGTAGAGATTAAGGTAGTCACCGTGTGCATAGTCAATATATGTTTTAAAGGTGTCATTAATTTTAGTCGCAATGGGTACATCTAGTGAAATCAATAAGGGTGGATGAGCTAAATCAATATTGACTAGTGGTTGAGAGCTTTGAGTAATAGAGGGGTGGTGAAAATTAGCAAAAACAAGGTCAAGGAGGTTAGTGTCGTTATCAGCTTCATTGAGTTGTTCTAATCCCAATATATTAGTCGAAGCGAGAAGTTGAGTAGCTTTTAATTTAATGTAGTAATGCGAAATGTTCTGAGAATGATGATAATTCCAATCAATTTTGGGGCAGTTAAAATCTCCGAGTAGTATTATTCTATAGGGGTAGCTAGCCAACACACCTTCAAGAAATATAAAGTAATTGTTAAATGCTTCGACTGTTATTTGGGGAGCAAGATATATGTTCCCAATTAACAGTTTTTGGCGATCAAATGTTGGGATCTCAATCCAGACACATTCCATATTATTCTCTAGGTCAGTTCTCCTGACCACACCAGAAATAGTATCAATGACAGAGATGAGAGCACCACCACCACCATAATAATAATAATAATAATAATAATAATAATAATAATAATAATAATAATAATAATAATAATAATAATAATAATAATAATAATAATAATAATAATAATAATAATAATAATAATAATAATAATAATAATAATAATAATACTAATAATAAATACCTCTTCAGATGTAGTGTTTACCAACGAGCAGATGAAGAGTACGTCTTCGAAAACATTTCTCTCGTACTCATATTTAACGCAGCACAGTGAGGTCGCTTTGTTTGTTATTTTTGTGCTTTCGTCCAATTGCAGTGCAAAGTAGGATACATGTGGATTCTTTTTAATAATTATTGTTCCTTGATATTGGCTGACAAACAATTTATTCGCATCTTGACTGTATCATTTGACAAAGGTATTAAGGAACGGTCATTGGCAGCTTTCTCGTTGATCAATGCAGAAACCATGATTTTTGCAGCAGGTAATGTAAGTTCTTAATTTATTGTGTGCTTTTTAATTTCTCTCTATCTTACAGGTAGAGAAAGTATGGTGATCGTCAAAAAAATCGAACTCGAGATTTTGATGAATCTTGGCGTTTCATGACTTCCTGAATCCGAAAAAGTGGTTTTTGAATTTCCGTCTGTCTGTCTGTACCTCCAACTGGAGCCTAAACTGTTTTACCGATTGAGCTAAAACTTGATATCTAAGGTTTTCATAGGGTTGCCCCGAGGGGTTTTTGGAATTGGATATCTACCCCTAAAATTAAGGGTAGTTTACTGAAGGGAAAAAAGAGAAAAAGTCGATTTTCTCAAAATCGGCTATAACGATTTTGATTAAATTTCATTTATGAACATTAATAAATATTCCAAACAAAATGGCTAATCTCAATATTTCGGCAAAATGGCTTTAAGGGCTCCGGTCTGATGGGTAAATTAACATTTTTTATAATAGCTCCGAAACTATTTGAGATATGAAATTACTTAGCATTACAAATATGTATATATATATTTATAATACAAATATTTTATCCGAAACATATTTTTATAAAATCAATAATTTTCAATCTATACGCCATTATATGAATTTTTTTAACTTTTTGGACATTAAAGTTTAAGTATTGCGACCGTAAAAAAAAACTAACCTGAAATGTTGATAGATGTCGACGTCTCATGACCCCCACAACCCTAAAAAATAGTTTTTGCAATGCCGTCTGTCTGTTTGTCTATTAAAACTTAAAATTAAGCGTAGTTTTATAAAGGACGAAAAGAGAAAAATTTGGTTTTCCCAAAATCTGCTCAAACGATTTTGATTAAAATTCGTATCTAGGCGTTGATTAAGATTATAAATAAAATGGCTATTTTCATTTTCCTATGAAAATGATTTTTAGGGTACTTTACAGAAGCGTTAATTTCCGTATCTCCACAACTATTTGAGAAACTAAACAATTAATCATTGCAAAATTGTAGGACTATTTGAAATAAAAAACTTTTTTTTTTACAATTATTTTTATAAAAGCAACAGTTTCTGAGATATTTGCAAATATATTAATACAATTTTGTGAGCTGTAGTCGTAAACATATACTACTTAAATCTTAACGCAATAATTCTCCAATGCCATAGAGTAATTAAATATAAGTAAGTATATAAAAAAAGTATGTTATTTTTCCTTAAAGCTCTTAGGAGAAATGTTTGCACAGCAATGATCTATCTCCATTTTAGACTCAATAGTCAATATTTACATTTTTTATTGGTCAAAATGTATAAATAAATAATTAAATATCAATGCGATGACTTGAAGATCTGCAACACCTTATAAAATGTTAAAATTTTAACCAGAAATCGAAATTTTAATACGAAGTGTTGACCCTTGTGGAAGACATTAAACTGTTTGAAATGCTCTTAGGTGGACAAAGATGCGCCTCTTTTCTCATTGATTATATATCATTGTATATTATTTTATGCGTGTTCTTATGTGGAGTGGTGATGATACAATGTACATTATTCCGTTCAAAAATCTTACGAGTTTTTAGAAAGAGAGAGAAAGTCTGTGCGGTTCGCCGTACCATTTATTTCTCCAGTTTTTGATAATAGTTGAGAAACTTCAAATGAGGATATCACTGCATTTTCATTGTTACAACCATTTTTAGTTTTTTTTCCCCATTTTCTAACATTCCTAGAGTTCCTGTTCCTTACTTTTGAAAAGAAATTCGATACTTATGGTATGTTCCTTGTATTTAGTATCGAGATGTCCTCGCAATTTTGACGGTTTAATGGCCCCGTTGGACAATATCTTGTAACACAACAAACATTGTGGTAGTTTATTGCCTTAGTGACGTGAAGCCAATCAACAGATTTTCCTTTTTATGATGGCAACACTTTTTATGATGACTGGAAGAAGCTTCATTTGGCTTTCAACAGAATGCATCCTCATCGACATCATCAATTCTTTTACATTTCAAATTCAGCCAGCTAGGGTTAGCCAAAATGTATGTTTAAGAAATTCACTGCGATAACATAGAACAATCCCTCCAACCGACAGTAACCAAATGGTTTTATTAGCATGGATCGAATACAAGACACGATCATGAAGTTCATCCGAACACACACTCACACACACATACACTGACTGACTCCGACTCTCTCTTCCCGCGGCTTCTGACTATCTGCATAGTCGCAAGAAATATCACGTGCTTTCTCTCAGCCACTCAGCGCCATCCACTTGCATGTTCTCACCCTGTGCACGAATATCAAACATTTATCAGCTATCAAACGGTTATTTTCATAACAGATTTTTACTTTTATTTATTTTTAATGGAGGTGGTGGGTTAGAAAACCCAAGTTTTATACAACCAAGCAAGGGTAATTATGATTTTGTTCTACTTCTTTCCTCTTTATTTAATTAATTCATTCTTCCTATTTTATATGCAAACGATTATAACATTTCTTGAAGACTTCATGGACCCCCTGTGAGGATATTACTGCCCCCAGGGGTCAAACCGCGGACCACAGTTTAAGAACCGTTAGTATGGATAGTAACCTGAGGAGAACAAGCCCTACTGTTTAAACCAATACTAGTAGGACTATGGTAACTAAAAGAACATGGAGAGAGAGGTCTACTTTTCACAGAACTAGTATTAAGACTGTACTAACTATAATAATATGAGACAAGTGAGGTCTACTGTTCACAGAACTACTAGTAAGACTGTAGTAACAATAGTACCATGGAGGGAGGTCTACTGTCACAGAACTACTAGTAAGACTGTAGTAACGATAATAACATGGAGGGAGGTCTACTGTTCACAGAACTACTAGTAAGACTGTAGTAACAATAGTACCATGGAGGGAGGTCTACTGTCACAGAACTACTAGTAAGACTGTAGTAACAATAGTACCATGGAGGGAGGTCTACTGTCACAGAACTACAAGTAAGACTGTAGTAACGATTATAACATGGAGGTCTACTGTTCACAGAACTACTATTAAGACTGTAGTAACAATAGTATCATGGAGGGAGGTCTACTGTCACAGAACTACTAGTAAGACTGTAGTAACAATAGTACCATGGAGGGAGGTCTACTGTTCACATAACTACTAGTAAGACTGTAGTAACAATAGTACCATGGAGGGAGGTCTACTGTCACAGAACTACTAGTAAGACTGTAGTAACGATTATAACATGGAGGTCTACTGTTCACAGAACTACTAGTAAGACTGTAGTTACAATAGTACCATGGAGGGAGGTCTACTGTCACAGAACTACTAGCAAGACTGTAGTAACGATTATAACATGGAGGTCTACTGTTCACAGAACTACTAGTAAGACTGTAGTAACAATAGTACCATGGAGGGAGGTCTACTGTTCACAGAACTACTAGTAAGACTGTAGTAACGATAATAACATGGAGGGAGGTCTACTGTTCACAGAACTACTAGTAAGACTGTAGTAACGATAATAACATGGAGAAAGAGAGTTTGAGAAATGACCAGCCACTTCTAGCTTCGGCCACCGACACTTGCCAAAGCACGAAATATATAATATAGGATTTTTTTTTATCTAGAATGCTTTCGGTTATTTCCTATCTAGTAAATTCTATCTTCTTTTAGATACATCGTCAAGTTTAAAATTACTTTTAAGCTATACCCTGTCTAAGGAGGAGGGTGTCAGTCATGGGTGCCTTGGTCCACACTCGTACCTCACCCAAGCCTCAGAGGTTGAATTAGCTTGTTTTTGGGTTGGGCTAGGTTAGGATGGAATTCGGTTTTGTTATACTATCCAGCACTTTAGTCACGGGCCAGATGGTCTTGGTCAATTCTAGCTTTGGCTGGCCAGAACGCGAATCAAAATTCCGCAATTTAGCTGGACCAGCTGACCAATGTGCGAAGAGTCCGGCCAATTCGCCAAGTATCTGGTTTCGGGCTTTGATCAGAACATTTGCTTTTATAAATAGACACAATAACTTAAAGTATACAATTCCGAACTAGAGGATATTACAATATAAAAATACAAACATGGACCTCGGACGTAAGCTATTTTACTGTGTTAACAAAAAACATTATATTATTTGAACAGTGACGTTATTCCTTGTTATATTACTACAG
The DNA here is from genome assembly GCA_033556935.1 of Timema podura. NCBI lineage: Eukaryota > Metazoa > Arthropoda > Insecta > Phasmatodea > Timematidae > Timema > Timema podura. Next base: position 65,088,540 of record JAVRXN010000004.1, on the reverse strand, counting down.
GATTACAGGAATCAAGAAATATAATAATTCAAACAAATCAGATTTTACGAGAAATTTTAAGGTTAATTCAATATTTTCTCTAATATTTTAACTTCTTTAATCTACTTGAAGTTTGAAAAACTAATAATTTGTCCATCACTAATTATTATTTTCCTTGACATAAAAAGCGGATCGTTATTTTATTTGGATTTTATGTTTAAGTAAATAAAAGGCTAATTTTTTATAAATATGTTGCAAAATGCATAGTGTCCCATAAGTTAAACTAAGCCAAATTAATTATTTTAATTTTATCTTATATTTTATCTTATATTTTATCTTATTGAAAGTGTAGACAACACCAAACTTAAACATTTAGATTGGGAAAATATCTTGTGTCATTTTAATTTATTTGGGATTTTTTAGATAATATTTTAATGCATTTATATTTTCAGGGTTGTTTATATTTCTTTAGCATATCTTACCCTATTTTTGTTTATCAAAGCTCTTTTATAAATCACTTTTAGTTTGTTGTTTTATATTCAAGGAAATAAGATTTAAATTGTGAGGCTATACAGATTAAATATAATTATTTAATGACAAAATATTTTAATAATTGCTAAAAGATTCATAAACCAGTCAATTAAAGATGATATAAATATAACTAAGGATGAAGGTTAAAAATCTATACAATGTCAATGCCACGAAATTTGGTATAAAAATATATTATTTTTTAGAAAAGAAATATGATACAATGAATATTGATAAAAGTTTAGTTAAATTCATTGAAGATAATCATAAAACATATTAAAATATATATAAAGGTAAATGACAATCAAATAACGTACACTAATTGTTAAAGTACGCTGAAACTTTATCAAATATATTGGTTAATATTGGTGAAGAGTTATTTAAAATTTAGACATTATGTTATTGTTAAAAGCTTTGCTCCTTTGTCCAAAAGTGGTAATGTGACAAGAACCATAATCAGGAAAAACTAGAAGAGATAGAAATATTTCAAGTAAATCATTACCTAAATGATATAAGATTAAGTTAAATTAAACATGAATATGATTATTGAAGTTTGATAGCAAGTAAGACAAAGATTTGAACATGTGTCACCATGTTAACATGTGATGTGAAGAAAAATGAGCACTTAACATAATCGAGCTATAGTTTTAATTAGTATTTAAAATTAATTAAAAAAATCCCCATCATTTCAACTCAATTTAAAATATTTTTAAAATTTGTATTGTATAAAACAATTGATTTATTTTCTTACGTGAACATTTGAAGTAAAATACTGCTTGAGCAGGTAACAAATAAAATGCATGCTTAGTTCATAGCAGTGACCTCCGTAAAATGAAGATTGGATTGGAAGTGTAGCTGACTCGATAGAAATAAAATGCTATATTCCTCATCTTTTAGATCTGACGAGAAGCCTTGAAACGTCTATAAATCACTCGAATCTCAATAAACTGCTCCAATCTATTTGTAACAAGATAGAGTAGTGACTCCCACATAAGATAGACCCGTTCCCCCATGATACGCCGGAAATAGACCCAGTTTAGGGTCATATTCATAAACACAACCTTACTTTGTTTGAACTGTGCAAATATCGTCTTCAGGACATGCGTAACAAAATGTCATCTTGACTTTCGAATAGAGTTGGGTTGAATCCACTATTTTACGAATGCAAATCTCGTATTCAAATAACCAATTTATAAATTATTCAAAATAGCTTAAAATCGCTCAAAAACGCTTACAATAGTATTTATCACCAAACATTGAAAAAAATTATCTAATAGACTTAGTCTATTAGAACTCTAAATAAGTCAAAATGAAAAAGATTAACATTTAAGAGCATATTTCAATTTTTCGATGTTTTTTAAGAGATTACTTATAAAAACCGCTAAAAAGATTAATTTTACTTTTTTTGTTGAAATTTAGAGAGGTTTGATATAAATTATTCAAAATAGCTTAAAATCGCTCATAAACGCTTAAAATGATATTTATCACCAAAAAGTGAAAAAAAAGTGTATTTGACCTCTAAATAAGTCAAAACAATCCGAATCCGAGCATTGGAGTAATTATGAACACAAGAAGAAATATAAATAGAATAATAGAAAATACAAATAATAACTAATTGTTAACATTCTTTTTTATAAAACATTCATTTTAAAATTCAAACATTCAGTTAAGTGTTAAATTACTGGTCTGGGTCTTGGTTGTTGAGTTCATTCTATAATTATAATTAGTTCTGAAGCACCAATAAACAGTAATAGAGCTCTAAAACAAATTTAACCCGAAAAATTAAAAAAATATATATGAGGATTTGAGTTTCAAATCCGAAATTTTCTCGAATATCCTTCAGGATTCAAGGGCTTTGAAGCTGCTAGGGATGTGACATGGAACATATTCTGTTTTGGAAAATGTTAAATATTTATAATCTGGAAAAGATTCTAGATATTTAAACAGAAAAATGTAATCGAGATAACCAAAGTTTAATTTCTACAAAATATGTCAACACCAGAAGAATTATTATAAAATGAGTTCCAATAAGGCAATACCAATCTTCACATGATAGCAACGCTTCATACTACCCAGTCGGCTTATGTGCTTATTTAATAACTACGCCAATGGGTTAGGGATGAGGAAGGTGAAATTTAGAGAAAGTTTAACTGCATTTGCGTGGAGAGAGAGAGAGAGAGAGAGTGAGTGAGAGAGAGTGAGAAACAATTTTGTAAAAATCACCCTCAGTACACCTGACTGAGTTTCGAACATCGATATCCCTGTCAAAGGCAGTATAGTCCACTGCAAGAGTAGCGCCCTAGATCATGCGCCCACTGAAGCCGGTAAACCATCTATTACACAGCAGCCTCAGTGCACCTCGCTGGATTCGATCACCAACCTCCCTGCCATCAAACTATTTGAATTGTCCACTGGCGACTGACGCCGTGAGTGTAGTATTAATCTCGAGTCCATCCCTCGGATAGCTAAAAACAAAATGTTACAACGAGTGTGTGTTTTATTTATATACGAGTAGCGAAACCTATTTTAACTACCCCAATACCTGTATCGTGGAGTTGTAGACCACAAATCAGGATTATCTAGTCTAGTTTGCCGATGATGAGGAGGAAGTTGGATGTTCATATCTCAGTTGATGGACTAACAAAACAGCTTAGGCCCAGTTTCATAGTCAGATTTAGTACGCCTCAAGTGCGGCGCTATACTAAATACAAGACGTCACCTACCTGAAATTGAATGGAATGGGCCAGTTTCATATGCGAAACTGGCCCATTCCATTTTGGTCTAGGTAGGTGTCGTCCTGTATTTAGTATCGACTCGCACTTTAGGCATGCTAAGTTTGACTATGAAACTGGCCCTTAGACTAGTTTCTCCCACGACTCCTCCACTAAAATAATGTAACTCTCCAAAACAATGTACCTCCCTCATTCACCTGGAGCAGCGATTAGGGACGGGTAGTTGGTTAAACGGGGCGCACTAGATAAATATCCTAATATAGTCTACTACGAGAGTGGTGCGTAATACCACAGACCGAAGCGGGTAACGGATAGTTAAATAAATGTATCTAACGCCCGGCTTATTTCTGCTAAATCAATCTATTTAAAAAAAAAATCAATCAGAATTTATTATCTTTAAAATGTTGAAATTCCCAATTTTCCCCAGGTTTTCGATTTACTAGGTCTATACGACATGAGTGATTTTTTTGAATTTCCAATTTTTCTAAAATTGCTCTAACGATTTTGTTTAAAATGTATATCTAGGATTTGTTTGACATGACAAATATCACTATATACTTGGTTTTTGGGCAAACATTTGTTGAAAGATAGTTTACTGATGACTGATTTAAAAAACTTTAAATACTTTAAAAATGTCTCTAACGATTTGGTTTAAAATGGGTGTGTTTAGCGGGTATTTGATTTGAAAAATAACAGTATATACTTATTTTTGGGTAAACCTCTTTTATGGGTGGTTTACTGAAGAGTTATTTTTCAAAAACCCAAAATATTTAAAAACTGGCTCTAACGATTTGGTTCCAAATGGGTATCTTCGGAGTTTTTGAAATGAAAAATATCCCTGTATACTTTGTTTTGGGTAAAAGTTTGATAAAGGGTCTTTTACAGGGAAGTGATTTTTGAAAATTGGAATTATTTTAAAAATGGTTATAAAGATTTTGCTTAAGATATATCTGGGAATTGTTAGACTTGAGCATTACAAATAAAGCTGTATACTTGTTTTGGAGGGGTTGAAGGGGGTGTTAAGGGGGAATTTCACTATAAGTAATTTGCTAATCACTGTTTTTTAATTTTAAAATAAAAAATGGCTTTAGTGATTTGGTTCAAAATTATTATCAGGAGACTATTATACATATCAATAATAATGTATCTTTATTTATCTAAAATAAATTAATTTAAGGGTAATTTATTTACAGTAAATTATAGAAAGTTTGTATGTTTTGTAAATTGACCTTGAAGACTGAATTCAAAATGAGAATTTGTGAATAGTTTTTAATTATAAATAACAATACGTTTTTATTTTTACAAATAACAAATAATTTATTTTTGAAAATTTGAACTTTGTTAAATATTTTATATAAAGTTATAAGTGTGATTAACGAAATTATATGTTTGATTTTATGAGTAAAACTTATTTATGGTTAGCGATCTAAAAATCTATTTTTAAATTTTTTTCTGAAGATATTATACACAATATGAGGAGGTTTGTGCGATTGTGTTGTACCATTTATTTTATATGTAAAACTATGAATAAAAATATTATAATTTTCCTTTTGTTCTACTAATATTTTGGCACAAGGATGATAAAAACAATTGCTTGAATTAGGGATAAAACTAATAGCTTACATTTGGTTGAACCCTTTACTTCGTATTTCAGAGATTATTGTAAAAATATACGAAAATTCCATCGACGTTTAATAATTTCTTTGACTTTTTCTTTCTCTAACAAATTCCCTCGACTTTTTCAGGTCCACCCTGTTTTTCGTGTACTTACCTTAATACAAACCCGTCAAGGCTCAACTTGTGGAAGGAAGTCAACTTAATGAGCCTTTAACTTATACAGTATAGTCTAATAAAATTATGATTTAGAAGAGGTTAGAGCCAATCACATATTTAATTCAAAGCACAAAAAGAGAGTATTTAATAAAATGTCCAGGTTTTTAATTTTATTA